>JBBPBS010000960.1:586648-653130 GCA_037974835.1 Cicer judaicum | reverse complement strand
CAATTAGGGTTTCTAACCAATCTTGTGCATCCAATAGGTGTTTTGTGTCATTGGATGAACAAGTAGGTCATTTTCGTCCTCCCTAGGCTTATTCTATTCCAATTAGGGTTTTCAACCAATCTTGTGCATCCAATAGGTGTTTTGTGTCCTTGGATGAACATTTAGGTCATTTTCGTCCATCTTAAACTTAGTCTTGTCCAATTAGGGTTTCTAACCAATCTTGTGCATCCAATAGGTGTTTTGTGTCATTGGATGAACAAGTAGGTCATTTTCGTCCTCCCTAAGCTAATTCTTGTCCAATTAGGGTTTCTAACCAATCTTTTGCATCCAATAGGTGTTTTGTGTCATTGGATGAATATTTAGGTCATTTTCGTCCTCCCTAGGCTAATTCTTGTTCAATTAGGGTTTCTAACCAATCTTGTGCATCCAATTGGTGTTTTGTGTCATTGGATGAACAATTAGGTCATTTTCGTCCTCCCTAGGCTAATTCTTGTCCAATTAGGGTTTTTGACCAATCTTGTGCATCCAATAGGTGTTTTGTGTCATTGGATGAACAATTAGGTCATTTTCATCCTCCCTAGGCTTATTCTTGTCAAATTAGGGTTTCTAACAAATCTTGTGCATCCAATAGGTGTTTTTATGTCATGGAAGAATATTTAGGTCATAATCGTCCTCCCTACAATTAATCTTGTCCAATTAGGGTTTTTAACCAATCTTGTGCATCCAATACGTGTTTTGTGTCATTGGATGAACATTTAGGTCATTTTTGTCCTTCCTAAACTTAATCTTGTCCAATTAAGGTTTCTAACAAATCTTGTGCATCCGATAGGTTTTTTTGTGTCATTGGATGAACATTTAGGTCATTTTCGTCTTCCCTAGGCTTATGCTTGTCCAATCAGGGTTTCTAACCAATCTTGTGCATCCAATAGGTGTTTTTATGTCATTGGATGAACAATTTGGTCATTTTCGTCCACCCTAGGCTAATTCTTGTCCAATTAGGGTTTTTAACCAATCTTGTGCATCCAATAGGTGTTTTGTGTCATTGGATGAACAATTAGGTCATTTTCGTC
Source organism: Cicer judaicum (assembly GCA_037974835.1). Taxonomy (NCBI): domain Eukaryota; kingdom Viridiplantae; phylum Streptophyta; class Magnoliopsida; order Fabales; family Fabaceae; genus Cicer; species Cicer judaicum. Next base: position 652,060 of record JBBPBS010000960.1, on the reverse strand, counting down.
CTCCCTAGGCTTATTCTTGTCAAATTAGGGTTTCTAACCAATCTTGTGCATCCAATAGGTGTTTTTGTGTCATTGGAAGAATATTTAGGTCATAATCGTCCTCCCTACACTTAATCTTGTCCAATTAGGGTTTTTAACCAATCTTGTACATCCAATAGGTGTTTTGTGTCATTGGATGAACAATTAGGTCATTTTCGTCCTCCCTAGGCTTATTCTTGTCAAATTAGGCTTTCTAACCAATCTTGTGCATCCAATAGGTGTTTTTGTGTCATTAGAAGAATATTTAGGTCATAATCGTCCTGCCTACACTTAATCTTGTCCAATTAAGGTTTCTAACCAATCTTGTGCATCCAATAGGTGTTTTTGTGTCATTGGATGAACATTTAGGTCTTTTTCGTCCTCCCTAAACTTAATCTTGTCCAATTACGGTTTCTAACCAATCTTGTGTATCCAATAGGTGTTTTTGTGTCATTGGATGAATAATTAGGTCATTTTCGTCCTCCCTAGGCTAATTCTTGTCCAATTAGGGTTTCTAACCAATCTTGTACATCCAATAGGTGTTTTGTGTCATTGGATGAACAATTAGGTCATTTTCGTCCTCCCTAGGCTTATTCTTGTCAAATTAGGGTTTTTAACCGATCTTTTGCATCCAATAGGTGTTTTTGTTTCATTGGAAGAATATTTAGGTCATAATCGTCCTCCCTACAATTAATCTTGTCCAATTAGGGTTTTTAACCAATCTTGTGCATCCAATTGGTGTTTTGTGTCATTGGATGAACATTTAGGTCATTTTCGTCCTTCCTAAACTTAATCTTCTCCAATTAGGGTTTCTAACCAATCTTGTGCATCCAATAGGTTTTTTTGTGTCAATGGATGAACAATTAGGTCATTTTCGTCCTCCCTAGGCTTATGCTTGTCCAATTAGGGTTTCTAACCAATCTTATGCATGCAATAGGTGTTTTTGTGTCATTCGATGAACAATAAGGTCATTTTCGTCCACCCTAGGCTAATTCTTGTCCAATTAGGGTTTTTAACCAATCTTGTGCATCCAATAGGTGTTTTGTGTCATTGGATTAACATTTAGGTCATTTTCGTCCTCTTTAAACTTAATCTTGTCCAATTACGGTTTGTAACCAATCTTGTGCATCCAATAGGTGTTTTTGTGTCATTGGATGAACATTTAGGTCATTTTCTTCCTACCTAGGCTTATGCTTGCCTATTTAGGGTTTCTAACCAATTTTGTGCATCCAATAGGTATTTTTGTGTCATTGGATGAACAATTAGGTCATTTTCGTCCACCCTAGGCTAATTCTTGTCCAATTAGGGTTTTTAACCAATCTTGTGCATCCAATAGGTGTTTTGTGTCATTGGATGAACAATTAGGTCATTTTCGTCCTCCCTAGGCTTATTCTTGTCAAATTAGGGTTTCTAACCAATCTTGTGCATCCAATAGGTGTTTTTGTGTCATTGGAAGAATATTTAGGTCATAATCGTCCTCCCTACACTTAATCTTGTCCAATTAGGGTTTTTAACCAATCTTGTGCATCCAATAGGTGTTTTGTGTCATTGGATGAACATTTAGGTCATTTTCGTCCTCGCTAACCTTAATCTTAGTCCAATTAGGGTTTTTAACCAATCTCGTTCATCCAATAGGTGTTTTGTGTCATTGGATGAATAATTAGGTCATTTTCGTCCTCCCTAGGCTAATTCTTGTCCAATTAGGGTTTTTAACCAATCTTGTGCATCCAATAGGTGTTTTGTGTCATTGGATGAACAATTAGGTCATTTTCGTCCTCCCTAGGCTTATTCTTGTCAAATTAGGGTTTCTAACCAATCTTGTGCATCCAATAGGTGTTTTTGTGTCATTGGAAGAATATTTAGGTCATAATCGTCCTCCCTAAACTTAATCGTGTCCAATTAGGGTTTTTAACCAATCTTGTGCATCCAATAGGTGTTTTGTGTCATTGGATGAACAATTAGGTCATTTTCGTCCTCCCTAGGCTTATTCTTGTCCAATTAGGGTTTTTAACCAATCTTGTGCATCCAATAGGTGTTTTTGTGTCATTGGATGAACATTTAGGTCATTTTCGTCCTCCCTAAACTTAATCTTGTCCAATTAGGGTTTCTAACCAATCATGTGCATCCAATAGGTTTTTTTGTGTCATTGGATGAACATTTAGGTCATTTTCGTCCTCCCTAGGCTTATGCTTGTCCAATTAGGGTTTCTAACCAATCTTGTGCATCCATTAGGTGTTTTGTGTCATTGGATGAACATTTAGGTCATTTTCTTCCTCCCTAGGCTTATGCTTGTCCAATTAGGGTTTCTAACCAATCTTGTGCATCCAATAGGTGTTTTTATGTCATTGGAAGAATATTTAGGTCATAATCGTCCTCCCTACAATTAATCTTGTCCAATTAGGGTTTTTAACCAATCTTGTGCATCCAATAGGTGTTTTGTGTCATTGGATGAACATTTAGGTCATTTTCGTCCTTCCTAAACTGAATCTTGTCCAATTAAGGTTTCTAACCAATCTTGTGCATCCAATAGGTTTTTTTGTGTCATTGGATGAACATTTAGGTCATTTTCGTCCTCCCTAGGCTTATGCTTGTCCAATTAGGGTTTCTAACCAATCTTGTGCATCCAATAGCTGTTTTTGTGTCATTGGAAGAATATTTAGGTCATTTTCGTCCTCCCTAGGCTAATTCTTGTTCAATTAGGGTTTCTAACCAATCTTGTGCATCCAATAGGTGTTTTTGTGTCATTGGAAGAATATTTAGGTCATAATCGTCCTCCCTACAATTAATCTTGTCCAATTAGGGTTTTTAACCAATCTTGTGCATCCAATAGGTGTTTTGTGTCATTGGATGAACATTTAGGTCATTTTCGTCCTTCCTAAACTGAATCTTGTCCAATTAAGGTTTCTAACCAATCTTGTGCATCCAATAGGTTTTTTTGTGTCATTGGATGAACATTTAGGAAATTTTTGTCCTCCCTAGGCTTATGCTTGTCCAATTAGGGTTTCTAACCAATCTTGTGCATCCAATAGGTGTTTTTGTGTCATTGGATGAACAATTAGGTCATTTTCGTCCTCCCTAGGCTAATTTTTGTCCAATTAGGGTTTCTAACCAATCTTGTGCATCCAATAGGTGTTTTTGTGTCATTGGAAGAATATTTAGGTCATAATCGTCCTCCCTACACTTAATCTTGTCCAATTAGGGTTTTTAACCAATCTTGTGCATCCAATAGGTGTTTTGTGTCATTGGATGAACATTTAGGTCATTTTCGTCCTTCTTAAACTTAATCTTGTCCAATTAGGGTTTCTAACCAATCTTGTGCATCCAATAGGTTTTTTTGTGTCATTGGATGAACATTTAGGTCATTTTCGTCCTCCCTAGGCTTATGCTTGTCCAATTAGGGTTTCTAACCAATCTTGTGCATCCAATAGGTGTTTTTGTGTCATTGGATGAACAATTAGGTCATTTTCGTCCTCCCTAGGCTAATTCTTGTCGAATTAGGTGTTTTTGTGTCATTGGATGAACAAGTAGGTCATTTTCGTCCTCCCTAGGCTTATTCTATTCCAGTTAGGGTTTTCAACCAATCTTGTGCATCCAATAGGTGTTTTGTGTCATTGGATGAACAAGTAGGTCATTTTCATCCTCCCTAGGCTTATTCTTGTCCAATTAGAGTTTTTAACCAATCTTGTGCATCCAATAGGTGTTTTGTGTCATTGGATGAACATTTAGGTCATTTTCGTCCTCGCTAAACTTAATCTTGTCCAATTAGGGTTTCTAACCAATGTTGTGCATCCAATAGGTGTTTTTGTGTCATTGGATGAACAATTAGGTCATTTTCGTCCTCCCTAGGCTAATTCTTGTCCAATTAGGGTTTTTGACCAATCTTGTGCATCCAATAGGTGTTTTGTGTCATTGGATGAACAATTAGGTCATTTTCATCCTCCCTAGGCTTATTCTTGTCAAATTAGGGTTTCTAACCAATCTTGTGCATCCAATAGGTGTTTTTATGTCATTGGAAGAATATTTAGGTCATAATCGTCCTCCCTACAATTAATCTTGTCCAATTAGGGTTTTTAACCAATCTTGTGCATCCAATAGGTGTTTTGTGTCATTGGATGAACATTTAGGTCATTTTTGTCCTTCCTAAACTTAATCTTGTCCAATTAAGGTTTCTAACAAATCTTGTGCATCCAATAGGTTTTTTTGTGTCATTGGATGAACATTTAGGTCATTTTCGTCTTCCCTAGGCTTATGCTTGTCCAATTAGGGTTTCTAACCAATCTTGTGCATCCAATAGGTGTTTTTGTGTCATTGGATGAACAATTGGGTCATTTTCGTCCACCCTAGGCTAATTCTTGTCCAATTAGGGTTTTTAACCAATCTTGTGCATCCAATAGGTGTTTTGTGTCATTGGATGAACAATTAGGTCATTTTCGTCCTCCCTAGGCTTATTCTTGTCAAATTAGGGTTTCTAACCAATCTTGTGCATCCAATAGGTGTTTTTGTGTCATTGGAAGAATATTTAGGTCATAATCGTCCTCCCTACAATTAATCTTGTCCAATTAGGGTTTTTAACCAATCTTGTGCATCCAATAGGTGTTTTATGTCATTGGATGAACATTTAGGTCATTTTCGTCCTTCCTAAACTTAATCTTGTCCAATTAAGGTTTCTAACCAATCTTGTGCATCCAATAGGTTTTTTTGTGTCATTGGATGAACATTTAGGTCATTTTAGTCTTCCCTAGGCTTATGCTTGTCCAATTAGGGTTTCTAACCAATCTTGTGCATCCAATAGGTGTTTTTATGTCATTGGATGAACAATTAGGTCATTTTCGTCCTCCCTAGGCTAATTCTTGTCAAATTAGGGTTTCTGACCAATCTTGTGCATCCAATAGGTGTTTTTGTGTCATTGGATGAACATTTAGGTCATTTTCGTCCTCCCTAGGCTTATGCTTGTCCAATTAGGGTTTCTAACCAATCTTGTGCATCCAATAGGTGTTTTTGTGTCATTGGATGAACAATTAGGTCATTTTCGTCCTCCCTAGGCTAATTCTTGTCGAATTAGGTGTTTTTGTGTCATTGGAAGAATATTTAGGTCATAATCGTCCTCCCTACACTTAATCTTGTCCAATTAGGGTTTTTAACCAATCTTGTGCATCCAATAGGTGTTTTGTGTCATTGGATGAACATTTAGGTCATTTTCGTCCTTCTTAAACTTAATCTTGTCCAATTAGGGTTTCTAACCAATCTTGTGCATCCAATAGGTGTTTTTGTGTCGTTGGAAGAACAATTAGGTGATTTTCGTCCTCCCTAAGCTAATTCTTGTCCAATTAGGGTTTATAACCAATCTTTTGCATCCAATAGGTGTTTTGTGTCATTGGATGAATATTTAGGTCATTTTCGTCCTCCCTACACTTAATCTTGTCCAATTAGGGTTTCTAACCAATCTTGTGCATTCAATAGGTGTTTTTGTGTCATTGGATGAAAATTTAGGTCTTTTTCGTCCTCCCTAAACTTAATCTTGTCCAATTACGGTTTCTAACCAATCTTGTGTATCCAATAGGTGTTTTTGTGTCATTGGATGAATAATTAGGTCATTTTCGTCCTCCCTAGGCTAATTCTTGTCCAATTAGGGTTTCTACCTAATCTTGTGCATCCAATAGGTGTTTTGTGTCATTGGATGAACAAGTAGGTCATTTTCGTCCTCCCTAGGCTTATTCTTGTCCAATTAGGGTTTTAAACCAATCTTGTGCATCCAATAGGTGTTTTGTTTCATTGGATGAACATTTAGGTTTTTTTCGTCCTCCCTAAACTTAATCTTGTCCAATTAGGGTTTCTAACCAATCTTGTGCATCCAATAGGTGTTTTGTGTCATTGCATGAACAATTAGGTCATTTTCATCCTCCCTAGGCTTATTCTTGTCAAATTAGTGCTTCTAACTAATCTTGTGCATCCAATAGCTGTTTTTGTGTCATTGGAAGAATATTTAGGTCATTTTCGTCCTCCCTAGGCTAATTCTTGTCCAATTAGGGTTTCTAACCAATCTTGTGTATCCAATAGGTGTTTTTGTGTCATTGGAAGAATATTTAGGTCATAATCGTCCTCCCTACAATTAATCTTGTCCAATTAGGGTTTTTAACCAATCTTGTGCATCCAATAGGTGTTTTGTGTCATTGGATGAACATTTAGGTCATTTTCGTCCTTCCTAAACTGAATCTTGTCCAATTAAGGTTTCTAACCAATCTTGTGCATCCAATAGGTTTTTTTGTGTCTTTGGATGAACATTTAGGTCATTTTCGTCCTCCCTAGGCTTATGGTTGTCCAATTAGGGTTTCTAACCAATCTTGTGCATCCAATAGGTGTTTTTGTGTCATTGGATGAACAATTAGGTCATTTTCGTCCTCCCTAGGCTAATTTTTGTCCAATTAGGGTTTCTAACCAATCTTGTGCATCCAATAGGTGTTTTTGTGTCATTGGATGAACAATTAGGTCATTTTCGTCCTCCCTACACTTAATCTTGTCCAATTAGGGTTTCTAACCAATCTTGTGCATCCAATAGGTGTTTTTGTGTCATTGGAAGAATATTTAGGTCATTTTCGTCCTCCCTAGGCTAATTCTTGTCCAATTAGGGTTTCTAACCAATCTTGTGCATGCAATAGGTGTTTTGTGTCATTGGATGAACAAGTAGGTCATTTTCGTCCTCCCTAGGCTTATTCTTGTCCAATTAGGTTTTTAACCAATCTCGTTCATCCAATAGGTGTTTTGTGTCATTGGATGAACATTTAGGTCATTTTCTTCCTCCCTAGGCTTATGCTTGTCCAATTAGGGTTTCTAACCAATCTCGTTGATCCAATAGGTGTTTTGTGTCATTGGATGAACATTTAGGTCATTTTCTTCCTCCCTAGGCTTATGCTTGTCCAATTAGGGTTTCTAACCAATCTTGTGCATCCAATAGGTGTTTTTGTGTCATTGGATGAACAATTAGGTCATTTTCGTCCACCCTAGGCTAATTCTTGTCCAATTAGGGTTTTTAACCAATCTTGTGCATCCAATAGGTGTTTTGTGTCATTGGATGAACAATTAGGTCATTTTCGTCCTCCCTAGGCTTATACTTGTCAAATTAGGGTTTCTAACCAATCTTGTCCATCCAATAGGTGTTTTTGTGTCATTGGAAGAATATTTAGGTCATAATCGTCCTCCCTACACTTAATCTTGTCCAATTAGGGTTTTTAACCAATCTTGTGCATGCAATAGGTGTTTTGTGTCATTGGATAAACATTTAGGTCATTTTCGTCCTTCCTAAACTTAATCTTGTCCAATTAGGGTTTCTAACCAATCTTGTGCATCCAATAGGTGTTTTTGGGTCATTGGAAAAATAATTAGGTGATTTTCGTCCTTCCTAAGCTAATTCTTGTCCAATTAGGGTTTCTAACCAATCTTTTGCATCCAATAGGTGTTTTGTGTCATTGGATGAATATTTAGGTCATTTTCGTCCTCCCTACACTTAATCTTGTCCAATTAGGGTTTCTAACCAATCTTGTGCATCCAATAGGTGTTTTGTGTCATTGCATGAACAATTAGGTCATTTTCGTCCTCCCTAGGCTTATTCTTGTCCAATTAGTGCTTCTAACCAATCTTGTGCATCCAATAGGTGTTTTTGTGTCATTGGAAGAATATTTAGGTCATTTTCGTCCACCCTAGGCTAATTCTTGTCCAATTAGGGTTTTTAACCAATCTTGTGCATCCAATAGGTGTTTTGTGTCATTGGATGAACAATTAGGTCATTTTCGTCCTCCCTAGGCTTATTCTTGTCAAATTAGGGTTTCTAACCAATCTTGTGCATCCAATAGGTGTTTTTGTGTCATTGGAAGAATATTTAGGTCATAATCGTCCTCCCTACAATTAATCTTGTCCAATTAGGGTTTTTAACCAATCTTGTGCATCCAATAGGTGTTTTGTGTCATTGGATGAACATTTAGGTCATTTTTGTCCTTCCTAAACTTAATCTTGTCCAATTAAGGTTTCTAACCAATCTTGTGCATCCAATAGGTTTTTTTGTGTCATTGGATGAACATTTAGGTCATTTTCGTCTTCTCTAGCCTTATGCTTGTCCAATTAGGGTTTCTAACCAATCTGTCATTGGATGAACAATTAGGTCATTTTCGTCCTCCCTAGGCTAATTCTTGTCCAATTAGGGTTTCTAACCAATCTTGTGCATCCAATAGGTGTTTTGTGTCATTGGATGAACAAGTAGGTCATTTTCGTCCTCCCTAGGCTTATTCTTGTCCAATTAGGGTTTTTAACCAATCTTGTGCATCCAATAGGTGTTTTGTGTCATTGGATGAACATTTAGGTCATTTTCGTCCTCCCTAGGCTTATGCTTGTCCAATTAGGGTTTCTAACCAATCTTGTGCATCCAATAGGTGTTTTTGTGTCATTGGATGAACAATTAGGTCATTTTTTTCCACCCTAGGCTAATTCTTGTCCAATTAGGGTTTCTAACCAATCTTGTGCATCCAATAGGTGTTTTGTGTCATTGGATGAACAAGTAGGTCATTTTCGTCCTCCCTAGGCTTATTCTTGTCCAATTAGGGTTTTTAACCAATCTTGTGCATCCAATAGGTGTTTTGTTTCATTGGATGAACATTTAGGTTTTTTTCGTCCTCCCTAAACTTAATCTTGTCCAATTAGGGTTTCTAACCAATCTTGTGCATCCAATAGGTGTTTTTGTGTCATTGGAAGAATATTTAGGTCATAATCGTCCTCCCTACAATTAATCTTGTCCAATTAGGGTTTTTAACCAATCTTGTGCATCCAATAGGTGTTTTGTGTCATTGGATGAACAAGTAGGTCATTTTCGTCCTCCCTAGGCTTATTCTTGTCCAATTAGGGTTTTAAACCAATCTTGTGCATCCAATAGGTGTTTTGTTTCATTGGATGAACATTTAGGTTTTTTTCGTCCTCCCTAAACTTAATCTTGTCCAATTAGGGTTTCTAACCAATCTTGTGCATCCAATAGGTGTTTTTGTGTCATTGCATGAACAATTAGGTCATTTTCATCCTCCCTAGGCTTATTCTTGTCCAATTAGTGCTTCTAACCAATCTTGTGCATCCAATAGCTGTTTTTGTGTCATTGGAAGAATATTTAGGTCATTTTCGTCCTCCCTAGGCTAATTCTTGTCCAATTAGGGTTTCTAACCAATCTTGTGCATCCAATAGGTGTTTTTGTGTCATTGGAAGAATATTTAGGTCATAATCGTCCTCCCTACACTTATTCTTGTCCAATTAGGGTTTTAAACCAATCTTGTGCATCCAATAGGTGTTTGGTTTCATTGGATGAACATTTAGGTTTTTTTCGTCCTCCCTAAACTTAATCTTGTCCAATTAGGGTTTCTAACCAATCTTGTGCATCCAATAGGTGTTTTGTGTCATTGCATGAACAATTAGGTCATTTTCATCCTCCCTAGGCTTATTCTTGTCAAATTAGGGTTTCTAACCAATCTTGTGCATCCAATAGCTGTTTTTGTGTCATTGGATGAACAAGTAGGTCATTTTCGTCCTCCCTAGGCTTATTCTTGTCCAATTAGGGTTTTCAACCAATCTTGTGCATCCAATAGGTGTTTTGTGTCATTGGATGAACATTTAGGTCATTTTCGTCCTCGCTAAACTTAATCTTGTCCAATTAGGGTTTCTAACCAATCATGTGCATCCAATAGGTGTTTTTGTGTCATTGGATGAACATTTAGGTCATTTTCGTCCTCCCTAGGCTTATTCTTGTCAAATTAGGGTTTCTAACCAATCTTGTGCATCCAATAGGTGTTTTTGTGTCATTGGATGAACAATTAGGTCATTTTCGTCCTCCCTACACTTAATCTTGTCCAATTAGGGTTTTTAACCAATCTTGTGCATCCAATAGGTGTTTTGTGTCATTGGATGAACATTTAGGTCATTTTCGTCCTTCTTAAACTTAATCTTGTCCAATTAGGGTTTCTAACAAATCTTGTGCATCCAATAGGTGTTTTGTGTCATTGGATGAACAAGTAGGTCATTTTCGTCCTCCCTAGGCTTATTCTTGTCCAATTAGGGTTTTTAACCAATCTTGTGCATCCAATAGGTGTTTTGTGTCATTGGATGAACATTTAGGTCATTTTCGTCCTTCTTAAACTTAATCTTGTCCAATTAGGGTTTCTAACCAATCTTGTGCATCCAATAGGTGTTTTTGTGTCGTTGGAAGAACAATTAGGTGATTTTCGTCCTCCCTAAGCTAATTCTTGTCCAATTAGGGTTTCTAACCAATCTTGTGCATCCAATAGGTGTTTTGTGTCATTGGATGAACAAGTAGGTCATTTTCGTCCTCCCTAGGCTTATTCTTGTCCAATTAGGGTTTTAAACCAATCTTGTGCATCCAATAGGTGTTTTGTTTCATTGGATGAACATTTAGGTTTTTTTCGTCCTCCCTAAACTTAATCTTGTCCAATTAGGGTTTCTAACCAATCTTGTGCATCCAATAGGTGTTTTGTGTCATTGCATGAACAATTAGGTCATTTTCATCCTCCCTAGGCTTATTCTTGTCCAATTAGTGCTTCTAACCAATCTTGTGCATCCAATAGCTGTTTTTGTGTCATTGGAAGAATATTTTGGTCATTTTCGTCCTCCCTAGGCTAATTCTTGTTCAATTAGGGTTTCTAACCAATCTTGTGCATCCAATAGGTGTTTTTGTGTCATTGGAAGAATATTTAGGTCATAATCGTCCTCCCTACAATTAATCTTGTCCAATTAGGGTTTTTAACCAATCTTGTGCATCCAATAGGTGTTTTGTGTCATTGGATGAACATTTAGGTCATTTTCGTCCTTCCTAAACTGAATCTTGTCCAATTAAGGTTTCTAACCAATCTTGTGCATCCAATAGGTTTTTTTGTGTCATTGGATGAACATTTAGGAAATTTTTGTCCTCCCTAGGCTTATGCTTGTCCAATTAGGGTTTCTAACCAATCTTGTGCATCCAATAGGTGTTTTTGTGTCATTGGATGAACAATTAGGTCATTTTCGTCCTCCCTAGGCTAATTTTTGTCCAATTAGGGTTTCTAACCAATCTTGTGCATCCAATAGGTGTTTTTGTGTCATTGGAAGAATATTTAGGTCATAATCGTCCTCCCTACACTTAATCTTGTCCAATTAGGGTTTTTAACCAATCTTGTGCATCCAATAGGTGTTTTGTGTCATTGGATGAACATTTAGGTCATTTTCGTCCTTCTTAAACTTAATCTTGTCCAATTAGGGTTTCTAACCAATCTTGTGCATCCAATAGGTTTTTTTGTGTCATTGGATGAACATTTAGGTCATTTTCGTCCTCCCTAGGCTTATGCTTGTCCAATTAGGGTTTCTAACCAATCTTGTGCATCCAATAGGTGTTTTTGTGTCATTGGATGAACAATTAGGTCATTTTCGTCCTCCCTAGGCTAATTTTTGTCCAATTAGGGTTTCTAACCAATCTTGTGCATCCAATAGGTGTTTTTGTGTCATTGGATGAACAACCAGGTCATTTTCGTCCTCCCTAGGCTAATTCTTGTCCAATTAGGGTTTCTAACCAATCTTGTGCATCCAATAGGTGTTTTGTGTCATTGGATGAACAAGTAGGTCATTTTCGTCCTCCCTAGGCTTATTCTTGTCCAATTAGGGTTTTCAACCAATCTTGTGCATCCAATAGGTGTTTTGGGTCATTGGATGAACATTTAGGTCATTTTCGTCCTCGCTAAACTTAATCTTGTCCAATTAGGGTTTCTAACCAATCATGTGCATCCAATAGGTGTTTTTGTGTCATTGGATGAACATTTAGGTCATTTTCGTCCTCCCTAGGCTTATTCTTGTCAAATTAGGGTTTCTAACCAATCTTGTGCATCCAATAGGTGTTTTTGTGACATTGGATGAACAATTAGGTCATTTTCGTCCTCCCTACACTTAATCTTGTCCAATTAGGGTTTTTAACCAATCTTGTGCATCCAATAGGTGTTTTGTGTCATTGGATGAACATTTAGGTCATTTTCGTCCTTCTTAAACTTAATCTTGTCCAATTAGGGTTTCTAACCAATCTTGTGCATCCAATAGGTGTTTTTGTGTCGTTGGAAGAACAATTAGGTGATTTTCGTCCTCCCTAAGCTAATTCTTGTCCAATTAGGGTTTCTAACCAATCTTTTGCATCCAATAGGTGTTTTGTGTCATTGGATGAATATTTATGTCATTTTCGTCCTCCCTACACTTAATCTTGTCCAATTAGGGTTTCTAACCAATCTTGTGCATTCAATAGGTGTTTTTGTGTCATTAGATTAAAATTTAGGTCTTTTTCGTCCTCCCTAAACTTAATCTTGTCCAATTACGGTTTCTAACCAATCTTGTGTATGCAATAGGTGTTTTTGTGTCATTGGATGAATAATTAGGTCATTTTCGTCCTCCCTAGGCTAATTCTTGTCCAATTAGGGTTTCTAACCAATCTTGTGCATCCAATAGGTGTTTTGTGTCATTGGATGAACAAGTAGGTCATTTTCGTCCTCCCTAGGCTTATTCTTGTCCAATTAGGGTTTTAAACCAATCTTGTGCATCCAATAGGTGTTTTGTTTCATTGGATGAACATTTAGGTTTTTTTCGTCCTCCCTAAACTTAATCTTGTCCAATTAGGGTTTTTAACCAATCTTGTGCATCCAATAGGTGTTTTGTGTCATTGGATGAACAAGTAGGTCATTTTCGTCCTCCCTAGGCTTATTCTTGTCCAGTTAGGGTTTTAAACCAATCTTGTGCATCCAATAGGTGTTTTGTTTCATTGGATGAACATTTAGGTTTTTTTCGTCCTCCCTAAACTTAATCTTGTCCAATTAGGGTTTCTAACCAATCTTGTGCATCCAATAGGTGTTTTGTGTCATTGCATGAACAATTAGGTCATTTTCATCCTCCCTAGGCTTATTCTTGTCCAATTAGTGCTTCTAACCAATCTTGTGCATCCAATAGCTGTTTTTGTGTCATTGGAAGAATATTTAGGTCATTTTCGTCCTCCCTAGGCTAATTCTTGTTCAATTAGGGTTTCTAACCAATCTTGTGCATCCAATAGGTGTTTTGTGTCATTGGATGAACAAGTAGGTCATTTTCGTCCTCCCTAGGCTTATTCTATTCCAATTAGGGTTTTCAACCAATCTTGTGCATCAAATAGGTGTTTTGTGTCATTGGATGAACATTTAGGTCATTTTCGTCCATCTTAAACTTAATCTTGTCCAATTAGGGTTTCTAACCAATCTTGTGCATCCAATAGCTGTTTTTGTGTCGTTGGAAGAACAATTAGGTGATTTTCGTCCTCCCTAAGCTAATTCTTGTCCAATTAGGGTTTCTAACCAATCTTTTGCATCCAATAGGTGTTTTGTGTCATTGGATGAATATTTAGGTCATTTTCGTCCTCCCTAGGCTAATTCTTGTTCAATTAGGGTTTCTAACCAATCTTGTGCATCCAATTGGTGTTTTGTGTCATTGGATGAACAATTAGGTCATTTTCGTCCTCCCTAGGCTAATTCTTGTCCAATTAGGGTTTTTGACCAATCTTGTGCATCCAATAGGTGTTTTGTGTCATTGGATGAACAATTACGTCATTTTCATCCTCCCTAGGCTTATTCTTGTCAAATTAGGGTTTCTAACCAATCTTGTGCATCCAATAGGTGTTTTTATGTCATTGGAAGAATATTTAGGTCATAATCGTCCTCCCTACAATTAATCTTGTCCAATTAGGGTTTTTAACCAATCTTGTGCATCCAATAGGTGTTTTGTGTCATTGGATGAACATTTAGGTCATTTTTGTCCTTCCTAAACTTAATCTTGTCCAATTAAGGTTTCTAACAAATCTTGTGCATCCAATAGGTTTTTTTGTGTCATTGGATGAACATTTAGGTCATTTTCGTCTTCCCTAGGCTTATGCTTGTCCAATTAGGGTTTCTAACCAATCTTGTGCATCCAATAGGTGTTTTTGTGTCATTGGATGAACAATTAGGTCATTTTCGTCCACCCTAGGCTAATTCTTGTCCAATTAGGGTTTTTAACCAATCTTGTGCATCCAATAGGTGTTTTGTGTCATTGGATGAACAATTAGGTCATTTTCGTCCTCCCTAGGCTTATTCTTGTCAAATTAGGGTTTCTAACCAATCTTGTGCATCCAATAGGTGTTTTTGTGTCATTGGAAGAATATTTAGGTCATAATCGTCCTCCCTACAATTAATCTTGTCCAATTAGGGTTTTTAACCAATCTTGTGCATCCAATAAGTGTTTTATGTCATTGGATGAACATTTAGGTCATTTTCGTCCTTCCTAAACTTAATCTTGTCCAATTAAGGTTTCTAACCAATCTTGTGCATCCAATAGGTTTTTTTGTGTCATTGGATGAACATTTAGGTCATTTTAGTCTTCCCTAGGCTTATGCTTGTCCAATTAGGGTTTCTAACCAATCTTGTGCATCCAATAGGTGTTTTTATGTCATTGGATGAACAATTATGTCATTTTCGTCCTCCCTAGGCTAATTCTTGTCAAATTAGTGTTTCTAACCAATCTGGTGCATCCAATAGGTGTTTTTGTGTCATTGGATGAACATTTAGGTCATTTTCGTCCTCTCTAGGCTTATGCTTGTCCAATTAGGATTTCTAACCAATCTTGTGCATCCAATAGGTGTTTTTGTGTCATTGGATGAACAATTAGGTCATTTTCGTCCTCCCTAGGCTAATTCTTGTCGAATTAGGTGTTTTTGTGTCATTGGAAGAATATTTAGGTCATAATCGTCCTCCCTACACTTAATCTTGTCCAATTAGGGTTTTTAACCAATCTTGTGCATCCAATAGGTGTTTTGTGTCATTGGATGAACATTTAGGTCATTTTCGTCCTTCTTAAACTTAATCTTGTCCAATTAGGGTTTCTAACCAATCTTGTGCATCCAATAGGTGTTTTTGTGTCGTTGGAAGAACAATTAGGTGATTTTCGTCCTCCCTAAGCTAATTCTTGTCCAATTAGGGTTTCTAACCAATCTTTTGCATCCAATAGGTGTTTTGTGTCATTGGATGAATATTTAGGTCATTTTCGTCCTCCCTACACTTAATCTTGTCCAATTAGGGTTTCTAACCAATCTTGTGCATTCAATAGGTGTTTTTGGGTCAATGGATGAAAATTTAGGTCTTTTTCGTCCTCCCTAAACTTAATCTTGTCCAATTACGGTTTCTAACCAATCTTGTGTATCCAATAGGTGTTTTTGTGTCATTGGATGAATAATTAGGTCATTTTCGATCTCCCTAGGCTAATTCTTGTCCAATTAGGGTTTCTAACCAATCTTGTGCATCCAATAGGTGTTTTGTGTCATTGGATGAACAAGTAGGTCATTTTCGT
This sequence comes from Cicer judaicum, assembly GCA_037974835.1. NCBI lineage: Eukaryota > Viridiplantae > Streptophyta > Magnoliopsida > Fabales > Fabaceae > Cicer > Cicer judaicum. The sequence goes on along the minus strand of JBBPBS010000960.1, from coordinate 636,646 downwards.
CCTCCCTAGGCTTATTCTTGTCCAATTAGGGTGTTAAACCAATCTTGTGCATCCAATAGGTGTTTTGTTTCATTGGATGAACATTTAGGTTTTTTTCGTCCTCCCTAAACTTAATCTTGTCCAATTAGGGTTTCTAACCAATCTTGTGCATCCAATAGGTGTTTTGTGTCATTGCATGAACAATTAGGTCATTTTCATCCTCCCTATGCTTATTCTTGTCCAATTAGTGCTTCTAACCAATCTTGTGCATCCAATAGCTGTTTTTGTGTCATTGGAAGAATATTTAGGTCATTTTCGTCCTCCCTAGGCTAATTCTTGTTCAATTAGGGTTTCTAACCAATCTTGTGCATCCAATAGGTGTTTTGTGTCATTGGATGAACAAGTAGGTCATTTTCGTCCTCCCTAGGCTTATTCTTGTCCAATTAGGGTTTTTAACCAATCTTGTGCATCCAATAGGTGTTTTGTGTAATTGGATGAACATTTAGGTCATTTTCTTCCTCGCTAAACTTAATCATGTCCAATTAGGGTTTCTAACAAATCTTGTGCATCCAATAGGTGTTTTTGTGTCATTGGATGAACATTTAGGTCATTTTCGTCCTCCCTAGGCTTATGCTTGTCCAATTAGGGTTTCTAACCAATCTTGTGCATCCAATAGGTGTTTTTGTGTCATTGGATGAACAATTAGGTCATTTTCGTCCTCCCTAGGCTAATTTTTGTCCAATTAGGGTTTCTAACCAATCTTGTGCATCCAATAGCTGTTTTTGTGTCATTGGATGAACAATCTGGTCATTTTCGTCCTCCCTAGGCTAATTCTTGTCCAATTAGGGTTTCTAACCAATCTTGTGCATCCAATAGGTGTTTTGTGTCATTGGATGAACAAGTAGGTCATTTTCGTCCTCCCTAGGCTTATTCTTGTCCAATTAGGGTTTTAAACCAATCTTGTGCATCCAATAGGTGTTTTGTGTGATTGGATGAACATTTAGGTCATTTTCGTCCTCGCTAAACTTAATCTTTTCGAATTAGGGTTTCTAACCAATGTTGTGCATCCAATAGGTGTTTTTGTGTCATTGGATGAACAATTAGTCATTTTCGTCCACCGTAGGTTAATTCTTGTGCAATTAGGGTTTTTAACCAATCTTGTGCATCCAATCGGAGTTTTGTGTCATTGGATGAACAATTAGGTCGTTTTCGTCCTCCCTAGGCTGATACTTGTCAAATTAGGGTTTCTAACCAATCTTGTGCGTCCAATAGGTGTTTTTGTGTCATTGGAAGAATATTTCGGTCATAATCGTCCTCCCTACACTTAATCTTGTCCAATTAGGGTTTTTAACCAATCTTGTGCATCCAATAGGTGTTTTGTGTCATTGGATGAACATTTAGGTCATTTTCGTCCTTCCTATACTTAATCTTGTCCAATTAGGATTTCTAAGCTATCTTGTGCATCCAATAGGTGTTTTTGTGTCATTGGAAGAACAATTAGGTGATTTTCGTCCTCCCTAAGCTAATTCTTGTCCAATTAGGGTTTCTATCCAATCTTGTGCATCCAATAGGTGTTTTTGTGTCATTGGATGAACATTTAGGTCATTTTCGTCCTCGCTAATCTTAATCTTGTCCAATTAGGGTTTCTAACCAATCTTTTGCATCCAATAGGTGTTTTGTGTCATTGGATGAACATTTAGGTCTTTTTCGTCCTCCCTAAACTTAATCTGGTCCGATTAGGGTTTCTAACCAATCTTGTGCATCCAATAGGTGTTTTGTGTCATTGGATGAACATTTAGGTCATTTTCGTCCTTCCTAAACTTAATCTTGTCCAATTAGGGTTTCTAAGCTATCTTGTGCATCCAATAGGTGTTTTTGTGTCATTGGAAGAACAATTAGGTGATTTTCGTCCTCCCTAAGCTAATTCTTGTCCAATTAGGGTTTCTAACCAATCTTGTGCATCCAATAGGTGTTTTTGTGTCATTGGATGAACATTTAGGTCTTTTTCTTCCTCCCTAAACTTAATCTTGTCCAATTAGGGTTTCTAACCAATCTTGTGCATCCAATAGGTGTTTTTGTGTCATTGGATGAACAATTAGGTCATTTTCGTCCTCCCTAGGCTAATTCTTGTCCAATTAGGGTTTTTAACCAATCTTGTGCATCCAATAGGTGTTTTTGTGTCATTGGATGAACAATTAGGTCATTTTCGTCCTCCCTAGGCTAATTCTTGTCCAATTAGTGTTTTTTACCAATCTTGTGCATCCAATAGGTGTGTTGTGTCATTCGATGAACATTTAGGTCATTTTCGTCCTCCCTACACTTAATCTTGTCCAATTAGGATTTTTAACCAATCTTGTGCATCCAATAGGTGTTTTGTGTCATTGGATGAACAATTAGGTCATTTTCGTCCTCCCTAAACTTAATCTTGTCCAATTAGGGTTTCTAACCAATCTTGTGCATCCAATAGGTGTTTTTGTGTCATTGGATGAACAATTAGGTCATTTTCGTCCTCCCTAGGCTAATTTTTGTCCAATTAGGGTTTCTAACCAATCTTGTGCATCCAATAGGTGTTTTTGTGTCATTGGATGAACAATCAGGTCATTTTCGTCCTCCCTAGGCTAATTCTTGTCCAATTAGGGTTTCTAACCAATCTTGTGCATCCAATAGGTGTTTTGTGTCATTTGATGAACAAGTAGGTCATTTTCGTCCTCCCTAGGCTTATTCTTGTCCAATTAGGATTTTGAACCAATCTTGTGCATCCAATAGGTGTTTTGTGTCATTGGATGAACATTTAGGTCATTTTCGTCCTCGCTAAACTTAATCTTGTCCAATTAGGGTTTCTAACCAATCATGTGCATCCAATAGGTGTTTTTGTGTCATTGGATGAACATTTAGGTCATTTTCGTCCTCCCTAGGCTTATTCTTGTCAAATTAGGGTTTCTAACCAATCTTGTGCATCCAATAGGTGTTTTTGTGACATTGGATGAACAATTAGGTCATTTTCGTCCTCCCTACACTTAATCTTGTCCAATTAGGGTTTTTAACCAATCTTGTGCATCCAATAGGTGTTTTGTGTCATTGGATGAACATTTAGGTCATTTTCGTCCTTCTTAAACTTAATCTTGTCCAATTAGGGTTTCTAACCAATCTTGAGCATCCAATAGGTGTTTTTGTGTCGTTGGAAGAACAATTAGGTGATTTTCGTCCTCCCTAAGCTAATTCTTGTCCAATTTGGGTTTCTAACCAATCTTTTGCATCCAATAGGTGTTTTGTGTCATTGGATGAATATTTATGTCATTTTCGTCCTCCCTACACTTAATCTTGTCCAATTAGGGTTTCTAACCAATCTTGTGCATCCAATAGGTGTTTTTGTGTCGTTGGAAGAACAATTAGGTGATTTTCGTCCTCCCTAAGCTAATTCTTGTCCAATTAGGGTTTCTAACCAATCTTGTGCATCCAATAGGTGTTTTGTGTCATTGGATGAACAAGTAGGTCATTTTCGTCCTCCCTAGGCTTATTCTTGTCCAATTAGTGCTTCTGACCAATCTTGTGCATCCAATAGCTGTTTTTGTGTCATTGGAAGAATATTTAGGTCATTTTCGTCCTCCCTAGGCTAATTCTTGTCCAATTAGGGTTTCTAACCAATCTTGTGCATCCAATAGGTGTTTTTGTGTCATTGGAAGAATATTTAGGTCATAATCGTCCTCCCTACACTTAATCTTGTCCAATTAGGGTTTTTAACCAATCTTGTGCATCCAATAGGTGTTTTGTGTCATTGGATGAACAAGTAGGTCATTTTCGTCCTCCCTAGGCTTATTCTATTCCAGTTAGGGTTTTCAACCAATCTTGTGCATCCAATAGGTGTTTTGTGTCATTGGATGAACATTTAGGTCATTTTCGTCCTTCTTAAACTTAATCTTGTCCAATTAGGGTTTCTAACCAATCTTGTGCATCCAATAGGTGTTTTTGTGTCGTTGGAAGAACAATTAGGTGATTTTCGTCCTCCCTAAGCTAATTCTTGTCCAATTAGGGTTTCTAACCAATCTTTTGCATCCAATAGGTGTTTTGTGTCATTGGATGAATATTTAGGTCATTTTCGTCCTCCCTACACTTAATCTTGTCCAATTAGGGTTTCTAACCAATCTTGTGCATTCAATAGGTGTTTTTGTGTCATTGGATGAAAATTTAGGTCTTTTTCGTCCTCCCTAAACTTAATCTTGTCCAATTACGGTTTCTAACCAATCTTGTGTATCCAATAGGTGTTTTGTGTCATTGGATGAACAAGTAGGTCATTTTCGTCCTCCCTAGGCTTATTCTTGTCCAATTAGGGTTTTAAACCAATCTTGTGCATCCAATAGGTGTTTTGTTTCATTGGATGAACATTTAGGTTTTTTTCGTCCTCCCTAAACTTAATCTTGTCCAATTAGGGTTTCTAACTAATCTTGTGCATCCAATAGGTGTTTTGTGTCATTGCATGAACAATTAGGTCATTTTCATCCTCCCTAGGCTTATTCTTGTCCAATTAGTGCTTCTAACCAATCTTGTGCATCCAATAGCTGTTTTTGTGTCATTGGAAGAATATTTAGGTCATTTTCGTCCTCCCTAGGCTAATTCTTGTTCAATTAGGGTTTCTAACCAATCTTGTGCATCCAATAGGTGTTTTTGTGTCATTGGAAGAATATTTAGGTCATAATCGTCCTCCCTACAATTAATCTTGTCCAATTAGGGTTTTTAACCAATCTTGTGCATCCAATAGGTGTTTTGTGTCATTGGATGAACATTTAGGTCATTTTCGTCCTTCCTAAACTGAATCTTGTCCAATTAAGGTTTCTAACCAATCTCGTGCATCCAATAGGTTTTTTTGTGTCATTGGATGAACATTTAGGTCATTTTCGTCCTCCCTAGGCTTATGCTTGTCCAATTAGGGTTTCTAACCAATCTTGTGCATCCAATAGGTGTTTTTGTGTCATTGGATGAACAATTAGGTCATTTTCGTCCTCCCTAGGCTAATTTTTGTCCAATTAGGGTTTCTAACCAATCTTGTGCATCCAATAGGTGTTTTTGTGTCATTGGATGAACAATCAGGTCATTTTCATCCTCCCTAGGCTAATTCTTGTCCAATTAGGGTTTCTAACCAATCTTGTGCATCCAATAGGTGTTTTGTGTCATTGGATGAACAAGTAGGTCATTTTCGTCCTCCCTAGGCTTATTCTATTCCAATTAGGGTTTTCAACCAATCTTGTGCATCCAATAGGTGTTTTGTGTCATTGGATGAACATTTAGGTCATTTTCGTCCTTCTTAAACTTAATCTTGTCCAATTAGGGTTTCTAACCAATCTTGTGCATCCAATAGGTGTTTTTGTGTCGTTGGAAGAACAATTAGGTGATTTTCGTCCTCCCTAAGCTAATTCTTGTCCAATTAGGGTTTCTAACCAATCTTGTGCATCCAATAGGTGTTTTTGTGTCATTGGATGAACAATTAGGTCATTTTCGTCCTCCCTACACTTAATCTTGTCCAGTTAGGGTTTCTAACCAATCTTGTGCATCCAATAGGTGTTTTTGTGTCGTTGGAAGAACAATTAGGTGAATTTCGTCCTCCTTAAGCTAATTCTTGTCCAATTAGGGTTTCTAACCAATCTTGTGCATCCAATAGGTGTTTTGTGTCATTGGATGAACAAGTAGGTCATTTTCGTCCTCCCTAGGCTTATTCTTGTCCAATTAGGGTTTTAAACCAATCTTGTGCATCCAATAGGTGTTTTGTTTCATTGGATGAACATTTAGGTTTTTTTCGTCCTCCCTAAACTTAATCTTGTCCAATTAGGGTTTCTAACCAATCTTGTGCATCCAATAGGTGTTTTGTGTCATTGCATGAACAATTAGGTCATTTTCATCCTCCCTAGGCTTATTCTTGTCCAATTAGTGCTTCTAACCAATCTTGTGCATCCAATAGCTGTTTTTGTGTCATTGGAAGAATATTTTGGTCATTTTCGTCCTCCCTAGGCTAATTCTTGTTCAATTAGGGTTTCTAACCAATCTTGTGCATCCAATAGGTGTTTTTGTGTCATTGGAAGAATATTTAGGTCATAATCGTCCTCCCTACAATTAATCTTGTCCAATTAGGGTTTTTAACCAATCTTGTGCATCCAATAGGTGTTTTGTGTCATTGGATGAACATTTAGGTCATTTTCGTCCTTCCTAAACTGAATCTTGTCCAATTAAGGTTTCTAACCAATCTTGTGCATCCAATAGGTTTTTTTGTGTCATTGGATGAACATTTAGGAAATTTTTGTCCTCCCTAGGCTTATGCTTGTCCAATTAGGGTTTCTAACCAATCTTGTGCATCCAATAGGTGTTTTTGTGTCATTGGATGAACAATTAGGTCATTTTCGTCCTCCCTAGGCTAATTTTTGTCCAATTAGGGTTTCTAACCAATCTTGTGCATCCAATAGGTGTTTTTGTGTCATTGGAAGAATATTTAGGTCATAATCGTCCTCCCTACACTTAATCTTGTCCAATTAGGGTTTTTAACCAATCTTGTGCATCCAATAGGTGTTTTGTGTCATTGGATGAACATTTAGGTCATTTTCGTCCTTCCTAAACTGAATCTTGTCCAATTAAGGTTTCTAACCAATCTTGTGCATCCAATAGGTTTTTTTGTGTCATTGGATGAACATTTAGGTCATTTTCGTCCTCCCTAGGCTTATGCTTGTCCAATTAGGGTTTCTAACCAATCTTGTGCATCCAATAGGTGTTTTTGTGTCATTGGATGAACAATTAGGTCATTTTCGTCCTCCCTAGGCTAATTTTTGTCCAATTAGGGTTTCTAACCAATCTTGTGCATCCAATAGGTGTTTTTGTGTCATTGGATGAACAATCAGGTCATTTTCGTCCTCCCTAAGCTAATTCTTGTCCAATTAGGGTTTCTAACCAATCTTTTGCATCCAATAGGTGTTTTGTGTCATTGGATGAATATTTAGGTCATTTTCGTCCTCCCTAGGCTAATTCTTGTTCAATTAGGGTTTCTAACCAATCTTGTGCATCCAATTGGTGTTTTGTGTCATTGGATGAACAATTAGGTCATTTTCGTACTCCCTAGGCTAATTCTTGTCCAATTAGGGTTTTTAACCAATCTTGTGCATCCAATAGGTGTTTTGTGTCATTGGATGAACAATTAGGTCATTTTCGTCCTCCCTAGGCTTATTCTTGTCAAATTAGGGTTTCTAACCAATCTTGTGCATCCAATAGGTGTTTTTGTGTCATTGGAAGAATATTTAGGTCATAATCGTCCTCCCTACAATTAATCTTGTCCAATTAGGGTTTTTAACCAATCTTGTGCATCCAATAGGTGTTTTGTGTCATTGGATGAACATTTAGGTCATTTTCGTCCTTCCTAAACTGAATCTTGTCCAATTAAGGTTTCTAACCAATCTTGTGCATCCAATAGGTTTTTTTGTGTCATTGGATGAACATTTAGGTCATTTTCGTCTTCCCTGGGCTTATGCTTGTCCAATTAGGGTTTCTAACCAATCTTGTGCATCCAATAGGTGTTTTTATGTCATTGGATGAACAATTAGGTCATTTTCGTCCTCCCTAGGCTAATTCTTGTCCAATTAGGGTTTCTAACCAATCTTGTGCATCCAATAGGTGTTTTGTGTCATTGGATGAACAAGTAGGTCATTTTCGTCCTCCCTAGGCTTATTCTTGTCCAATTAGGGTTTTAAACCAATCTTGTGCATCCAATAGGTGTTTTGTGTCATTGGATGAACAATTAGGTCATTTTCGTCCTCTCTAGGCTAATTCTTGTCCAATTTGGGTTTTTAACCAATCTTGTGCATCTAATAGGTGTTTTATGTCATTGGATGAACATTTAGGTCATTTTCGTCCTCCCTACACTTAATCTTGTCCAATTAGGGTTTTTAACCAATCTTGTGCATCTAATAGGTGTTTTGTGTCATTGGATGAACATTTACGTCATTTTCGTCCTCCCTAAAGTTAATCTTGTCCAATTAGGGTTTCTAACCAATCTTGTGCATCCAATAGGTGTTTTTGTGTCATTGGATGAACAATTAGGTCATTTTCGTCCTCCCTAGGCTAATTCTGGTCTAATTAGGGTTTTTAACCAATCTTGTGCATCCAATAGGTGTTTTTGTGTCATTGGATGAACAATTAGGTCATTTTCGTCCTCCCTAGGCTAATTCTTGTCCAATTAGGGTTTTTAACCAATCTTGTGCATCCAATAGGTGTTTTTGTGTCATTGGATGAACAATTAGGTCATTTTCGTCCTCCCTAAACTTAATCTTGTCCAATTAGGGTTTCTAACCAATCTTGTGCATCCAATAGGTGTTTTGTGTCATTGCATGAACAATTAGGTCATTTTCATCCTCCCTAGGCTTATTCTTGTCCAATTAGTGCTTCTAACCAATCTTGTGCATCCAATAGCTGTTTTTGTGTCATTGGAAGAATATTTAGGTCATTTTCGTCCTCCCTAGGCTAATTCTTGTCCAATTAGGGTTTCTAACCAATCTTGTGCATCCAATAGGTGTTTTTGTGTCATTGGAAGAATATTTAGGTCATAATCGTCCTCCCTACATTTAATCTTGTCCAATTAGGGTTTTTAACCAATCTTGTGCATCCAATAGGTGTTTTGTGTCATTGGATGAACATTTAGGTCATTTTCGTCCTTCCTAAACTGAATCTTGTCCAATTAAGGTTTCTAACCAATCTTGTGCATCCAATAGGTTTTTTTGTGTTATTGGATGAACATTTAGGTCATTTTCGTCCTCCCTAGGCTTATGCTTGTCCAATTAGGGTTTCTAACCAATCTTGTGCATCCAATAGGAGTTTTTGTGTCATTGGATGAACAATTAGGTCATTTTCGTCCTCCCTAGGCTAATTTTTGTCCAATTAGGGTTTCTAACCAATCTTGTGCATCCAATAGGTGTTTTTGTGTCATTGGAAGAATATTTAGGTCATAATCGTCCTTCCTACAATTAATCTTGTCCAATTAGGGTTTTTAACCAATCTTGTGCATCCAATAGGTGTTTTGTGTCATTGGATGAACAAATAGGTCATTTTCGTCCTCCCTAGGCTTATTCTTGTCCAATTAGGGTTTTCAACCAATCTTGTGCATCCAATAGGTGTTTTGTGTCATTGGATGAACATTTAGGTCATTTTCGTCCTCGCTAAACTTAATCTTGTCCAATTAGGGTTTCTAACCAATCATGTGCATCCAATAGGTGTTTTTGTGTCATTGGATGAACATTTAGGTCATTTTCGTCCTCCCTAGGCTTATTCTTGTCAAATTAGGGTTTCTAACCAATCTTGTGCATCCAATAGGTGTTTTTGTGTCATTGGATGAACAATTAGGTCATTTTCGTCCTCCCTACACTTAATCTTGTCCAATTAGGGTTTTTAACAAATCTTGTGCATCCAATAGGTGTTTTGTGTCATTGGATGAACATTTAGGTCATTTTCGTCCTTCTTAAACTTAATCTTGTCCAATTAGGGTTTCTAACCAATCTTGTTCATCCAATAGGTGTTTTTGTGTCGTTGGAAGAACAATTAGGTGATTTTCGTCCTCCCTAAGCTAATTCTTGTCCAATTAGGGTTTCTAACCAATCTTTTGCATCCAATAGGTGTTTTGTGTCATTGGATGAATATTTATGTCATTTTCGTCCTCCCTACACTTAATCTTGTCCAATTAGGGTTTCTAACCAATCTTGTGCATTCAATAGGTGTTTTTGTGTCATTGGATGAAAATTTAGGTCTTTTTCGTCCTCCCTAAACTTAATCTTGTCCAATTACGGTTTCTAACCAATCTTGTGTATCCAATAGGTGTTTTTGTGTCATTGGATGAATAATTAGGTCATTTTCGTCCTCCCTAGGCTAATTCTTGTCCAATTAGGGTTTCTAACCAATCTTGTGCATCCAATAGGGGTTTTTGTGTCGTTGGAAGAACAATTAGGTGATTTTCGTCCTTCCTAAACTTAATCTTGTCCTATTAGGGTTTCTAACCAATCTTTTGCATCCAATAGGTGTTTTGTGTCATTGGATGAATATTTATGTCATTTTCGTCCTCCCTACACTTAATCTTGTCCAATTAGGGTTTCTAACCAATCTTGTGCATTCAATAGGTGTTTTTGTGTCATTGGATGAAAATTTAGGTCTTTTTCGTCCTCCCTAAACTTAATCTTGTCCAATTAGGGTTTCTAACCAATCTTGTGCATCCAATAGGTGTTTTGTGTCATTGGATGAACAAGTAGGTCATTTTCGTCCTCCCTAGGCTTATTCTTGTCCAATTAGGGTTTTAAACCAATCTTGTGCATCCAATAGGTGTTTTGTTTCATTGGATGAACATTTAGGTTTTTTTTGTCCTCCCTAAACTTAATCTTGTCCAATTAGCGTTTCTAACCAATCTTGTGCATCCAATAGGTGTTTTGTGTCATTGCATGAACAATTAGGTCATTTTCATCCTCCCTAGGCTTATTCTTGTCCAATTAGTGCTTCTAACCAATCTTGTGCATCCAATAGCTGTTTTTGTGTCATTGGAAGAATATTTAGGTCATTTTCGTCCTCCCTAGGCTAATTCTTGTTCAATTAGGGTTTCTAACCAATCTTGTGCATCCAATAGGTGTTTTTGTGTCATTGGAAGAATATTTAGGTCATAATCGTCCTCCCTACACTTAATCTTGTCCAATTAGGGTTTTTAACCAATCTTGTGCATCCAATAGGTGTTTTGTGTCATTGGATGAACATTTAGGTCATTTTCGTCCTTCTTAAACTTAATCTTGTCCAATTAGGGTTTCTAATCAATCTTGTGCATCCAATAGGTGTTTTTGTGTCGTTGGAAGAACAATTAGGTGATTTTCGTCCTCCCTAAGCTAATTCTTGTCAATTAGGGTTTCTAACCAATCTTTTGCATCCAATAGGTGTTTTGTGTCATTGGATTAATATTTAGGTCATTTTCGTCCTCCCTAGGCTTATGCTTGTCCAATTAGGGTTTCTAACCAATCTTGTGCATCCAATAGGTGTTTTTGTGTCATTGGATGAACAATTAGGTCATTTTCGTCATCCCTAGGCTAATTTTTGTCCAATTAGGGTTTCTAACCAATCTTGTGCATCCAATAGGTGTTTTTGTGTCATTGGAAGAATATTTAGGTCATAATCGTCCTCCCTACACTTAATCTTGTCCAATTAGGGTTTTTAACCAATCTTGTGCATCCAATAGGTGTTTTGTGTCATTGGATGAACATTTAGGTCATTTTCGTCCTTCTTAAACTTAATCTTGTCCAATTAGGGTTTCTAATCAATCTTGTGCATCCAATAGGTGTTTTTGTGTCGTTGGAAGAACAATTAGGTGATTTTCGTCCTCCCTAAGCTAATTCTTGTCCAATTAGGGTTTCTAACCAATCTTTTGCATCCAATAGGTGTTTTGTGTCATTGGATTAATATTTAGGTCATTTTCGTCCTCCCTACACTTAATCTTGTCCAATTAGGGTTTCTAACCAATCTTGTGCATTCAATAGGTGTTTTTATGTCATTGGATGAAAATTTAGATCTTTTTCGTCCTCCCTAAACTTAATCTTGTCCAATTACGGTTTCTAACCAATCTTGTGCATCCAATAGGTGTTTTTGTGTCATTGGAAGAATATTTAGGTCATAATCGTCCTCCCTACACTTAATCTTGTCCAATTAGGGTTTTTAACCAATCTTGTGCATCCAATAGGTGTTTTGTGTCATTGGATGAACATTTAGGTCATTTTCGTCCTTCTTAAACTTAATCTTGTCCAATTAGGGTTTCTAATCAATCTTGTGCATCCAATAGGTGTTTTTGTGTCGTTGGAAGAACAATTAGGTGATTTTCGTCCTCCCTAAGCTAATTCTTGTCCAATTAGGGTTTCTAACCAATCTTTTGCATCCAATAGGTGTTTTGTGTCATTGGATTAATATTTAGGTCATTTTCGTCCTCCCTACACTTAATCTTGTCCAATTAGGGTTTCTAACCAATCTTGTGCATTCAATAGGTGTTTTTCTGTCATTGGATGAAAATTTAGATCTTTTTCGTCCTCCCTAAACTTAATCTTGTCCAATTACGGTTTCTAACCAATCTTGTGTATCCAATAGGTGTTTTTGTGTCATTGGATGAATAATTAGGTCATTTTCGTCCTCCCTAGGCTAATTCTTGTCCAATTAGGGTTTCTAACCAATCTTGTGCATCCAATAGGTGTTTTGTGTCATTGGATGAACAAGTAGGTCATTTTCGTCCTCCCTAGGCTTATTCTTGTCCAATTAGGGTTTTAAACCAATCTTGTGCATCCAATAGGTGTTTTGTTTCATTGGATGAACATTTAGGTTTTTTTCGTCCTCCCTACACTTAATCTTGTCCAATTAGGGTTTCTAACCAATCTTGTGCATTCAATAGGTGTTTTTGTGTCATTGGATGAAAATTTAGGTCTTTTTCGTCCTCCCTAAACTTAATCTTGTCCAATTACGGTTTCTAACCAATCTTGTGTATCCAATAGGTGTTTTTGTGTCATTGGATGAATAATTAGGTCATTTTCGTCCTCCCTAGGCTAATTCTTGTCCAATTAGGGTTTCTACCCAATCTTGTGCATCCAATAGGTGTTTTGTGTCATTGGATGAACATTTAGGTTTTTTTCGTCCTCCCTAAACTTAATCTTGTCCAATTAGGGTTTCTAACCAATCTTGTGCATCCAATAGGTGTTTTGTGTCATTGCATGAACAATTAGGTCATTTTCATCCTCCCTAGGCTTATTCTTGTCCAATTAGTGCTTCTAACCAATCTTGTGCATCCAATAGCTGTTTTTGTGTCATTGGAAGAATATTTAAGTCGTTTTTGTCCTCCCTAGGCTAATTCTTGTCCAATTAGGGTTTCTAACCAATCTTGTGCATCCAATAGGTGTTTTTGTGTCGTTGGAAGAATAATTAGGTGATTTTCGTCCTCCCTAAGCTAATTCTTGTCCAATTAGGGTTTCTAACCAATCTTTTGCATCCAATAGGTGTTTTGTGTCATTGGATGAATATTTATGTCATTTTCGTCCTCCCTACACTTAATCTTGTCCAATTTGGGTTTCTAACCAATCTTGTGCATTCAATAGGTGTTTTTGTGTCATTGGATGAAAATTTAGGTCTTTTTCGTCCTCCCTAAACTTAATCTTGTCCAATTACGGTTTCTAACCAATCTTGTGTATCCAATAGGTGTTTTTGTGTCATTGGATGAATAATTAGGTCATTTTCGTCCTCCCAAGGCTAATTCTTGTCCAATTAGGGTTTCTAACAAATCTTGTGCATCCAATAGGTGTTTTGTGTCATTGGATGAACAAGTAGGTCATTTTCGTCCTCCCTAGGCTTATTCTTGTCCAATTAGGGTTTTCAACTAATCTTGTGCATCCAATACGTGTTTTGTTTCATTGGATGAACATTTAGGTTTTTTTCGTCCTCCCTAAACTTAATCTTGTCCAATTAGGGTTTCTAACCAATCTTGTGCATCCAATAGGTGTTTTGTGTCATTGCATGAACAATTAGGTCATTTTCATCCTCCCTAGGCTTATTCTTGTCCAATTAGTGCTTCTAACCAATCTTGTGCATCCAATAGCTGTTTTTGTGTCATTGGAAGAATATTTAAGTCGTTTTCGTCCTCCCTAGGCTAATTCTTGTCCAATTAGGGTTTCTAACCAATCTTGTGCATCCAATAGGTGTTTTTGTGTCGTTGGAAGAATAATTAGGTGATTTTCGTCCTCCCTAAGCTAATTCTTGTCCAATTAGGGTTTCTAACCAATCTTTTGCATCCAATAGGTGTTTTGTGTTATTGGATGAATATTTATGTCATTTTCGTCCTCCCTACACTTAATCTTGTCCAATTTGGGTTTCTAACCAATCTTGTGCATTCAATAGGTGTTTTTGTGTCATTGGATGAAAATTTAGGTCTTTTTCGTCCTCCCTAAACTTAATCTTGTCCAATTACGGTTTCTAACCAATCTTGTGTATCCAATAGGTGTTTTTGTGTCATTGGATGAATAATTAGGTCATTTTCGTCCTCCCAAGGCTAATTCTTGTCCAATTAGGGTTTCTAACCAATCTTGTGCATCCAATAGGTGTTTTGTGTCATTGGATGAACAAGTAGGTCATTTTCGTCCTCCCTAGGCTTATTCTTGTCCAATTAGGGTTTTAAACCAATCTTGTGCATCCAATAGGTGTTTTGTGTCATTGGATTAATATTTAGGTCATTTTCGTCCTCCCTACACTTAATCTTGTCCAATTAGGGTTTCTAACCAATCTTGTGCATTCAATAGGTGTTTTTGTGTCATTGGATGAAAATTTAGGTCTTTTTCGTCCTCCCTAAACTTAATCTTGTCCAATTACGGTTTCTAACCAATCTTGTGTATGCAATAGGTGTTTTTGTGTCATTGGATGAATAATTAGGTCATTTTCGTCCTCCCTAGGCTAATTCTTGTCCAATTAGGGTTTCTAACCAATCTTGTGCATCCAATAGGTGTTTTGTGTCATTGGATGAACAAGTAGGTCATTTTCGTCCTCCCTAGGCTTATTCTATTCCAATTAGGGTTTTCAACCAATCTTGTGCATCCAATAGGTGTTTTGTGTCATTGGATGAACATTTAGGTCATTTTCGTCCTTCTTAAACTTAATCTTGTCCAATTAGGGTTTCTAACCAATCTTGTGCATCCAATAGGTGTTTTTGTGTCGTTGGAAGAACAATTAGGTGATTTTCGTCCTCCCTAAGCTAATTCTTGTCCAATTAGGGTTTCTAACCAATCTTTTGCATCCAATAGGTGTTTTGTGTCATTGGATGAACATTTAGGTCATTTTCGTCCTCCCTAGGCTTATGCTTGTCCAATTAGGGTTTCTAACCAATCTTGTGCATCCAATAGGTGTTTTTGTGTCATTGGATGAACAATTAGGTCATTTTCGTCCTCCCTAGGCTTATTTTTGTCCAATTAGGGTTTCTAACCAATCTTGTGCATCCAATAGGTGTTTTTGTGTCATTGGAAGAATATTTAGGTCATAATCGTCCTCCCTACAATTAATCTTGTCCAATTAGGGTTTTTAACCAATCTTGTGCATCCAATAGGTGTTTTGTGTCATTGGATGAACATTTAGGTCATTTTCGTCCTTCCTAAACTGAATCTTGTCCAATTAAGGTTTCTAACCAATCTTGTGCATCCAATAGGTTTTTTTGTGTTATTGGATGAACATTTAGGTCATTTTTGTCCTCCCTAGGCTTATGCTTGTCCAATTAGGGTTTCTAACCAATCTTGTGCATCCAATAGGTGTTTTTGTGTCATTGGATGAACAATTAGGTCATTTTCGTCCTCCCTAGGCTAATTTTTGTCCAATTAGGGTTTCTAACCAATCTTGTGCATCCAATAGGTGTTTTTGTGTCATTGGATGAACAATCAGGTCATTTTCGTCCTCCCTAGGCTAATTCTTGTCCAATTAGGGTTTCTAACCAATCTTGTGCATCCAATAGGTGTTTTGTGTCATTGGATGAACATTTAGGTCATTTTCGTCCTCGCTAAACTTAATCATGTCCAATTAGGGTTTCTAACCAATCATGTGCATCCAATAGGTGTTTTGTGTCATTGGATGAACATTTAGGTCATTTTCGTCCTCGCTAAACTTAATCTTGTCCAATTAGGGTTTCTAACCAATCATGTGCATCCAATAGGTGTTTTTGTGTCATTGGATGAACATTTAGGTCATTTTCGTCCTCCCTAGGCTTATGCTTGTCCAATTAGGGTTTCTAACCAATCTTGTGCATCCAATAGGTGTTTTTGTGTCATTGGATGAACAATTAGGTCATTTTTGTCCTCCCTAGGCTAATTCTTGTCCAATTAGGGATTTTAACCAATCTTGTGCATCCAATAGGTGTTTTTGTGTCATTGGATGAACAATTAGGTCATTTTCGTCCTCCCTAAACTTAATCTTGTCCAATTAGGGTTTCTAACCAATCTTGTGCATCCAATAGGTGTTTTGTGTCATTGCATGAACAATTAGGTCATTTTCATCCTCCCTAGGCTTATTCTTGTCCAATTAGTGCTTCTAACCAATCTTGTGCATCCAATAGGTGTTTTTGTGTCATTGGAAGAATATTTAGGTCATTTTCGTCCTCCCTAGGCTAATTCTTGTTCAATTAGGGTTTCTAACCAATCTTGTGCATCCAATAGGTGTTTTTGTGTCATTGGAAGAATATTTAGGTCATAATCGTCCTCCCTACAATTAATCTTGTCCAATTAGGGTTTTTAACCAATCTTGTGCATCCAATAGGTGTTTTGTGCTATTGGATGAACATTTAGGTCATTTTCGTCCTTCCTAAACTGAATCTTGTCCAATTAAGGTTTCTAACCAATCTTGTGCATCCAATAGGTTTTTTTGTGTCATTGGATGAACATTTAGGTCATTTTCGTCCTCCCTAGGCTTATGCTTGTCCAATTAGGGTTTCTAACCAATCTTGTGCATCCAATAGCTGTTTTTGTGTCATTGGAAGAATATTTAGGTCATTTTCGTCCTCCCTAGGCTAATTCTTGTTCAATTAGGGTTTCTAACCAATCTTGTGCATCCAATAGGTGTTTTTGTGTCATTGGAAGAATATTTAGGTCATAATCGTCCTCCCTACAATTAATCTTGTCCAATTAGGGTTTTTAACCAATCTTGTGCATCCAATAGGTGTTTTGTGTCATTGGATGAACATTTAGGTCATTTTTGTCCTTCCTAAACTTAATCTTGTCCAATTAAGGTTTCTAACCAATCTTGTGCATCCAATAGGTGTTTTTGTGTCATTGGATGAACAGTTAGGTCATTTTCGTCCACCCTAGGCTAATTCTTGTCCAATTAGGGTTTTTAACCAATCTTGTGCATCCAATAGGTGTTTTGTGTCATTGGATGAACATTTAGGTCATTTTCGTCCTTCTTAAACTTAATCTTGTCCAATTAGGGTTTCTAACCAATCTTGTGCATCCAATAGGTGTTTTTGTGTCGTTGGAAGAACAATTAGGTGATTTTCTTCCTCCCTAAGCTAATTCTTGTCCAATTAGGGTTTCTAACCAATCTTTTGCATCCAATAGGTGTTTTGTGTCATTGGATGAATATTTATGTCATTTTCGTCCTCCCTACACTTAATCTTGTCCAATTAAGGTTTCTAACCAATCTTGTGCATCCAATAGGTGTTTTTGTGTCGTTGGAAGAACAATTAGGTGATTTTCGTCCTCCCTAAGCTAATTCTTGTCCAATTAGGGTTTCTAACCAATCTTTTGCATCCAATAGGTGTTTTGTTTCATTGGATGAATATTTATGTCATTTTCGTCCTCCCTACACTTAATCTTGTCCAATTAGGGTTTCTAACCAATCTTGTGCATCCAATAGGTGTTTTTGTGTCGTTGGAAGAACAATTAGGTGATTTTCGTCCTCCCTAAGCTAATTCTTGTCCAATTAGGGTTTCTAACCAATCTTGTGCATCCAATAGGTGTTTTGTGTCATTGGATGAACAAGTAGGTCATTTTCGTCCTCCCTAGGCTTATTCTTGTCCAATTAGGGTTTTAAACCAATCTTGTGCATCCAATAGGTGTTTTGTTTCATTGGATGAAGATTTAGGTTTTTTTCGTCCTCCCTACACTTAATCTTGTCCAATTAGGGTTTCTAACCAATCTTGTGCATTCAATAGGTGTTTTTGTGTCATTGGATGAAAATTTAGGTCTTTTTCGTCCTCCCTAAACTTAATCTTGTCCAATTACGGTTTCTAACCAATCTTGTGTATCCAATAGGTGTTTTTGTGTCATTGGATGAATAATTAGGTCATTTTCGTCCTCCCTAGGCTAATTCTTGTCCAATTAGGGTTTCTAACCAATCTTGTGCATCCAATAGGTGTTTTGTGTCATTGGATGAACAAGTAGGTCATTTTCGTCCTCCCTAGCCTTATTCTTGTCCAATTAGGGTTTTAAACCAATCTTGTGCATCCAATAGGTGTTTTGTGTCATTGGATGAACATTTAGGTCATTTTCGTTCTTCTTAAACTTAATCTTGTCCAATTAGGGTTTCTAATCAATCTTGTGCATCCAATAGGTGTTTTTGTGTCGTTGGAAGAACAATTAGGTGATTTTCGTCCTCCCTAAGCTAATTCTTGTCCAATTAGGGTTTCTAACCAATCTTTTGCATCCAATTGGTGTTTTGTGTCATTGGATTAATATTTAGGTCATTTTCGTCCTCCCTACACATAATCTTGTCCAATTAGGGTTTCTAACCAATCTTGTGCATTCAATAGGTGTTTTTATGTCATTGGATGAAAATTTAGATCTTTTTCGTCCTCCCTAAACTTAATCTTGTCCAATTACGGTTTCTAACCAATCTTGTGTATCCAATAGGTGTTTTTGTGTCATTGGATGAATAATTAGGTCATTTTCGTCCTCCCTAGGCTAATTCTTGTCCAATTAGGGTTTCTAACCAATCTTGTGCATCCAATAGGTGTTTTGTGTCATTGGATGAACAAGTAGGTCATTTTCGTCCGCCCTAGGCTTATTCTTGTCCAATTAGGGTTTTAAACCAATCTTGTGCATCCAATAGGTGTTTTGTTTCATTGGATGAACATTTAGGTTTTTTTCGTCCTCCCTAAACTTAATCTTGTCCAATTAGGGTTTCTAACCAATCTTGTGCATCCAATAGGTGTTTTGTGTCATTGGATGAACAAGTAGGTCATTTTCGTCCTCCATAGGCTTATTCTATTCCAATTAGGGTTTTCAACCAATCTTGTGCATCCAATAGGTGTTTTGTGTCATTGGATGAACATTTAGGTCATTTTCGTCCTCGCTAAACTTAATCTTGTCCAATTAGGGTTTCTAACCAATCATGTGCATCCAATAGGTGTTTTTGTGTCATTGGATGAACATTTAGGTCATTTTCGTCCTCCCTAGTCTTATTCTTGTCAAATTAGGGTTTCTAACCAATCTTGTGCATCCAATAGGTGTTTTTGTGTCATTGGATGAACAATTAGGTCATTTTCGTCCTCCATACACTTAATCTTGTCCAATTAGGGTTTCTAACCAATCTTGTGCATCCAATAGGTGTTTTTGTGTCGTTGGAAGAACAATTAGGTGATTTTCGTCCTCCCTAAGCTAATTCTTGTCCAATTAGGGTTTCTAACCAATCTTTTGCATCCAATAGGTGTTTTTGTGTCATTGGATGAACATTTAGGTCATTTTCGTCCTCCCTAGGCTTATGCTTGTCCAATTAGGGTTTCTAACCAATCTTGTGCATCCAATAGGTGTTTTTGTGTCATTGGATGAACAATTAGCTCATTTTCGTCCACCCTAGGCTAATTCTTGTCCAATTAGGGTTTTAAACCAATCTTGTGCATCCAATAGGTGTTTTGTGTCATTGGATGAACAAGTAGGTCATTTTCGTCCTCCCTAGGCTTATTCTTGTCCAATTAGGGTTTTTAACCAATCTTGTGCATCCAATAGGTGTTTTGTGTCATTGGATGAACATTTAGGTCATTTTTGTCCTCGCTAAACTTAATCTTGTCCAATTAGGGTTTCTAACCAATCTTGTGCATCCAATAGGTGTTTTTGTGTCATTGGATGAACATTTAGGTCATTTTCGTCCTCCCTAGGCTTATGCTTGTCCAATTAGGGTTTCTAACCAATCTTGTGCATCCAATAGGTGTTTTTGTGTCGTTGGAAGAACAATTAGGTGATTTTCGTCCTCCCTAAGCTAATTCTTGTCCAATTAGGGTTTCTAACCAATCTTTTGCATCCAATAGGTGTTTTGTGTCATTGGATGAATATTTAGGTCATTTTCGTCCTCCCTACACTTAATCTTGTCCAATTAAGGTTTCTAACCAATCTTGTGCATCCAATAGGTGTTTTTGTGTCATTGGATGAACATTTAGGTCATTTTCGTCCTCCCTAGGCTTATGCTTGTCCAATTAGGGTTTCTAACCAATCTTGTGCATCCAATAGGTGTTTTTGTGTCATTGGATGAACATTTAGGTCTTTTTCGTCCTCCCTAAACTTATTCTTTTCCCATTAGGGTTTCTAACCAATCTTGTGCATCCAATAGGTGTTTTGTGTCATTGGAAGAATATTTAGGTCATTTTCGTCCTCCCTAGGCTAATTCTTGTCCAATTAGGGTTTCTAACCAATCTTGTGCATGCAATAGGTGTTTTTGTGTCATTGGATGAACATTGAGGTCTTTTTCGTCCTCCCTAAACTTAATCCTGTCCAATTACGGTTTCTAACCAATCTTGTGTATCCAATAGGTGTTATTGTGTCATTGGATGAATAATTAGGTCATTTTCGTCCTCCCTAGGCTAATTCTTGTCCAATTAGGGTTTCTAACCAATCTTGTGCATCCAATAGGTGTTTTGTGTCATTGGATGAACAAGTAGGTCATTTTCGTCCTCCCTAGGCTTATTCTTGTCCAATTAGGGTTTTAAACCAATCTTGTGCATCCAATAGGTGTTTTGTTTCATTGGATGAACATTTAGGTTTTTTTCGTCCTCCCTAAACTTAATCTTGTCCAATTAGGGTTTCTAACCAATCTTGTGCATCCAATAGGTGTTTTGTGTCATTGCATGAACAATTAGGTCATTTTCATCCTCCCTAGGCTTATTCTGGTCCAATTAGTGCTTCTAACCAATCTTGTGCATCCAATAGCTGTTTTTGTGTCATTGGAAGAATATTTAGGTCATTTTCGTCCTCCCTAGGCTAATTCTTGTTCAATTAGGGTTTCTAACCAATCTTGTGCATCCAATAGGTGTTTTTGTGTCATTGGAAGAATATTTAGGTCATAATCGTCCTCCCTACAATTAATCTTGTCCAATTAGGGTTTTTAACCAATCTTGTGCATCCAATAGGTGTTTTGTGTCATTGGATGAACATTAAGGTCATTTTCGTCCTTCCTAAACTGAATCTTGTCCAATTAAGGTTTCTAACCAATCTTGTGCATCCAATAGGTTTTTTTGTGTCATTGGATGAACATTTAGGTCATTTTCGTCCTCCCTAGGCTTATGCTTGTCCAATTAGGGTTTCTAACCAATCTTGTGCATCCAATAGGTGTTTTTGTGTCATTGGATGAACAATTAGGTCATTTTCGTCCACCCTAGGTTAATTCTTGTCCAATTAGGGTTTCTAACCAATCTTGTGCATCCAATTGGTCTTTTGTGTCATTGGATGAACAATTAGGTCATTTTCGTCCTCCCTAGGCTAATTCTTGTCCAATTAGGGTTTTTAACCAATCTTGTGCATCCAATAGGTGTTTTGTGTCATTCGATGAACATTTAGGTCATTTTCGTCCTCCCTACACTTAATCTTGTCCAATTAGGGTTTCTGACCAATCTTGTGCATCCAATTGTTGTTTTTGTCTCATTGGATGAACATTGATGTCGTTTTCGTCATCCCTACACTTAATCTCTTCCAATTAGGGTTTCTAACCAATCTTGTGCATCCAATAGGTGTTTTTGTGTCATTGGATGAACAATTAGGTCATTTTCGTCCTCCCTAGGCTAATTCTTGTCCAATTAGGGTTTTTAACCAATCTTGTGCATCCAATAGGTGTTTTTTGTCATTGGATGAACATTTACGTCATTTTCGTCCTCGCTAAACTTAATTTTGTGCAATTAGGCTTTCTAACCAATCTTGTGCATCCAATAGGTGTTTTTGTGTCATTGGATGAACAATTAGGTCGTTTTCATCCTCCCTAGGCTAATTCTTGTCCAATTAGGGTTTTTAACCAATCTTGTGCATCCAATAGGTGTTTTGTGTCATTGAATGAACATTTAGGTCAGTTTCGTCCTCCCTAAACTTAATCTTGTCCTATTATGGTTTCTAACCAATCTTGTGCATCCAATAGGTGTTTTTGTGTCATTGGATGAACATTTAGGTCATTTTCGTCCTCCCTACACTTAATCCTGTCCAATTAGGGTTTTTAACCAATCTTGTGCATCTAATACGTGTTTTGTGTCATTGGATGAACATTTACGTCATTTTCGTCCTCCCTAAACTTAATCTTTTCCAATTAGGGTTTCTAACCAATCTTGTGCATCCAATAGGTGTTTTTGTGTCCTTGGATGAACAATTAGATCATTTTCGTCCTCGCTAGGCTAATTCTTGTCCAATTAGGGTTTTTAACCAATCTTGTGCATCCAATAGGTGTTTTTGTGTCATTGGATGAACAATTAGGTCATTTTCGTCCTCCCTAGGCTAATTCTTGTCCAATTAGGGTTTTTAACCAATCTTGTGCATCCAATAGGTGTTTTTGTGTCATTGGATTAACAATTAGGTCATTTTCGTCCTCCCTAGGCTAATTCTTGTCCAATTAGGGTTTTTAACCAATCTTGTGCATCCAATAGGTGTTTTTGTGTCATTGGATGAACATTTAGGTCCTTTTCGTCCTCCCTACACTTAATCTTGTCCAATTAGGGTTTCTAACCAATCTTGTGCATCCAATAGGTGTTTTGTGTCATTGGATGAACATTTAGGTCATTTTCGTCCTCCCTAAACTTAATCATGTCCAATTAGGGTTTCTAACCAATCTTGTGCATCCAATAGGTGTTTTTGTGTCATTGGATGAACATTTAGGTCATTTTCGTCATCCCAAAACTTAATCTTGTCCGATTAGGGTTTCTAACCAATCTTGTGCATCTAATAGGAGTTTTGTGTCATTGGATGAACATTTAGGTCATTTTCGTCCTCCCTACACATAATCTTGTCCAATTAGGGTTTTTAACCAATGTTGTGCATCCAATAGGTGTTTTTGTGTCATTGGACGAACAATTAGATCATTTTCGTCCTCCCTAGGCTAATTCTTGTCCAATTAGGGTTTTTAACCAATCTTGTGCATCCAATAGGTGTTTTGTGTCATTGGATGAACATTTAGGTCATTTTCGTCCTTCCTAAACTTAATCTTGTCCAATTAGGGTTTCTAACCAATCTTGTGCATCCAATAGGTGTTTTTGTGTCATTGGATGAACATTTAGGTCATTTTCGTCCTCCCTAAACTTAATCTTGTCCAAATAGGGTTTCTAACCAATCATGTGCATCCAATCGGTTTTTTTGTGTCATTGGATGAACATTTAGGTCATTTTCGTCCTCCCTAGGCTTATGCTTGTCCAATTAGGGTTTCTAACCAATCTTGTGCATCCATTAGGTGTTTTTGTGTCATTGGATAAACAATTAGTTCATTTCCTTCCTCCCTAGGCTAATTCTTGTCCAATTAGGGTTTCTAACCAATCTTGTGCATCCAATAGGTGTTTTGTGTCATTGGATGAACATTTAGGTCATTTTCGTCCTCCCTAGGCTAATTCTTGTCCAATTAGGGTTTTTAACCAATCTTGTGCATCCAATAGGTGTTTTTGTGTCATTGGATGAACATTTAGGTCATTTTCGTCCTCCCTAAACTTAATCTTGTCCAAATAGGGTTTCTAACCAATCATGTGCATCCAATCGGTTTTTTTGTGTCATTGGATGAACATTTAGGTCATTTTCGTCCTCTATAGGCTTATGCTTGTCCAATTAGGGTTTCTAACCAATCTTGTGCATCCATTAGGTGTTTTTGTGTCATTGGATAAACAATTAGTTCATTTCCTTCCTCCCTAGGCTAATTCTTGTCCAATTAGGGTTTCTAACCAATCTTGTGCATCCAATAGGTGTTTTGTGTCATTGGATGAACATTTAGGTCATTTTCGTCCTTCCTAAACTTAATCTTGTCCAATTAGGGTTTCTAACCAATCTTGTGCATCCAATAGGTGTTTTTGTGTCATTGGATGAACAATTTGTCATTTTCGTCCACCCTAGGCTAATTCTTGTCCAATTAGGGTTTTTAACCAATCTTGTGCATCCAATAGGTGTTTTTGTGTCATTGGATGAACAATTAGGTCATTTTCGTCCTCCCTAGGCTGATACTTGTCAAATTAGGGTTTCTAACCAATCTTGTGCGTCCAATAGGTGTTTTTGTGTCATTGGAAGAATATTTAGGTCATAATCGTCCTCCCTACACTTAATCTTGTCCAATTAGGGTTTTTAACCAATCTTGTGCATCCAATAGGTGTTTTGTGTCATTGGATGAACATTTAGGTCATTTTCGTCCTTCCTAAACGTAATCTTGTCCAATTAGGGTTTCTAAGAAATCTTGTGCATCTAATAGGTGTTTTTGTGTCATTGGAAGAACAATTAGGTGATTTTCGTCCTCCCTAAGCTAATTCTGGTCCAATTAGGGTTTCTAACCAATCTTGTGCATCCAATAGGTGTTTTTGTGTCATTGGATGAACATTTAGGTCTTTTTCGTCCTCCCTAAACTTAATCTTGTCCAATTAGGGTTTTTAACCAATCTTGTGCATCCAATAGGAGTTTTTGTGTCATTGGATGAACAATTAGGTCATTTTCGTCCTCCGTAGGCTAATTCTTGTCCAATTAGGGTTTCTAACCAATCTTGTACATCCAATAGGTGTTTTGTGTCATTGGATGAACAAGTAGGTCATTTTAGTCCTCCCTAGTCTTATTCTTGTCCAATTAGGGTTTTAAACCAATCTTGTTCATCCAATAGGTGTTTTGTGTCATTGGATGAACATTTAGGTCTTTTTCGTCCTCCCTAAACTTAATGTTGTCCAATTATGGTTTCTAACCAATCTTGTGCATCCAATAGGTGTTTTGTCTCATTGCATGAACAATTAGGTCATTTCCGTCCTCCCTAGGCTTATTCCTGTCCAATTAGTGCTTCTAACCAATCTTGTGCATGCAATAGGTGTTTTTGTGTCATTGGAAGAATATTTAGGTCATTTTCGTCCTCCCTAGGCTAATTCTTGTCCAATTAGGGTTTCTAACGAATCTTGTGCATCCAATATGTGTTTTGTGTCATTGGATGAACAAGTAGGTCACTTTCGTCCTCCCTAGGCTTATTCTTGTCCAATTAGGGTTTTTAACCAATCTTGTGCATCCAATAGGTGTTTTGTGTCATTGGATGAACATTTAGGTCATTTTCGTCCTCGCTAAACTTAATCTTGTCCAATTAGGGTTTCTAACCAATCTTGTGCTTCCAATAGGTGTTTTTGTGTCATTGGATGAACATTTAGGTCATTTTCGTCCTCCCTCGGCTTATGCTTGTCCAATTAGGGTTTCTAACCAATCTTGTGCATCCAATAGGTGTTTTTGTGTCATTGGATGAACAATTTGTCATTTTCGTCCACCCTAGACTAATTCTTGTCCAATTAGGGTTTTTAACCAATCTTGTGCATCCAATAGGTGTTTTTGTGTCATTGGATGAACAATTAGGTCATTTTCGTCCTCCCTAGGCTGATACTTGTCAAATTAGGGTTTCTAACCTATCTTGTGCGTCCAATAGGTGTTTTTGTGTCATTGGAAGAATATTTAGGTCATAATCGTCCTCCCTACACTTAATCTTGTCCAATTAGGGTTTTTAACCAATCTTGTGCATCCAATAGGTGTTTTGTGTCATTGGATGAACATTTAGGTCATTTTCGTCCTTCCTAAACTTAATCTTGTCCAATTAGGGTTTCTAAGCAATCTTGTGCATCTAATAGGTGTTTTTGTGTCATTGGAAGAACAATTAGGTGATTTTCGTCCTCCCTAAGCTAATTCTGGTCCAATTAGGGTTTCTAACCAATCTTGTGCATCCAATAGGTGTTTTTGTGTCATTGGATGAACATTTAGGTCTTTTTCGTCCTCCCTAAACTTAATCTTGTCCAATTAGGGTTTTTAACCAATCTTGTGCATCCAATAGGTGTTTTTGTGTCATTGGAAGAATATTTAGGTCATAATCGTCCTCCCTACACTTAATCTTGTCCAATTAGGGTTTTTAACCAATCTTGTGCATCCAATAGGTGTTTTGTGTCATTGGATGAACATTTAGGTCATTTTCGTCCTTCTTAAACTTAATCTTGTCCAATTAGGGTTTCTAATCAATCTTGTGCATCCAATAGGTGTTTTTGTGTCGTTGGAAGAACAATTAGGTGATTTTCGTCCTCCCTAAGCTAATTCTTGTCAATTAGGGTTTCTAACCAATCTTTTGCATCCAATAGGTGTTTTGTGTCATTGGATTAATATTTAGGTCATTTTCGTCCTCCCTAGGCTTATGCTTGTCCAATTAGGGTTTCTAACCAATCTTGTGCATCCAATAGGTGTTTTTGTGTCATTGGATGAACAATTAGGTCATTTTCGTCATCCCTAGGCTAATTTTTGTCCAATTAGGGTTTCTAACCAATCTTGTGCATCCAATAGGTGTTTTTGTGTCATTGGAAGAATATTTAGGTCATAATCGTCCTCCCTACACTTAATCTTGTCCAATTAGGGTTTTTAACCAATCTTGTGCATCCAATAGGTGTTTTGTGTCATTGGATGAACATTTAGGTCATTTTCGTCCTTCTTAAACTTAATCTTGTCCAATTAGGGTTTCTAATCAATCTTGTGCATCCAATAGGTGTTTTTGTGTCGTTGGAAGAACAATTAGGTGATTTTCGTCCTCCCTAAGCTAATTCTTGTCCAATTAGGGTTTCTAACCAATCTTTTGCATCCAATAGGTGTTTTGTGTCATTGGATGAATATTTAGGTCATTTTCGTCCTCCCTAGGCTTATTCTTGTCCAATTAGGGTTTCTAACCAATCTTGTGCATCCAATAGGTGTTTTTGTGTCATTGGAAGAATATTTAGGTCATAATCGTCCTCCCTACAATTAATCTTGTCCAATTAGGGTTTTTAACCAATCTTGTGCATCCAATAGGTGTTTTGTGTCATTGGATGAACATTTAGGTCATTTTCGTCCTTCCTAAACTTAATCTTGTCCAATTAAGGTTTCTAACCAATCTTGTGCATCCAATAGGTTTTTTTGTGTTATTGGATGAACATTTAGGTCATTTTCGTCCTCCCTAGGCTTATGCTTGTCCAATTAGGGTTTCTAACCAATCTTGTGCATCCAATAGGTGTTTTTGTGTCATTGGATGAACAATTAGGTCATTTTCGTCCTCCCTAGGCTAATTCTTGTCGAATTAGGTGTTTTTGTGTCATTGGAAGAATATTTAGGTCATAATCGTCCTCCCTACACTTAATCTTGTCCAATTAGGGTTTTTAACCAATCTTGTGCATCCAATAGGTGTTTTGTGTCATTGGATGAACATTTAGGTCATTTTCGTCCTTCCTAAACTTAATCTTGTCCAATTTGGGTTTCTAACCAATCTTGTGCATCCAATAGGTGTTTTTGTGTCTTTGGAAGAACAATTAGGTGATTTTCGTCCTCCCTAGGCTTATTCTTGTCCAATTAGGGTGTTTAACCAATCTTGTGCATCCAATAGGTGTTTTGTGTCATTGGATGAACAATTAGGTCATTTTCGTCCTCCCTAGGCTTATACTTGTCAAATTAGGGTTTCTAACCAATCTTGTGCGTCCAATAGGTGTTTTTGTGTCATTGGAAGAATATTTAGGTCATAATCGTCCTCCCTACACTTAATCTTGTCCAATTAGGGTTTTTAACCAATCTTGTGCATCCAATAGGTGTTTTGTGTCATTGGATGAACAATTAGGTCATTTTCGTCCTCCCTAGGCTTATACTTGTCAAATTAAGGTTTCTAACCAATCTTGTGCGTCCAATAGCTGTTTTTGTGTCATTGGAAGAATATTTAGGTCATAATCGTCCTCCCTACACTTAATCTTGTCCAATTAGGGTTTTTAACCAATCTTGTGCATCCAATAGGTGTTTTGTGTCATTGGATGAACATTTAGGTCATTTTCGTCCTTCCTAAACTTAATCTTGTCCAATTAGGGTTTCTAACCAATCTTGTGCATCCAATAGGTGTTTTTGTGTCGTTGGAAGAACAATTAGGTGATTTTCTTCCTCCCTAAGCTAATTCTTGTCCAATTAGGGTTTCTAACCAATCTTTTGCATCCAATAGGTGTTTTGTGTCATTGGATGAATATTTATGTCATTTTCGTCCTCCCTACACTTAATCTTGTCCAATTAAGGTTTCTAACCAATCTTGTGCATCCAATAGGTGTTTTTGTGTCGTTGGAAGAACAATTAGGTGATTTTCGTCCTCCCTAAGCTAATTCTTGTCCAATTAGGGTTTCTAACCAATCTTTTGCATCCAATAGGTGTTTTGTTTCATTGGATGAATATTTATGTCATTTTCGTCCTCCCTACACTTAATCTTGTCCAATTAGGGTTTCTAACCAATCTTGTGCATCCAATAGGTGTTTTTGTGTCGTTGGAAGAACAATTAGGTGATTTTCGTCCTCCCTAAGCTAATTCTTGTCCAATTAGGGTTTCTAACCAATCTTGTGCATCCAATAGGTGTTTTGTGTCATTGGATGAACAAGTAGGTCATTTTCGTCCTCCCTAGGCTTATTCTTGTCCAATTAGGGTTTTAAACCAATCTTGTGCATCCAATAGGTGTTTTGTTTCATTGGATGAAGATTTAGGTTTTTTTCGTCCTCCCTACACTTAATCTTGTCCAATTAGGGTTTCTAACCAATCTTGTGCATTCAATAGGTGTTTTTGTGTCATTGGATGAAAATTTAGGTCTTTTTCGTCCTCCCTAAACTTAATCTTGTCCAATTACGGTTTCTAACCAATCTTGTGTATCCAATAGGTGTTTTTGTGTCATTGGATGAATAATTAGGTCATTTTCGTCCTCCCTAGGCTAATTCTTGTCCAATTAGGGTTTCTAACCAATCTTGTGCATCCAATAGGTGTTTTGTGTCATTGGATGAACATTTAGGTCATTTTCGTCCTTCTTAAACTTAATCTTGTCCAATTAGGGTTTCTAACCAATCTTGTGCATCCAATAGGTGTTTTTGTGTCGTTGGAAGAACAATTAGGTGATTTTCGTCCTCCCTAAGCTAATTCTTGTCCAATTAGGGTTTCTAACCAATCTTTTGCATCCAATAGGTGTTTTGTGTCATTGGATGAATATTTAGTTCATTTTCGTCCTCCCTACACTTAATCTTGTCCAATTAGGGTTTCTAACCAATCTTGTGCATTCAATAGGTGTTTTTGTGTCATTGGATGAAAATTTAGGTCTTTTTCGTCCTCCCTAAACTTAATCTTGTCCAATTACGGTTTCTAACCAATCTTGTGTATCCAATAGGTGTTTTTGTGTCATTGGATGAACAATTAGGTCATTTTTGTCCACCCTAGGCTAATTCTTGTCCAATTAGGGTTTTTAACTAATCTTGTGCATCCAATAGGTGTTTTGTGTCATTGGATGAACATTTAGGTCATTTTCGTCCTTCTTAAACTTAATCTTGTCCAATTAGGGTTTCTAACCAATCTTGTGCATCCAATAGGTGTTTTTGTGTCGTTGGAAGAACAATTAGGTGATTTTCGTCCTCCCTAAGCTAATTCTTGTCCAATTAGGGTTTCTAACCAATCTTGTGCATCCAATAGGTGTTTTGTGTCATTGGATGAACAAGTAGGTCATTTTCGTCCTCCCTAGGGTTATTCTTGTCCAATTAGGGTTTTAAACCAATCTTGTGCATCCAATAGGTGTTTTGTTTCATTGGATGAACATTTAGGTTTTTTTCGTCCTCCCTAAACTTAATCTTGTCCAATTAGGATTTCTAACCAATCTTGTGCATCCAATAGGTGTTTTGTGTCATTGCATGAACAATTAGGTCATTTTCATCCTCCCTATGCTTATTCTTATCCAATTAGTGCTTCTAACCAATCTTGTGCATCCAATAGCTGTTTTTGTGTCATTGGAAGAATATTTAGGTCATTTTCGTCCTCCCTAGGCTAATTCTTGTTCAATTAGGGTTTCTAACCAATCTTGTGCATCCAATAGGTGTTTTTGTGTCATTGGAAGAATATTTAGGTCATAATCGTCCTCCCTACAATTAATCTTGTCCAATTAGGGTTTTTAACCAATCTTGTGCATCCAATAGGTGTTTTGTGTCATTGGATGAACATTTAGGTCATTTTCGTCCTTCCTAAACTGAATCTTGTCCAATTAAGGTTTCTAACAAATCTTGTGCATCCAATAGGTTTTTTTGTGTCATTGGATGAACATTTAGGTCATTTTCGTCCTCCCTAGGCTTATGCTTGTCCAATTAGGGTTTCTAACCAATCTTGTGCATCCAATAGGTGTTTTTGTGTCATTGGATGAACAATTAGGTCATTTTCGTCCTCCCTAGGCTAATTTTTGTCCAATTAGGGTTTCTAACCAATCTTGTGCATCCAATAGGTGTTTTTGTGTCATTGGATGAACAATCAGGTCATTTTCGTCCTCCCTAGGCTAATTCTTGTCCAATTAGGGTTTCTAACCAATCTTGTGCATCCAATAGGTGTTTTGTGTCATTGGATGAACAAGTAGGTCATTTTCGTCCTCCCTAGGCTTATTTTATTCCAATTAGGGTTTTCAACCAATCTTGTGCATCCAATAGGTGTTTTGTGTCATTGGATGAACATTTAGGTCATTTTCGTCCTTCTTAAACTTAATCTTGTCCAATTAGGGTTTCTAACCAATCTTGTGCATCCAATAGGTGTTTTTGTGTCGTTGGAAGAACAATTAGGTGATTTTCGTCCTCCCTAAGCTAATTCTTGGCCAATTAGGGTTTCTAACCAATCTTTTGCATCCAATAGGTGTTTTGTGTCATTGGATGAATATTTAGGTCATTTTCGTCCTCCCTACACTTAATCTTGTCCAATTAGGGTTTCTAACCAATCTTGTGCATTCAATAGGTGTTTTTGTGTCATTGGATGAAAATTTAGGTCTTTTTCGTCCTCCCTAAACTTAATCTTGTCCAATTACGGTTTCTAACCAATCTTGTGCATTCAATAGGTGTTT
This sequence comes from Cicer judaicum, assembly GCA_037974835.1. Classification (NCBI taxonomy): domain Eukaryota; kingdom Viridiplantae; phylum Streptophyta; class Magnoliopsida; order Fabales; family Fabaceae; genus Cicer; species Cicer judaicum. Next base: position 605,851 of record JBBPBS010000960.1, on the reverse strand, counting down.
TTGTGTCATTGGATGAAAATTTAGGTCTTTTTCGTCCTCCCTAAACTTAATCTTGTCCAATTAGGGTTTCTAACCAATCTTGTGCATCCAATAGGTGTTTTGTGTCATTGGATGAACAAGTAGGTCATTTTCGTCCTCCCTAGGCTTATTCTTGTCCAATTAGGGTTTTAAACCAATCTTGTGCATCCAATAGGTGTTTTGTTTCATTGGTTGAACATTTAGGTTTTTTTCGTCCTCCCTAAACTTAATCTTGTCCAATTAGGGTTTCTAACCAATCTTGTGCATCCAATAGGTGTTTTGTGTCATTGCATGAACAATTAGGTCATTTTCATCCTCCCTAGGCTTATTCTTGTCCAATTAGTGCTTCTAACCAATCTTGTGCATCCAATAGCTGTTTTTGTGTCATTAGAAGAATATTTAGGTCATTTTCGTCCTCCCTAGGCTAATTCTTGTTCAATTAGGGTTTCTAACCAATCTTGTGCATCCAATAGGTGTTTTTGTGTCATTGGAAGAATATTTAGGTCATAATCGTCCTCCCTACAATTAATCTTGTCCAATTAGGGTTTTTAACCAATCTTGTGCATCCAATAGGTGTTTTGTGTCATTGGATGAACATTTAGGTCATTTTCGTCCTTCCTAAACTGAATCTTGTCCAATTAAGGTTTCTAACCAATCTTGTGCATCCAATAGGTTTTTTTGTGTCATTGGATGAACATTTAGGTCATTTTCGTCCTCCCTAGGCTTATGCTTGTCCAATTAGGGTTTCTAACCAATCTTGTGCATCCAATAGGTGTTTTTGTGTCATTGGATGAACAATTAGGTCATTTTCGTCCTCCCTAGGCTAATTTTTGTCCAATTAGGGTTTCTAACCAATCTTGTGCATCCAATAGGTGTTTTTGTGTCATTGGAAGAATATTTAGGTCATAATCGTCCTCCCTACTCTTAATCTTGTCCAATTAGGGTTTTTAACCAATCTTGTGCATCCAATAGGTGTTTTGTGTCATTGGATGAACATTTAGGTCATTTTCGTCCTTCCTAAACTTAATCTTGTCCAATTAGGGTTTCTAACCAATCTTGTGCATCCAATAGGTGTTTTTGTGTCATTGGAAGAACAATTAGGTGATTTTCGTCCTCCCTAAGCTAATTCTTGTCCAATTAGGGTTTCCAACCAATCTTTGGCATCCAATAGGTGTTTTGTGTCATTGGATGAATATTTAGGACATTTTCGTCCTCCCTACACTTAATCTTGTCCAATTAAGGTTTCTAACCAATCTTGTGCATCCAATAGGTGTTTTTGTGTCATTGGATTAACATTTAGGTCATTTTCTTCCTCCCTAGGCTTATGCTTGCCTAGTTAGGGTTTCTAACCAATCTTGTGCATCCAATAGGTATTTTTGTGTCATTGGATGAACAATTAGATCATTTTCGTCCACCCTAGGCTAATTCTTGTCCAATTAGGGTTTTTAACCAATCTTGTGCATCCAATAGGTGTTTTGTGTCATTGGATGAACAATTAGGTCATTTTCGTCCTCCCTAGGCTTATTCTTGTCAAATTAGGGTTTCTAACCAATCTTGTGCATCCAATAGGTGTTCTTGTGTCATTGGAAGAATATTTAGGTCATAATCGTCCTCCCTACACTTAATCTTGTCCAATTAGGGTTTTTAACCAATCTTGTGCATCCAATAGGTGTTTTGTGTCATTGGATGAACATTTAGGTCATTTTCGTCCTTCCTAAACTTAATCTTGTCCAATTAGGGTTTCTAACCAATCTTGTGCATCCAATAGGTGTTTTTGTGTCATTGGAAGAACAATTAGGTGATTTTCGTCCTCCCTAAGCTAATTCTTGTCCAATTAGGGTTTCCAACCAATCTTTGGCATCCAATAGGTGTTTTGTGTCATTGGATGAATATTTAGGACATTTTCGTCCTCCCTACACTTAATCTTGTCCAATTAAGGTTTCTAACCAATCTTGTGCATCCAATAGGTGTTTTTGTGTCATTGGATGAACATTTAAGTCTTTTTCGTCCTCCCTAAACTTAATCTTGTGCAATTACGGTTTCTAACCAATCTTGTGTATCCAATAGGTGTTTTTGTGTCATAGGATGAATAATTAGGTCATTTTCGTCCTCCCTAGGCTAATTCTTGTCCAATTAGGGTTTCTAACCAATCTTGTGCATCAAATAGGTGTTTTGTGTCATTGGATGAACAAGTAGGTCATTTTAGTCCTCCCTAGGCTTATTCTTGTCCAATTAGGGTTTTAAACCAATCTTGTGCATCCAATAGGTGTTTTGTGTCATTGCATGAACAATTAGGTCTTTTTCGTCCTCCATAGGCTTATTCTTGTCCAATTAGTGCTTCTAACCAATCTTGTGCATCCAATAGGTGTTTTTGTGTCATTGGAAGAATATTTAGGTCATTTTCGTCCTCCTTAGGCTAATTCTTGTCCAATTAGGGTTTCTAACCAATCTTGTGCATGCAATAGGTGTTTTGTGTCATTGGATGAACAAGTAGGTCATTTTCGTCCTCCCTAGGCTTATTCTTGTCCAATTAGGGTTTTTAACCAATCTCGTTCATCCAATAGGTGTTTTGTGTCATTGGATGAACATTTAGGTCATTTTCGTCCTCGCTAAACTTAATCTTGTCCAATTAGGGTTCCTAACCAATCTTGTGCATCCAATAGGTGTTTTGTGTCATTGGATGATCATTTAGGTCATTTTCGTCCTCGCTAAACTTAATCTTGTCCAATTAGGGTTCCTAACCAATCTTGTGCATCCAATAGGTGTTTTTGTGTCATTGGTTGAACATTTAGGTCATTTTCGTCCTCCCTAGGCTTATGCTTGTCCAATTAGGGTTTCTAACCAATCTTGTGCATCCAATAGGTGTTTTTGTGTCATTGGATGAACAATTAGGTCATTTTCGTCCACCCTAGGCTAATTCTTGTCCAATTAGGGTTTTTAACCAATCTTGTGCATCCAATAGGTGTTTTGTGTCATTGGATGAACAATTAGGTCATTTTCGTCCTCCCTAGGCTTATACTTGTCAAATTAGGGTTTCTAACCAATCTTGTGCGTCTAACAGGTGTTTTTGTGTCATTGGAAGAATATTTAGGTCATAATCGTCCTCCCTACACTTAATCTTGTCCAATTAGGGTTTTTAACCAATCTTGTGCATCCAATAGGTGTTTTGTGTCATTGGATGAACATTTAGGTCATTTTCGTCCTTCCTAAACTTAATCTTATCCAATTAGGGTTTCTAACTAATCCTGTGCATCCAATAGGTGTTTTTGTGTCATTGGATGAACAATTAGGTGATTTTCGTCCTCCCTAGGCTAATTCTTGTCCAATTAGGGTTTCTAACCAATCTTGTGCATCCAATAGGTGTTTTGTGTCATTGGATGAACATTTAGGTCATTTTCGTCCTCGCTAAACTTATTCTTGTCCAATTAGGGTTTCTAACCAATCTTTTGCATCCAATAGGTGCTGTGTCATTGGATGAATATTTATGTCATTTTCGTCCTCCCTACACTTAATCTTGTCCAATTAGGGTTTCTAACCAATCTTGTGCGTCCAATAGGTGTTTTTGTGTCATTGGATGAACATTTAGGTCATTTTCGTCCTCCCTAGGCTTATGGTTGTCCAATTAGGGTTTCTAACCAATCTTGTGCATCCAATAGGTGTTCTGGTGTCATTGGATGAACAATTAGGTCATTTTCATCCTCGCTAAACTTAATCTTGTCCAATTAGGGTTTCTAACCAATCTTGTGCATCCAATAGGTGTTTTTGTGTCATTGGATGAACATTTAGGTCATTTTCGTCCTCCCTAGGCTTATGCTTGTCCAATTAGGGTTTCTAACCAATCTTGTGCATCCAATAGGTGTTTTTGTGTCATTGGATGAACATTTAGGTCTTTTTCGTCCTCCCTAAACTTAATCTTGTCTAATTACGGTTTCTAACCAATCTTGTGTATCCAATAGGTGTTTTTGTGTCATTGGATGAATAATTAGGTCATTTTCGTCCTCCCTAGGCTAATTCTTGTCCAATTAGGGTTGCTCACCAATCTTGTGCATGCAATAGGTGTGTTGTGTCGTTGGATGAACAAGTAGGTCATTTTCGTCCTCCCTAGGCTTATTCTTGTCCAATTAGGGTTTTTAACCAATCTTGTGCATCCAATAGGTATTTTTGTGTCATTGGATGAACATTTAGGTCTTTTTCGTCCTCCCTAAACTTAATCTTGTCCAATTACGGTTTCTAACCAATCTTGTGTATCCAATAGGTGTTTTTGTGTCATTGGATGAATAATTAGGTCATTTTCGTCCTCCCTAGGCTAATTCTTGTCCAATTAGGGTTTTTAACCAATCTTGTGCATCCAATAGGTGTTTTGTGTCATTGGATGAACATTTAGGTCATTTTCGTCCTCCCTAAACTTATTCTTGTCCAATTAGGGTTTCTAACCAATCTTGTGCATCCAATAGGTGTTTTTGTGTCATTGGATGAACATTTAGGTCATTTTCGTCCTCCCTAGGCTTATGCTTGTCCAATTAGGGTTTCTAACCAATCTTGTGCATCCAATAGGTGTTTTTGTGTCATTGGATGAACAATTAGGTCATTTTTGTCCTCCCTAGGCTAATTCTTGTCCAATTAGGGTTTCTAACCAATCTTGTGCATCCAATAGGTGTTTTGTGTCATTGGATGAACAAGTAGGTCATTTTCGTCCTCCCTAGGCTTATTCTTGTCCAATTAGGGTTTTTAACCAATCTTGTGCATCCAATAGGTGTTTTGTGTCATTGGATGAACATTTAGGTCATTTTCGTCCTCGCTAAACTTAATCTTTTCCAATTAGGGTTTCTAACCAATCTTGTGCATCCAATAGGTGTTTTTGTGTCATTGGAAGAATATTTAGGTCATAATCGTCCTCCCTACACTTAATCTTGTCCAATTAGGGTTTTTAACCAATCTTGTGCATCCAATAGGTGTTTTGTGTCATTGGATGAACATTTAGGTCATTTTCGTCCTTCCTAAACTTAATCTTGTCCAATTTGGGTTTCTAACCAATCTTGTGCATCCAATAGGTGTTTTTGTGTCTTTGGAAGAACAATTAGGTGATTTTCGTCCTCCCTAGGCTTATTCTTGTCCAATTAGGGTGTTTAACCAATCTTGTGCATCCAATAGGTGTTTTGTGTCATTGGATGAACAATTAGGTCATTTTCGTCCTCCCTAGGCTTATACTTGTCAAATTAGGGTTTCTAACCAATCTTGTGCGTCCAATAGGTGTTTTTGTGTCATTGGAAGAATATTTAGGTCATAATCGTCCTCCCTACACTTAATCTTGTCCAATTAGGGTTTTTAACCAATCTTGTGCATCCAATAGGTGTTTTGTGTCATTGGATGAACAATTAGGTCATTTTCGTCCTCCCTAGGCTTATACTTGTCAAATTAAGGTTTCTAACCAATCTTGTGCGTCCAATAGCTGTTTTTGTGTCATTGGAAGAATATTTAGGTCATAATCGTCCTCCCTACACTTAATCTTGTCCAATTAGGGTTTTTAACCAATCTTGTGCATCCAATAGGTGTTTTGTGTCATTGGATGAACATTTAGGTCATTTTCGTCCTTCCTAAACTTAATCTTGTCCAATTAGGGTTTCTAACCAATCTTGTGCATCCAATAGGTGTTTTTGTGTCATTAGAAGAACAATTAGATGATTTTCGTGCTCCCTATACTACTTCTTGTCCAATTACGGTTTCTAACCAATCTTTTGCATCCAATAGGTGTTTTGTGTCATTGGATGAATATTTAGGTCATTTTCGTCCTCCCTAAACTTAATCTTGTCCAATTACGGTTTCTAACCAATCTTGTGTATCCAATAGGTGTTTTTGTGTCATTGGATGAATAATTAGGTCATTTTCGTCCTCCCTAGGCGAATTCTTGTCCAAATAGGGTTTCTAACCAATCTTGTGCATCCAATAGGTGTTTTGTGTCATTGGATGAACAATTAGGTCATTTTCGTCCACCCTAGGCTAATTCTTCTCCAATTAGGGTTTTTAACCAATCTTGTGCATCCAATACGTGTTTTGTGTCATTGGATGAACATTTAGGTCATTTTCGTCCTCCCTAGGCTTATGCTTGTCCAATTAGGGTTTCTAACCAATCTTGTGCATCCAATAGGTGTTTTTGTGTCATTGGATGAACAATTAGGTCATTTTCGTCCTCCCTAGGCTAATTTTTGTCCAATTAGGGTTTCTAACCAATCTTGTGCATCCAATAGGTGTTTTTGTGTCATTGGAAGAATATTTAGGTCATAATCGTCCTCCCTACACTTAATCTTGTCCAATTAGGGTTTTTAACCAATCTTGTGCATCCAATAGGTGTTTTGTGTCATTGGATGAACATTTAGGTCATTTTCGTCCTTCCTAAACTGAATCTTGTCCAATTAAGGTTTCTAACCAATCTTGTGCATCCAATAGGTTTTTTTGTGTCATTGGATGAACATTTAGGTCATTTTCGTCCTCCCTAGGCTTATGCTTGTCCAATTAGGGTTTCTAACCAATCTTGTGCATCCAATAGGTGTTTTTGTGTCATTGGATGAACAATTAGGTCATTTTTTTCCACCCTAGGCTAATTCTTGTCCAATTAGGGTTTCTAACCAATCTTGTGCATCCAATAGGTGTTTTGTGTCATTGGATGAACAAGTAGGTCATTTTCGTCCTCCCTAGGCTTATTCTTGTCCAATTAGGGTTTTTAACCAATCTTGTGCATCCAATAGGTGTTTTGTGTCATTGGATGAACATTTAGGTCATTTTCTTCCTCCCTGAACTTAATCTTGTCCAATTAGGGTTTCTAACCAATCTTGTGCATCCAATAGGTGTTTTTGTGTCATTGGATGAACATTTAGGTCATTTTCGTCCTCCCTAGGCTTATGCTTGTCCAATTAGGGTTTCTAACTAATCTTGTGCATCCAATAGGTGTTTTTGTGTCATTGGATGAACAATTAGGTCATTTTCGTCGTCCCTAGGCTAATTCTTGTCCAATTAGGGTTTTTGACCAATCTTGTGCATCCAATAGGTGTTTTGTGTCATTGGATGAACAATTAGGTCATTTTCGTCCTCCCTAGGCTTATTCTTGTAAAATTAGGGTTTCTAACCAATCTTGTGCATCCAATAGGTGTTTTTGTGTTATTGGATGAACGTTTAGGTCATTTTCGTCCTCCCTAGGCTTATGCTTGTCCAATTAGGGTTTCTAACCAATCTTGTGCATCCAATAGGTGTTTTTGTGTCATTGGATGAACAATTAGGTCATTTTCGTCCTCCCTAGGCTAATTCTTGTCCAATTAGGGTTTTTAACCAATCTTGTGCATCCCATAGGTGTTTTGCGTCATTAGATGAACATTTAGGTCATTTTCGTCCTCCCTAAACTTAATCTTGTCCAATTAGGGTTTCTAACCAATCTTGTGCATCCAATAGGTGTTTTTGTGTCATTGGATGAACAATTAGGTCATTTTCGTCCTCCCTAGGCTTATTCTTGTCTAATTAGGGTTTCTAACCAATCTTGTGCATCCAATTGGTGTTTTTGTGTCATTGGATGAACATTTATGTCATTTTCGTCCTCCCTAAACTTAATCTTGTCCAATTATGGTTTCTAACCAATCTTGTGCATCCAATAGGTGTTTTTGTGTCATTGGATGAACAATTAGGTCATTTTCGTCCTCCCTAGGCTAATTCTTGTCCAATTAGGGTTTTTAACCAATCTTGTGCATCCAATACGTGTTTTTTGTCATTGGATGAACATTTACGTCATTTTCGTCCTCGCTAAACTTAATCTTGTCCAATTAGGGTTTCTAACCAAACTTGTGCATCCAATAGGTGTTTTTGTGTCATTGGATGAACAATTAGGTCATTTTCGTCCTCCCTAGGCTAATTCTTGTCCAATTAGGGTTTTTAACCAATCTTGTGCATCCAATAGGTGTTTTTGTGTCATTGGATGAACATTTAGGTCATTTTCGTCCTCCCTAAACTTAATCTTGTCCAAATAGGGTTTCTAACCAATCATGTGCATCCAATCGGTTTTTTTGTGTCATTGGATGAACATTTAGGTCATTTTCGTCCTCCCTAGGCTTATGCTTGTCCAATTAGGGTTTCTAACCAATCTTGTGCATCCATTAGGTGTTTTTGTGTCATTGGATAAACAATTAGTTCATTTCCTTCCTCCCTAGGCTAATTCTTGTCCAATTAGGGTTTCTAACCAATATTGTGCATCCAATAGGTGTTTTGTGTCATTGGATGAACATTTAGGTCATTTTCGTCCTTCCTAAACTTAATCTTGTCCAATTAGGGTTTCTAACCAATCTTGTGCATCCAATAGGTGTTTTTGTGTCATTGGATGAACATTTAGGTCATTTTCGTCCTCCCTAAACTTAATCTTGTCCAAATAGGGTTTCTAACCAATCATGTGCATCCAATCGGTTTTTTTGTGTCATTGGATGAACATTTAGGTCATTTTCGTCCTCCCTAGGCTTATGCTTGTCCAATTAGGGTTTCTAACCAATCTTGTGCATCCATTAGGTGTTTTTGTGTCATTGGATAAACAATTAGTTCATTTCCTTCCTCCCTAGGCTAATTCTTGTCCAATTAGGGTTTCTAACCAATCTTGTGCATCCAATAGGTGTTTTGTGTCATTGGATGAACATTTAGGTCATTTTCGTCCTTCCTAAACTTAATCTTGTCCAATTAAGGTTTCTAACCAATCTTGTGCATCCAATAGGTTTTTTTGTGTCATTGGATGAACATTTAGGTCATTTTAGTCTTCCCTAGGCTTATGCTTGTCCAATTAGGGTTTCTAACCAGTCTTGTGCATCCAATAGGTGTTTTTATGTCATTGGATGAACAATTAGGTCATTTTCGTCCTCCCTAGGCTAATTCTTGTCCAATTAGGGTTTCTAACCAATCTTGTGCATCCAATAGGTGTTTTGTGTCATTGGATGAACAAGTAGGTCATTTTCGTCCTCCCTAGGCTTATTCTTCTCCAATTAGAGTTTTTAACCAATCTTGTGCATCCAATAGGTGTTTTGTGTCATTGGATGAACATTAAGGTCATTTTCGTCCTCGCTAAACTTAATCTTGTCCGATTAGGGTTTCTAACCAATCTTGTGCATCCAATAGGTGTTTTTGTGTCATTGGATGAACATTTAGGTCATTTTCGTCGTCCCTAGGCTTATGCTTGTCCAATTAGGGTTTCTAACTAATCTTGTGCATCCAATAGGTGTTTTTGTGTCATTGGATGAACAATTATGTCATTTTTGTCCACCCTAGGCTAATTCTTGTCCAATTAGGGTTTCTAACCAATCTTGTGCATCCAATAGGTGTTTTTGTGTCATTGGAAGAATATTTAGGTCATAATCGTCCTCCCTACACTTAATCTTGTCCAATTAGGGTTTTTAACCAATCTTGTGCATCCAATAGGTGTTTTGTGTCATTGGATGAACATTTAGGTCATTTTCGTCCTTCCTAAACTTAATCTTGTCCAATTAGGGTTTCTAACCAATCTTGTGCATCCAATAGGTGTTTTTGTGTCGTTGGAAGAACAATTAGGTGATTTTCGTCCTCCCTAAGCTAATTCTTGTCCAATTAGGGTTTCTAACCAATCTTTTGCATCCAATAGGTGTTTTGTGTCATTGGATGAATATTTAGGTCATTTTCGTCCTCCCTACACTTAATCTTGTCCAATTACGGTTTCTAACCAATCTTGTATATCCAATAGGTGTTTTTGTGTCATTGGATGAATAATTAGGTCATTTTCGTCCTCCCTAGGCTAATTCTTGTCCAATTAGGGTTTCTAACCAATCTTGTGCATCCAATAGGTGTTTTGTGTCATTGGATGAACAAGTAGGTCATTTTAGTCCTCCCTAGGCTTATTCTTGTCCAATTAGGGTTTTAAACCAATCTTGTGCATCCAATAGGTGTTTTGTGTCATTGGATAAACATTTAGGTCTTTTTCGTCCTCCCTAAACTTATTCTTTTCCCATTAGGGTTTCTAACCAATCTTGTGCATCCAATAGGTGTTTTGTGTCATTGCATGAACAATTAGGTCATTTTCGTCCTCCCTAGGCTTATTCTTGTCCAATTAGTGCTTCTAACCAATCTTGTGCATCCAATAGGTGTTTTTGTGTCATTGGAAGAATATTTAGGTCATTTTCGTCCTCCCTAGGCTAATTCTTGTCCAATTAGGGTTTCTAACCAATCTTGTGCATGCAATAGGTGTTTTTGTGTCATTGGATGAACATTGAGGTCTTTTTCGTCCTCCCTAAACTTAGTCCTGTCCAATTACGGTTTCTAACCAATCTTGTGTATCCAATAGGTGTTATTGTGTCATTGGATGAATAATTAGGTCATTTTCGTCCTCCCTAGGCTAATTCTTGTCCAATTAGGGTTTCTAACCAATCTTGTGCATCCAATAGGTGTTTTGTGTCATTGGATGAACAAGTAGGTCATTTTCGTCCTCCCTAGGCTTATTCTTGTCCAATTAGGGTTTTTAACCAATCTTGTGCATCCAATAGGTGTTTTGTGTCATTGGATGAACATTTAGGTCATTTTCGTCCTCGCTAAACTTAATCATGTCCAATTAGGGTTTCTAACAAATCTTGTGCATCCAATAGGTGTTTTTGTGTCATTGGATGAACATTTAGGTCATTTTCGTCCTCCCTAGGCTTATGCTTGTCCAATTAGGGTTTCTAACCAATCATGTGCATCCAATAGGTGTTTTTGTGTCATTGGATGAACAATTAGGTCATTTTCGTCCACCCTAGGCTAATTCTTGTCCAATTAGGGTTTTTAACCAATCTTGTGCATCCAATAGGTGTTTTGTGTCATTGGATGAACAATTAGGTCATTTTCGTCCTCCCTAGGCTTATTCTTGTCCAATTAGGGTTTCTAACCAATCATGTGCATCCAATAGGTGTTTTGTGTCATTGCATGAACAATTAGGTCATTTTCGTCCTCCCTATGCTTATTCTTGTCCAATTAGGGTTTCTAACCAATCTTGTGCATCCAATAGGTGTTTTGTGTCATTGCATGAACAATTAGGTCATTTTCGTCCTCCTTAGGCTTATTCTTCTCCAATTAGTGCTTCTAACCAATTTGTGTCATTGGATGAACATTTAGGTCTTTTTCGTCCTCCCTAAACTTAAACTTGTCTAATGACGGTTTCTAACCAATCTTGTGTATCCAATAGGTGTTTTTGTGTCATTTGATGAATAATTAGGTCATTTTCGTCCTCCCTAGGCTAATTCTTGTCCAATTAGGGTTTCTAACCAATCTTGTGCATCCAATAGGTGTTTTGTGTCATTGGATGAACAAGTAGGTCATTTTAGTCCTCCCTAGGCTTATTCTTGTCCAATTAGGGTTTTAAAACAATCTTGTGCATCCAATAGGTGTTTTGTGTCATTGGATGAACATTTAGGTCATTTTCGTCCTCCCTAGGCTTATTCTTGTCCAATTAGTGTTTCTAACCAATCTTGTACATCCAATAGGTGTTTTTGTGTCATTGGAAGAATATTTAGGTCATTTTCGTCCTCCCTAGGCTATTTCTTGTCCAATTAGGGTTTCTAACCAATCTATTGCATCCAATAGGTGTTTTGTGTCATTGGATGAACAAGTAGGTCATTTTCGTCCTCCCTAGGCTTATTCTTGTCCAATTAGGGTTTTTAACCAATCTTGTGCATCCAATAGGTGTTTTGTGTCATTGGATGAACAATTAGGTCATTTTCGTCCTCCCTAGGCTTATTCTTGTCCAATTAGGGTTTCTAACCAATCTTGTGCATCCAATAGGTGTTTTGTGTCATTGCATGAACAATTAGGTCATTTTCGTCATCCTTAGGCTTATTCTTGTCCAATTAGTGCTTCTAACCAATCTTGTGCATCCAATATGTGTCTTTGTGTCATCGGATGAACATTTAGGTCTTTTTCGTCCTCCCTAAACTTAAACTTGTCCAATTACGGTTTCTAACCAATCTTGTGTATCCAATAGGTGTTTTTGTGTCATTGGATGAATAATTAGGTCATTTTCGTCCTCCCTAGGCTAATTCTTGTCCAATTAGGGTTTCTAACCAATCTTGTGCATCCAATAGGTGTTTTGTGTCATTGGATGAACAAGTAGGTCATTTTAGTCCTCCCTAGGCTTATTCTTGTTCAATTAGGGTTTTAAACCAATCTTGTGCATCCAATAGGTGTTTTGTGTCATTGGATGAACATTTATGTCTTTTTCGTCCTCCCTAAACTTAAGCTTGTCCAATTAGGGTTTCTAACCAATCTTGTGCATCCAATAGGTATTTTGTGTTATTGCATGAACAATTAGGTCATTTTCGTCCTCCTTAGGCTTATTCTTGTCCAATTAGTGCTTCTAACCAATCTTGTGCATCCAATAGGTGTTTTTGTGTCATTGGATGAACATTTAGGTCTTTTTCGTCCTCCCTAAACTTAAACTTGTCCAATTACGGTTTCTAACCAATCTTGTGTATCCAATAGGTGTTTTTGTGTCATTGGATGAATAATTATGTCATTTTCGTCCTCCCTAGGCTAGTTCTTGTCCAATTAGGGTTTCTAACCAATCTTGTGCATCCAATAGGTGTTTTGTGTCATTGCATGAACAATTAGGTCATTTTCGTCCTCCTTAGGCTTATTCTTCTCCAATTAGTGCTTCTAACCAATTTGTGTCATTGGATGAACATTTAGGTCTTTTTCGTCCTCCCTAAACTTAAACTTGTCCAATGACAGTTTCTAACCAATCTTGTGTATCCAATAGGTGTTTTTGTGTCATTGGATGAATAATTAGGTCATTTTCGTCCTCCCTAGGCTAATTCTTGTCCAATTAGGGTTTCTAACCAATCTTGTGCATCCAATAGGTGTTTTGTGTCATTGGATGAACAAGTAGGTCATTTTAGTCCTCCCTAGGCTTATTCTTGTCCAATTAGGGTTTTAAAACAATCTTGTGCATCCAATAGGTGTTTTGTGTCATTGGATGAACATTTAGGTCATTTTCGTCCTCCCTAGGCTTATTCTTGTCCAATTAGTGCTTCTAACCAATCTTGTACATCCAATAGGTGTTTTTGTGTCATTGGATGAATAATTAGGTCATTTTCGTCCTCCCTAGGCTAATTCTTGTCCAATTAGGGTTTCTAACCAATCTTGTGCATCCAATAGGTGTTTTGTGTCATTGGATGAACAAGTAGGTCATTTTAGTCCTCCCTAGGCTTATTCTTGTCCAATTAGGGTTTTAAACCATACTTGTGCATCCAATAGGTGTTTTGTGTCATTGGATGAACATTTAGGTCTTTTTCGTCCTCCCTACACTTAATCTTGTCCAATTAAGGTTTCTAACCAATCTTGTGCATCCAATAGGTGTTTTTGTGTCATTGGATGAACATTTAGGTCTTTTTCGTCCTCCCTAAACTTAATCTTGTCCAATTACGGTTTCTAACCAATCTTGTGTATCCCATAGGTGTTTTTGTGTCATTGGATGAATAATTAGGTCATTTTCGTCCTCCCTAGGCTAATTCTTGTCCAATTAGGGTTTCTAACCAATCTTGTGCATCCAATAGGTGTTTTGTGTCATTGGATGAACAATTAGGTCATTTTCGTCCTCCCTAGGCTAATTCATGTCCAATTAGGGTTTTTAACCAATCTTGTGCATCCAATAGGTGTTTTGTGTCATTGGATGAACAATTAGGTCATTTTCGTCCTCCCTAGGCTAATTCTTGTCCAATTAGGGTTTCTAACCAATCTTGTGCATCCAATAGGTGTTTTTGTGTCATTGGATGAACAATTAGATCATTTTCGTCCTCCCTAGGCTAATTCTTGTCCAATTAGGGTTTTTAACCCATCTTGTGCATCCAATAGGTGTTTTGTGTCATTGGATGAACAATTAGGTCATTTTCGTCCTCCCTACACTTAATCTTGTCCAATTAGGTTTTCTAACCAATCTTGTGCATCCAATAGGTGTTTTGTGTCATTGGATGAACATTTATGTCATTTTTGTCCTCCCTAAACTTAATCTTGTCCAATTAGGGTTTCTAACCAATCTTGTGCATCCAATAGGTGTTTTTGTGTCATTGGATGAACAATTAGGTCATTTTCGTCCTCCCTAGGCTAATTCTTGTCCAATTAGGGTTTTTAACCAATCTTGTGCATCCAATAGGTGTTTTTGTGTCATTGGATGAACAATTAGGTCATTTTCGTCCTCCCTAGGCTAATTCTTGTCCAATTAGTGTTTTTTACCAATCTTGTGCATCCAATAGGTGTGTTGTGTCATTCGATGAACATTTAGGTCATTTTCGTCCTCCCTACACTTAATCTTGTCCAATTAGGGTTTTTAACCAATCTTGTGCATCCAATAGGTGTTTTGTGTCATTGGATGAACATTTAGGTCATTTTCGTCCTCCCTACGCTAATTCTTGTCCAATTAGGGTTTTTAACCAATCTTGTGCATCCAATAGGTGTTTTGTGTCATTGGATGAACATTTAGGTCATTTTCGTCCTCCCTACACTTAATCTTGTTCAATTAGGGTTTCTGACCAATCTTGTGCATCCGACAAGTGTTTTTGTGTCATTGGATGAACAATTAGGTCATTTTCGTCCTCCCTAGGCTAATTCTTGTCCAATTAGGGTTTTTAACCAATCTTGTGCATCCAATAGGTGTTTTGTGTCATTGGATGAACATTTAGGTCATTTTCGTCCTCCCTAGGATTATGCTTGTCCAATTAGGGTTTCTAACCAATCTTGTGCATCCAATAGGTGTTTTTGTGTCATTGGATGAACAATTAGGTCATTTTCGTCCACCCTAGGCTAATTCTTGTCCAATTAGGGTTTCTAACAAATCTTGTGCATCCAATTGGTGTTTTGTGTCATTGGATGAACAATTAGGTCATTTTCGTCCTCCTTAGGCTTATTCTTGTCTAATTAGTGCTTCTAACCAATCTTGTGCATCCAATAGGTGTTTTTGTGTCATTGGAAGAATATTTAGGTCATTTTCGTCCTCCCTAGGCTAATTCTTGTCCAATTAGGGTTTCTAACCAATCTTGTGCATGCAATAGGTGTTTTGTGTCATTGGATGAACAAGTAGGTCATTTTCGTCCACCCTAGGCTAATTCTTGTCCAATTAGGGTTTTTAACCAATCTTGTGCATTCAATAGGTGTTTTGTGTCATTGGATGAACAATTAGGTCATTTTCGTCCTCCCTAGGCTTATTCTTGTCAAATTAGGGTTTCTAACCAATCTTGTGCATCCAATAGGTGTTTTTGTGTCATTGGAAGAATATTTAGGTCATAATCGTCCTCCCTACACTTAATCTTGTCCAATTAGGGTTTTTAACCAATCTTGTGCATCCAATAGGTGTTTTGTGTCATTGAATGAACATTTAGGTCATTTTCGTCCTTCCTAAACTTAATCTTGTCCAATTAGGGTTTCTAACCAATCTTTTGCATCCAATAGGTGTTTTGTGTCATTGGATGAATATTTAGGTCATTTTCGTCCTCCCTACACTTAATCTTGTCCAATTAGGGTTTCTAACCAATCTTGTGCATCCAATAGGTGTTTTTGTGTCATTGGAAGAATATTTAGGTCATAATCGTCCTCCCTACACTTAATCTTGTCCAATTAGGGTTTTTAACCAATCTTGTGCATCCAATAGGTGTTTTGTGTCATTGGATGAACAAGTAGGTCATTTTCGTCCTCCCTAGGCTTATTCTATTCCAGTTAGGGTTTTCAACCAATCTTGTGCATCCAATAGGTGTTTTGTGTCATTGGATGAACATTTAGGTCATTTTCGTCCTTCTTAAACTTAATCTTGTCCAATTAGGGTTTCTAACCAATCTTGTGCATCCAATAGGTGTTTTTGTGTCATTGGATGAACATTTAGGTCTTTTTCGTCCTCCCTAAACTTAATCTTGTCCAATTACGGTTTCTAACCAATCTTGTGTATCCAATAGGTGTTTTTGTGTCATTGGATGAATAATTAGGTCATTTTCGTCCTCCCTAGGCTAATTCTTGTCCAATTAGGGTTTCTAACCAATCTTGTGCATCCAATAGGTGTTTTGTGTCATTGGATGAACAAGTAGGTCATTTTAGTCCTCCCTAGGCTTATTCTTGTCCAATTAGGGTTTTAAACCAATCTTGTGCATCCAATAGGTGTTTTGTGTCATTGGATGAACATTTAGGTCTTTTTCGTCCACCCTAAACTTATTCTTTTCCAATTAGGGTTTCTAACCAATCTTGTGCATCCAATAGGTGTTTTGTGTCATTGCATGAACAATTAGGTCATTTTCGTCCTCCCTAGGCTTATTCTTGTCCAATTAGTGCTTCTAACCAATCTTGTGCATCCAATAGGTGTTTTTGTGTCATTGGAAGAATATTTAAGTCATTTTCGTCCTCCCTAGGCTAATTCTTGTCCAATTAGGGTTTCTAACCAATCTTGTGCATGCAATAGGTGTTTTTGTGTCATTGGATGAACATTTAGGTCTTTTTCGTCCTCCCTAAACTTAATCCTGTCCAATTACGGTTTCTAACCAATCTTGTGTATCCAATAGGTGTTATTGTGTCATTGGATGAATAATTAGGTCATTTTCGTCCTCCCTAGGCTAATTCTTGTCCAATTAGGGTTTCTAACCAATCTTGTGCATCCAATAGGTGTTTTGTGTAATTGGATGAACAAGTAGGTCATTTTCGTCCTCCCTAGGCTTATTCTTGTCCAATTAGGGTTTTTAACCAATCTTGTGCATCCAATAGGTGTTTTGTGTCATTGGATGAACATTTAGGTCATTTTCGTCCTCGCTAAACTTAATCATGTCCAATTAGGGTTTCTAACCAATCTTGTGCATCCAATAGGTGTTTTTGTGTCATTGGATGAACATTTAGGTCATTTTCGTCCTCCCTAGGCTTATGCTTGTCCAATTAGGGTTTCTAACCAATCTTGTGCATCCAATACGTGTTTTGTGTCATTGGATGAACAATTAGGTCATTTTCGTCCACCCTAGGCTAATTCTTGTCCAATTAGGGTTTTTAACCAATCTTGTGCATCCAATAGGTGTTTTGTGTCATTGGATGAACAATTAGGTTATTTTCGTCCTCCCTAGGCTTATACTTGTCAAATTAGGGTTTCTAACCAATCTTGTGCATCCAATAGGTGTTTTTGTGTCATTGGAAGAATATTTAGGTCATTTTCGTCCTCCCTAGGCTAATTCTTGTCCAATTAGGGTTTCTAACCAATCATGTGCCTCCAATAGGTTTTTTTGTGTCATTGGATGAACATTTAGGTCATTTTCGTCCTCCCTAGGCTTATGCTTGTCCAATTAGGGTTTCTAACCAATCTTGTGCATCCATTAGGTGTTTTGTGTCATTGGATGAACATTTAGGTCATTTTCTTCCTCCCTAGGCTTATGCTTGTCCAATTAGGGTTTCTAACTAATCTTGTGCATCCAATAGGTGTTTTTGTGTCATTGGATGAACAATTAGGTCATTTTCGTCCACCCTAGGCTAATTCTTGTCCAATTAGGGTTTTTAACCAATCTTGTGCATCCAATAGGTGTTTTGTGTCATTGGATGAAGAATTAGGTCATTTTCGTCCTCCCTAGGCTAATTCTTGTCCAATTAGGGTTTTTAACCAATCTTGTGCATCCATTAGGTATTTTTGTGTCATTGGAAGAATATTTAGGTCATTTTCGTCCTCCCTAGGCTAATTCTTGTCCAATAAGGGTTTCTAACCAATCTTGTGCATCCAATAGCTGTTTTGTGTCATTGGATGAACATTTAGGTCATTTTCTTCCTCCCTAGGCTTATGCTTGTCCAATTAGGGTTTCTAACCAATCTTGTGCATCCAATAGGTGTTTTTGTGTCATTGGATGAACAATTAGGTCATTTTCGTCCACCCTAGGCTAATTCTTGTCCAATTAGGGTTTTTAACCAATCTTGTGCATCCAATAGGTGTTTTGTGTCATTGGATGAAGAATTAGGTCATTTTCGTCCTCCCTAGGCTAATTCTTGTCCAATTATGGTTTTTAACCAATCTTGTGCATCCATTAGGTATTTTTGTGTCATTGGAAGAATATTTAGGTCATTTTCGTCCTCCCTAGGCTAATTCTTGTCCAATAAGGGTTTCTAACCAATCTTGTGCATCCAATAGCTGTTTTGTGTCATTGGATGAACATTTAGGTCATTTTCGTCCTCCCTAGGCTTATGCTTGTCCAATTAGGGTTTCTAACCAATCTTGTGCATCCAATAGGTGTTTTTGTGTCATTGGATGAACAATTAGGTCATTTTCGTCCACCCTAGGCTAATTCTTGTCCAATTAGGGTTTTTAACCAATCTTGTGCATCCAATCGGTGTTTTGTGTCATTGGATGAACAATTAGGTCATTTTCGTCCTCCCTAGGCTTATTCTTGTCAAATTAGGGTTTCTAACCAATCTTGTGCATCCAATAGGTGTTTTTGTGTCATTGGAAGAATATTTAGGTCATAATCGTCCTCCCTACACTTAATCTTGTCCAATTAGGGTTTTTAACCAATCTTGTGCATCCAATAGGTGTTTTGTGTCATTGGATGAACAATTAGGTCATTTTCGTCCTCCCTAGGCTTATTCTTGTCAAATTAGGCTTTCTAACCAATCTTGTGCATCCAATAGGTGTTTTTGTGTCATTGGAAGAATATTTAGGTCATAATCGTCCTGCCTACACTTAATCTTGTCCAATTAAGGTTTCTAACCAATCTTGTGCATCCAATAGGTGTTTTTGTGTCATTGGATGAACATTTAGGTCTTTTTCGTCCTCCCTAAACTTAATCTTGTCCAATTACGGTTTCTAACCAATCTTGTGTATCCCATAGGTGTTTTTGTGTCATTGGATGAATAACTAGGTCATTTTCGTCCTCCCTAGGCTAATTCTTGTCCAATTAGGGTTTCTAACCAATCTTGTGCATCCAATAGGTGTTTTGTGTCATTGGATGAACAAGTAGGTCATTTTAGTCCTCCCTAGGCTTCTTCTTGTCCAATTAGGGTTTTAAACCAAACTTGTGCATCCAATAGGTGTTTTGTGTCATTGGATGAACATTTAGGTCATTTTCGTCCTCGCCAAACTTAATCTTTTCCAATTAGGGTTTCTAACCAATCTTGTGCATCCAATAGGTGTTTTGTGTCATTGCATGAACAATTAGGTCATTTTCGTCGTCCCTA
>JBBPBS010000960.1:540285-586638 GCA_037974835.1 Cicer judaicum | reverse complement strand
TTATTCTTGTCCAATTAGGGTTTTTAACCAATCTTGTGCATCCCATAGGTGTTTTGTGTTATTGGATAAACATTTAGGTCATTTTCGTCCTCGCTAAACTTAATCTTTTCCAATTAGGGTTTCTAACGAATCTTGTGCATCCAATAGGTGTTTTTGTGTCATTGGATGAACATTTAGGTCATTTTCGTCCTCCCTAGGCTTATGCTTGTCCAATTAGGGTTTCTAACCAATCTTGTGCATCCAATAGGTGTTTTGTGTCATTGCATGAACAATTAGGTCATTTTCGTCCTCCCTAGGCTTATTCTTGTCCAATTAGTGCTTCTAACCAATCTTGTGCATCAAATAGGTGTTTTTGTGTCATTGGAAGAATATTTAGGTCATTTTCGTCCTCCCTAGGCTAATTCTTGTCCAATTAGGGTTTCTAACCAATCTTGTGCATCCAATAGGTGTTTTGTGTCATTGGATGAACAAGTAGGTCATTTTAGTCCTCCCTAGGCTTATTCTTGTCCAATTAGGGTTTTAAACCAATCTTGTCCATCCAATAGGTGTTTTGTGTTGTTGGATGAACATTTAGGCCTTTTTCGTCCTCCCTAAACTTAATCTTGTCCAATTAGGGTTTCTAACCAATCTTATGCATCCAATAGGTGTTTTGTGTCATTGCATGAACAATTAGGTCATTTTCGTCCTCCCTAGGCTTATTCTTGTCCAATTAGTGCTTCTAACCAATGTTGTGCATCCAATAGGTGTTTTTGTGTCATTGGAAGAATATTTGGGTCATTTTCGTCCTCCCTAGGCTAATTCTTGTCCAATTAGGGTTTCTAACCAATCTTGTGCATCCAATAGGTGTTTTGTGTCATTGGATGAACAAGTAGGTCATTTTAGTCCTCCCTAGGCTTATTCTTGTCCAATTAGGGTTTTAAACCAATCTTGTCCATCCAATAGGTGTTTTGTGTTGTTGGATGAACATTTAGGCCTTTTTCGTCCTCCCTAAACTTAATCTTGTCCAATTAGGGTTTCTAACCAATCTTATGCATCCAATAGGTGTTTTGTGTCATTGCATGAACAATTAGGTCATTTTCGTCCTCGCTAGGCTTATTCTTGTCCAATTAGTGCTTCTAACCAATCTTGTGCATCCAATAGGTGTTTTTGTGTCATTGGAAGAATATTTAGGTCATTTTCGTCCTCCCTAGGCTAATTCTTGTCCAATTAGGGTTTCTAACCAATCTTGTGCATCCAATAGGTGTTTTGTGTCATTGGATGAACAAGTAGGTCATTTTAGTCCTCCCTAGGCTTATTCTTGTCCAATTAGGGTTTTAAACCATACTTGTGCATCCAATAGGTGTTTTGTGTCATTGGATGAACATTTAGGTCTTTTTCGTCCTCCCTAAACTTAATCTTTTCCAATTAGGGTTTCTAACCAATCTTGTGCATCCAATAGGTGTTTTGTGTCATTGCATGAACAATTAGGTCATTTTCGTCCTCTCTAGGCTTATTCTTGTCCAATTAGTGCTTCTAACCAATCTTGTGCATCCAATAGGTGTTTTTGTGTCATTGGATGAATATTTAGGTCATTTTCGTCCTCCCTAGGCTAATTCTTGTCCAATTAGGGTTTCTAACCAATCTTGTGCATCCAATAGGTGTTTTGTGTCATTGGATGAACAAGTAGGTCATTTTAGTCCTCCCTAGGCTTATTCTTGTCCAATTAGGGTTTTTAACCAATCTTGTGCATCCAATAGGTGTTTTGTGTCATTGGATGAACAAGTAGGTCATTTTCGTCCTCCCTAGGCTTATTCTTGTCCAATTAGGATTTTTAACCAATCTTGTGCATCCAATAGGTGTTTTGTGTCATTGGATGAACATTTAGGTCATTTTCGTCCTCGCTAAACTTAATCATGTCCAATTAGGGTTTCTAACCAATCTTATGCATCCAATAGGTGTTTTTGTGTCATTGGATGAATAATTAGGTCATTTTCGTCCTCCCTAGGCTAATTCTTGTCCAATTAGGGTTTCTAACCAATCTTGTGCATCCAATAGGTGTTTTGTGTCATTGGATGAACAAGTAGGTCATTTTAGTCCTCCCTAGGCTTATTCTTGTCCAATTAGGGTTTTAAACCATACTTGTGCATCCAATAGGTGTTTTGTGTCATTGGATGAACATTTAGGTCTTTTTCGTCCTCCCTACACTTAATCTTGTCCAATTAAGGTTTCTAACCAATCTTGTGCATCCAATAGGTGTTTTTGTGTCATTGGATGAACATTTAGGTCTTTTTCGTCCTCCCTAAACTTAATCTTGTCCAATTACGGTTTCTAACCAATCTTGTGTATCCCATAGGTGTTTTTGTGTCATTGGATGAATAATTAGGTCATTTTCGTCCTCCCTAGGCTAATTCTTGTCCAATTAGGGTTTCTAACCAATCTTGTGCATCCAATAGGTGTTTTGTGTCATTGGATGAACAATTAGGTCATTTTCGTCCTCCCTAGGCTAATTCTTGTCCAATTGGTGTTTTTAACCAATCTTGTGCATCCAATTGGTGTTTTGTGTCATTGGATGAACAATTAGGTCATTTTCGTCCTCCCTAGGCTTATTCTTGTCCAATTAGGGTTTTTAACCAATCTTGTGCATCCAATAGGTGTTTTTGTGTCATTGGATGAACAATTAGGTCATTTTCGTCCACCCTAGGCTAATTCTTGTCCAATTAGGGTTTTTAACCAATCTTGTGCATCCAATAGGTGTTTTGTGTCATTGAATGAACAATTAGGTCATTTTCGTCCTCCCTAGGCTTATTCTTGTCAAATTAGGGTTTCTAACCAATCTTGTGCCTCCAATAGGTGTTTTTGTGTCATTGGAAGAATATTTAGGTCATAATCGTCCTCCCTACACTTAATCTTGTCCAATTAGGGTTTTTAACCAATCTTGTGCATCCAATAGGTGTTTTGTGTCATTGGATGAACAATTAGGTCATTTTCGTCCTCCCTAGGCTTATTCTTGTCAAATTAGGGTTTCTAACCAATCTTGTGCATCCAATAGGTGTTTTTGTGTCATTGGAAGAATATTTAGGTCATAATCGTCCTGCCTACACTTAATCTTGTCCAATTAGGGTTTTTAACCATTCTTGTGCATCCAATAGGTGTTTTGTGTCATTGGATGAACATTTAGGTCATTTTCGTCCTTCCTAAACTTAATCTTGTCCACTTACGGTTTCTAACCAATCTTGTGCATCCAATAGGTGTTTTTGTCTCATTGGAAGAACAATTAGGTGATTTTCGTCCTCCCTAAGCTAATTCTTGTCCAATTAGGGTTTCTAACCAATCTTGTGCATCCAATAGGTGTTTTTGTGTCATTGGATGAACATTTAGGTCTTTTTCGTCCTCCCTAAACTTAATCTTGTCCAATTACGGTTTCTAACCAATCTTGTGTATCAAATAGGTGTTTTTGTGTCATTGGATGAATAATTAGGTCATTTTCGTCCTCCCTAGGCTAATTCTTGTCCAATTAGGGTTGCTAACCAATCTTGTGCATGCAATAGGTGTGTTGTGTCATTGGATGAACAAGTAGGTCATTTTCGTCCTCCCTAGGCTTAATCTTGTCCAATTAGGGTTTTTAACCAATCTTGTGCATCCAATAGGTATTTTTGTGTCATTGGATGAACATTTAGGTCTTTTTCGTCCTCCCTAAACTTAATCTTGTCCAATTACGGTTTCTAACCAATCTTGTGTATCCAATAGGTGTTTTTGTGTCATTGGATGAATAATTAGGTCATTTTCGTCCTCCCTAGGCTTATTCTTGTCAAATTAGGGTTTCTAACCAATCTTGTGCATCCAACAGCTGTTTTTGTGTCATTGGAAGAATATTTAGGTCATAATCGTCCTCCCTACACTTAATCTTGTCCAATTAGGGTTTTTAACCAATTTTGTGCATCCAATAGGTGTTTTGTGTCATTGGATGAACATTTAGGTCATTTTCGTCCTTCCTAAACTTAATCTTGTCCAATTAGGGTTTCTAACCAATCTTGTGCATCCAATAGGTGTTTTTGTGTCATTGGAAGAACAATTAGGTGATTTTTGTCCTCCCTAAGCTAATTCTTGTCCAATTAGGGTTTCCAACCAATCTTTGGCATCCAATAGGTGTTTTGTGTCATTGGATGAATATTTAGGACATTTTGGTCCTCCCTACACTTAATCTTGTCCAATTAAGGTTTCTAACCAATCTTGTGCATCCAATAGGTGTTTTTGTGTCATTGGATGAACATTTAGGTCTTTTTCGTCCTCCCTAAACTTAATCTAGTCCAATTACGGTTTCTAACCAATCTTGTGTATCCAATAGGTGTTTTTGTGTCATTGGATGAATAATTAGGTCATTTTCGTCCTCCCTAGGCTAATTCTTGTCCAATTAGGGTTTCTAACCAATCTTGTGCATCCAATAGGTGTTTTGTGTCATTGGATGAACAAGTAGGTCATTTTAGTCCTCCCTAGGCTTCTTCTTGTCCAATTAGGGTTTTAAACCAAACTTGTGCATCCAATAGGTGTTTTGTGTCATTGGATGAACATTTAGGTCATTTTCGTCCTCGCCAAACTTAATCTTTTCCAATTAGGGTTTCTAACCAATCTTGTGCATCCAATAGGTGTTTTGTGTCATTGCATGAACAATTAGGTCATTTTCGTCGTCCCTAGGCTTATTCTTGTCCAATTAGTGCTTCTAACCAATCTTGTGCATCCAATAGGTGTTTTTGTGTCATTGGAAAAATATTTAGGTCATTTTCATCCTCCCTAGGCTAATTCTTGTCCAATTAGGGTTTCTAACCAATCTTGTGCATGCAATAGGTGTTTTGTGTCATTGCATGAACAAGTAGGTCATTTTTGTACTCCCTAGGCTTATTCTTGTCCAATTAGGGTTTTTAACCAATCTTGTGCATCCCATAGGTGTTTTGTGTTATTGGATAAACATTTAGGTCATTTTCGTCCTCGCTAAACTTAATCTTTTCCAATTAGGGTTTCTAACGAATCTTGTGCATCCAATAGGTGTTTTTGTGTCATTGGATGAACATTTAGGTCATTTTCGTCCTCCCTAGGCTTATGCTTGTCCAATTAGGGTTTCTAACCAATCTTGTGCATCCAATAGGTGTTTTTGTGTCATTGGATGAACAATTAGGTCATTTTCGTCCACCCTAGGCTAATTCTTGTCCAATTAGGGTTTCTAACCAATCTTGTGCATCCAATTGGTCTTTTGTGTCATTGGATGAACAATTAGGTCATTTTTGTCCTCCCTAGGCTAATTCTTATCCAATTAGGGTTTTTAACCAATCTTGTGCATCCAATAGGTGTTTTGTGTCATTGGATGAACATTTAGGTCATTTTCGTCCTCCCTAAACTTAATCTTGTCCAATTAGGGTTTTTAAGCAATCTTGTGCATCTAATAGGTGTTTTGTGTCATTGGAAGAACATTTAGGTCATTTTCGTCGTCCCTACACTTAATCTTGTTCAATTAGGGTTTCTGACCAATCTTGTGGATCCGACAGGTGTTTTTGTGTCATTGGATGAACAATTAGGTCATTTTCGTCCTCCCTAGGCTAATTCTTGTCCAATTAGGGTTTTTAACCAATCTTGTGCATCCAATAGGTGTTTTGTGTCATTGGATGAACATTTAGGTCATTTTCGTCCTTCTTAAACTTAATCTTGTCCAATTAGGGTTTCTAACCAATCTTGTGCATCCAATAGGTGTTTTTGTGTCGTTGGAAGAACAATTAGGTGATTTTCTTCCTCCCTAAGCTAATTCTTGTCCAATTAGGGTTTTTAACCAATCTTGTGCATCCAATAGGTGTTTTGTGTCATTGGATGAACAATTAGGTCATTTTCGTCCTCCCTAGGCTTATTCTTGTCAAATTAGGGTTTCTAACCAATCTTGTGCATCCAATAGGTGTTTTTGTGTCATTGGAAGAATATTTAGGTCATAATCGTCCTCCCTACACTTAATCTTGTCCAATTAGGGTTTTTAACCAATCTTGTGCATCCAATAGGTGTTTTGTGTCATTGGAAGAATATTTAGGTCATAATCGTCCTCCCTACACTTAATCTTGTCCAATTAGGGTTTTTAACCAATCTTGTGCATCCAATAGGTGTTTTGTGTCATTGGATGAACATTTAGGTCATTTTCGTCCTCTTTAAACTTAATCTTGTCCAATTACGGTTTGTAACCAATCTTGTGCATCCAATAGGTGTTTTTGTGTCATTGGATGAACATTTAGGTCATTTTCTTCCTCCCTAGGCTTATGCTTGCCTATTTAGGGTTTCTAACCAATCTTGTGCATCCAATAGGTATTTTTGTGTCATTGGATGAACAATTAGGTCATTTTCGTCCACCCTAGGCTAATTCTTGTCCAATTAGGGTTTTTAACCAATCTTGTGCATCCAATAGGTGTTTTGTGTCATTGGATGAACAATTAGGTCATTTTCGTCCTCCCTAGGCTTATTCTTGTCAAATTAGGGTTTCTAACCAATCTTGTGCATCCAATAGGTGTTTTTGTGTCATTGGATTAACATTTAGGTCATTTTCGTCCTCTTTAAACTTAATCTTGTCCAATTACGGTTTGTAACCAATCTTGTGCATCCAATAGGTGTTTTTGTGTCATTGGATGAACATTTAGGTCATTTTCTTCCTACCTAGGCTTATGCTTGCCTATTTAGGGTTTCTAACCAATTTTGTGCATCCAATAGGTATTTTTGTGTCATTGGATGAACAATTAGGTCATTTTCGTCCACCCTAGGCTAATTCTTGTCCAATTAGGGTTTTTAACCAATCTTGTGCATCCAATAGGTGTTTTGTGTCATTGGATGAACAATTAGGTCATTTTCGTCCTCCCTAGGCTTATTCTTGTCAAATTAGGGTTTCTAACCAATCTTGTGCATCCAATAGGTGTTTTTGTGTCATTCGAAGAATATTTAGGTCATAATCGTCCTCCCTACACTTAATCTTGTCCAATTAGGGTTTTTAACCAATCTTGTGCATCCAGTAGGTGTTTTGTGTCATTGGATGAACATTTAGGTCATTTTCGTCCTTCCTAAACTTAATCTTGTCCAATTAGGGTTTCTAACCAATCTTGTGCATCCAATAGGTGTTTTTGTGTCGTTGGAAGAACAATTAGGTGATTTTCGTCCTCCCTAAGCTAATTCTTGTCCAATTAGGGTTTCTAACCAATCTTGTGCATCCAATAGGTGTTTTGTGTCATTGGATGAACATTTAGGTCATTTTCGTCCTTCTTAAACTTAATCTTGTCCAATTAGGGTTTCTAACCAATCTTGTGCATCCAATAGGTGTTTTTGTGTCGTTGGAAGAACAATTAGGTGATTTTCTTCCTCCCTAAGCTAATTCTTGTCCAATTAGGGTTTCTAACCAATCTTTTGCATCCAATAGGTGTTTTGTGTCATTGGATGAACAATTAGGTCATTTTCGTCCTCCCTAGGCTTATTCTTGTCAAATTAGGGTTTCTAACCAATCTTGTGCATCCAATAGGTGTTTTTGTGTCATTGGAAGAATATTTAGGTCATATTCGTCCTCCCTACAATTAATCTTGTCCAATTAGGGTTTTTAACCAATCTTGTGCATCCAATAGGTGTTTTGTGTCATTGGATGAACATTTAGGTCATTTTCGTCCTCCCTAAACTTAATCTTGTCCAATTAGGGTTTCTAACCAATCATGTGCATCCAATTGGTTTTTTTGTGTCATTGGATGAACATTTAGGTCATTTTCGTCCTCCCTAGGCTTATGCTTGTCCAATTAGGGTTTCTAACCAATCTTGTGCATCCATTAGGTGTTTTTGTGTCATTGGATGAACAATTAGGTCATTTTCGTCCTCGCTAGGCTAATTCTTGTCCAATTAGGGTTTTTGACCAATCTTGTGCATCCAATAGGTGTTTTGTGTCATTGGATGAACAATTAGGTCATTTTCATCCTCCCTAGGCTTATTCTTGTCAAATTAGGGTTTCTAACCAATCTTGTGTATCCAATAGGTGTTTTTGTGTCATTGGAAGAATATTTAGGTCATAATCGTCCTCCCTACAATTAATCTTGTCCAATTAGGGTTTTTAACCAATCTTGTGCATCCAATAGGTGTTTTGTGTCATTGGATGAACATTTAGGTCATTTTTGTCCTTCCTAAACTTAATCTTGTCCAATTAAGGTTTCTAACCAATCTTGTGCATCCAATAGGTTTTTTTGTGTCATGGGATGAACATTTAGGTCATTTTCGTCTTCCCTAGGCTTATGCTTGTCCAATTAGGGTTTCTAACCAATCTTGTGCATCCAATAGGTGTTTTTGTGTCATTGGATGAACAATTAGGTCATTTTCGTCCACCCTAGGCTAATTCTTGTCCAATTAGGGTTTTTAACCAATCTTGTGCATCCAATAGGTGTTTTCTGTCATTGGATGAACAATTAGGTCATTTTCGTCCTCCCTAGGCTTATTCTTGTCAAATTAGGGTTTCTAACCAATCTTGTGCATCCAATAGGTGTTTTTGTGTCATTGGAAGAATATTTAGGTCATAATCGTCCTCCCTACAATTAATCTTGTCCAATTAGGGTTTTTAACCAATCTTGTGCATCCAATAGGTGTTTTGTGTCATTGGATGAACATTTAGGTCATTTTCGTCCTTCCTAAACTGAATCTTGTCCAATTAAGGTTTCTAACCAATCTTGTGCATCCAATAGGTGTTTTGTGTCATTGCATGAACAATTAGGTCATTTTCATCCTCCCTAGGCTTATTCTTGTCAAATTAGTGCTTCTAACCAATCTTGTGCATCCAATAGCTGTTTTTGTGTCATTGGAAGAATATTTAGGTCATTTTCGTCCTCCCTAGGCTAATTCTTGTCCAATTAGGGTTTCTAACCAATCTTGTGTATCCAATAGGTGTTTTTGTGTCATTGGATGAATAATTAGGTCATTTTCGTCCTCCCTAGGCTAATTCTTGTCCAATTAGGGTTTCTAACCAATCTTGTGCATCCAATAGGTGTTTTGTGTCATTGGATGAACAAGTAGGTCATTTTAGTCCTCCCTAGGCTTATTCTTGTCCAATTAGGGTTTTAAACCAATCTTGTGCATCCAATAGGTGTTTTGTGTCATTGGATGAACAATTAGGTCATTTTCGTCCTCCCTAGGCTTATTCTTGTCCAATTAGGGTTTCTAACCAATCTTGTGCATCCAATAGGTGTTTTTGTGTCATTGGATGAACATTTAGGTCTTTTTCGTCCTCCCTAAACTTAATCTTGTCCAATTACGGTTTCTAACCAATCTTGTGTATCCAATAGGTGTTTTTGTGTCATTGGATGAATAATTAGGTCATTTTCGTCCTCCCTAGGCTAATTCTTGTCCAATTAGGGTTTCTAACCAATCTTGTGCATCCAATAGGTGTTTTGTGTCATTGGATAAACAAGTAGGTCATTTTAGTCCTCCCTAGGCTTATTCTTGTCCATTTAGGGTTTTAAACCAATCTTGTGCATCCAATAGGTGTTTTGTGTCATTGGATGATCATTTAGGTCTTTTTCGTCCTCCCTAAACTTAATATTTTCCAATTAGGGTTTCTAACCAATTTTATGCATCCAATAGGTGTTTTGTGTCATTGCATGAACAATTAGGTCATTTTCGTCCTCCCTAGGCTTATTCTTGTCCAATTAGTGCTTCTAACCAATCTTGTGCATCCAATAGGTGTTTTTGTGTCATTGGAAGAATATTTAGGTCATTTTCGTCCTCCCTAGGCTAATTCTTGTCCAATTAGGGTTTCTAACCAATCTTGTGCATGCAATAGGTGTTTTTGTGTCATTGGATAAACATTGAGGTCTTTTTCGTCCTCCCTAAACTTAATCCTGTCCAATTACGGTTTCTAACCAATCTTGTGTATCCAATAGGTGTTATTGTGTCATTGGATGAATAATTATGTCATTTTCGTCCTCCCTAGGCTAATTCTTGTCCAATTAGGGTTTCTAACCAATCTTGTGCATCCAATAGGTGTTTTGTGTCATTGGATGAACAAGTAGGTCATTTTCGTCCTCCCTAGGCTTATTCTTGTCCAATTAGGGTTTTTAACCAATCTTGTGCATCCAATAGGTGTTTTGTGTCATTGGATGAACATTTAGGTCATTTTCGTCCTCGCTAAACTTAATCATGTCCAATTAGGGTTTCTAACCAATCTTATGCATCCAATAGGTGTTTTTGTGTCATTTGATGAACATTTAGGTCATTTTCGTCCACCCTAGGCTAATTCTTGTCCAATTAGGGTTTCTAACCAATCTTATGCATCCAATAGGTGTTTTTGTGTCATTGGATGAACAATTAGGTCATTTTCGTCCTCCCTAGGCTTATGCTTGTCCAATTAGGGTTTCTAACCAATCTTGTGCATCCAATAGGTGTTTTTGTGTCATTGGATGAACAATTAGGTCATTTTCGTCCACCCTAGGCTAATTCTTGTCCAATTAGGGTTTTTAACCAATCTTGTGCATCCAATAGGTGTTTTGTGTCATTGGATGAACAATTAGGTCATTTTCGTCCTCCCTAGGCTTATTCTTGTCAAATTAGGGTTTCTAACCAATGTTGTGCCTCCAATAGGTGTTTTTGTGTCATTGGAAGAATATTTAGGTCATAATCGTCCTGCCTACACTTAATCTTGTCCAATTAGGGTTTTTAACCAATCTTGTGCATCCAATAGGTGTTTTGTGTCATTGGATGAACATTTAGGTCATTTTCGTCCATCCTAAACTTAATCTTGTCCAATTAGGGTTTCTAACCAGTCTTGTGCATCCAATAGGTGTTTTTGTGTCATTGGAAGAACAATTAGGTGATTTTCGTCCTCCCTAAGCTAATTCTTGTCCAATTAGGGTTTCTAACCAATCTTTTGCATCCAATAGGTGTTTTGTGTCATTGGATGAATATTTAGGTCATTTTCGTCCTCCCTACACTTAATCTTGTCCAATTAAGGTTTCTAACCAATCTTGTGCATCCAATAGGTGTTTTTGTGTCATTGGATGAACATTTAGGTCTTTTTCGTCCTCCCTAAACTTAATCTTGTCCAATTACGGTTTCTAACCAATCTTGTGTATCCCATAGGTGTTTTTGTGTCATTGGATGAATAATTAGGTCATTTTCGTCCTCCCTAGGCTAATTCTTGTCCAATTAGGGTTTCTAACCAATCTTGTGCATCCAATAGGTGTTTTGTGTCATTGGATGAACAATTAGGTCATTTTCGTCCTCCCTAGGCTTATTCTTGTCAAATTAGGCTTTCTAACCAATCTTGTGCATCCAATAGGTGTTTTTGTGTCATTGGAAGAATATTTAGGTCATAATCGTCCTGCCTACACTTAATCTTGTCCAATTAAGGTTTCTAACCAATCTTGTGCATCCAATAGGTGTTTTTGTGTCATTGGATGAACATTTAAATCTTTTTCGTCCTCCCTAAACTTAATCTTGTCCAATTACGGTTTCTAACCAATCTTGTGTATCCCACAGGTGTTTTTGTGTCATTGGATGAATAATTAGGTCATTTTCGTCCTCCCTAGGCTAATTCTTGTCCAATTAGGGTTTCTAACCAATCTTGTGCATCCAATAGGTGTTTTGTGTCATTGGATGAACAAGTAGGTCATTTTAGTCCTCCCTAGGCTTCTTCTTGTCCAATTAGGGTTTTAAACCAAACTTGTGCATCCAATAGGTGTTTTGTGTCATTGGATGAACATTTAGGTCATTTTCGTCCTCCCTAAACTTAATCTTTTCCAATTAGGGTTTCTAACCAATCTTGTGCATCCAATAGGTGTTTTGTGTCATTGCATGAACAATTAGGTCATTTTCGTCGTCCCTAGGCTTATTCTTGTCCAATTAGTGCTTCTAACCAATCTTGTGCATCCAATAGGTGTTTTTGTGTCATTGGAAAAATATTTAGGTCATTTTCATCCTCCCTAGGCTAATTCTTGTCCAATTAGGGTTTCTAACCAATCTTGTGCATGCAATAGGTGTTTTGTGTCATTGGATGAACAAGTTGGTCATTTTCGTCCTCCCTAGGCTTATTCTTGTCCAATTAGGGTTTTTAACCAATCTTGTGCATCCCATAGGTGTTTTGTGTTATTGGATAAACATTTAGGTCATTTTCGTCCTCGCTAAACTTAATCTTTTCCAATTAGGGTTTCTAACGAATCTTGTGCATCCAATAGGTGTTTTTGTGTCATTGGATGAACATTTAGGTCATTTTCGTCCTCCCTAGGCTTATGCTTGTCCAATTAGGGTTTCTAACCAATCTTGTGCATCCAATAGGTGTTTTGTGTCATTGGATGAACATTTAGGTCATTTTCGTCCACCCTAGGCTAATTCTTGTCCAATTAGGGTTTCTAACCAATCTTGTGCATGCAATAGGTGTTTTGTGTCATTGGATGAACAAGTAGGTCATTTTCGTCCTCCCTAGGCTTATTCTTGTCCAATTAGGGTTTTTAACCAATCTTGTGCATCCAATAGGTGTTTTGTGTTATTGGATGAACATTTAGGTCATTTTCGTCCTCGCTAAACTTAATCTTTTCCAATTAGGGTTTCTAACCAATCTTGTGCATCCAATAGGTGTTTTTGTGTCATTGGAAGAATATTTAGGTCATAATCGTCCTCCCTACACTTAATCTTGTCCAATTAGGGTTTTTAACCAATCTTGTGCATCCAATAGGTGTTTTGTGTCATTGGATGAACATTTAGGTCATTTTCGTCCTTCCTAAACTTAATCTTGTCCAATTAGGGTTTCTAACCAATCTTGTGCATCCAATAGGTGTTTTTGTGTCGTTGGAAGAACAATTAGGTGATTTTCGTCCTCCTTAAGCTAATTCTTGTCCAATTAGGGTTTCTAACCAATCTTGTGCATCCAATAGGTGTTTTTGTGTCGTTGGAAGAACAATTAGGTGATTTTCGTCCTCCTTAAGCTAATTCTTGTCAATTAAGGTTTCTAACCAATCTTGTGCATCCAATAGGTGTTTTTGTGTCATTGGATGAACATTTAGATCTTTTTCGTCCTCCCTAAACTTAATCTTGTCCAATTACGGTTTCTAACCAATCTTGTGTATCCAGTAGGTGTTTTTGTGTCATTGGATGAATAATTAGGTCATTTTCGTCCTCCCTAGGCTAATTCTTGTCCAATTAGGGTTTCTAACCAATCTTGTGCATCCAATAGGTGTTTTGTGTCATTGGATGAACAAGTAGGTCATTTTAGTCCTTCCTAGGCTTATTCTTGTCCAATTAGGGTTTTAAACCAATCTTGTGCATCCAATAGGTGTTTTGTGTCATTGGATGAACATTTAGGTCTTTTTCGTCCTCCCTAAACTTATTCTTTTCCAATTAGGGTTTCTAACCAATCTTGTGCATCCAATAGGTGTTTTGTGTCATTGCATGAACAATTAGGTCATTTTCGTCCTCCCTAGGCTTATTCTTGTCCAATTAGTGCTTCTAACCAATCTTGTGCATCCAATAGGTGTTTTTGTGTCATTGGAAGAATATTTAGGTCATTTTCGTCCTCCCTAGGCTAATTCTTGTCCAATTAGGGTTTCTAACCAATCTTGTGCAAGCAATAGGTGTTTTGTGTCATTGGATGAACAAGTAGGTCATTTTCGTCCTCCCTAGGCTTATTCTTGTCCAATTAGGGTTTTTAACTAATCTTGTGCATCCAATAGGTGTTTTGTGTCATTAGATGAACATTTAGGTCATTTTCGTCCTCGCTAAACTTAATCTTTTCCAATTAGGGTTTCTAACCAATCTTGTGCATCCAATAGGTGTTTTGTGTCATTGGATGAACATTTAGGTCTTTTTCGTCCTCCCTAAACTTAATATTTTCCAATTAGGGTTTCTAACCAATCTTATGCATCCAATAGGTGTTTTGTGTCATTGCATGAACAATTAGGTCATTTTTGTCCTCCCTAGGCTTATTCTTGTCCAATTAGTGCTTCTAACCAATCTTGTGCATCCAATAGGTGTTTTTGTGTCATTGGAAGAATATTTAGGTCATTTTCGTCCTCCCTAGGCTAATTCTTGTCCAATTAGGGTTTCTAACCAATCTTGTGCATGCAATAGGTGTTTTGTGTCATTGGATGAACAAGTAGGTCATTTTCGTCCACCCTAGGCTAATTCTTGTCCAATTAGGGTTTTTAACCAATCTTGTGCATCCAATAGGTGTTTTGTGTCATTGGATGAACAATTAGGTCATTTTCGTCCTCCCTAGGCTTATTCCTGTCAAATTAGGGTTTCTAACCAATCTTGTGCATCCAATAGGTGTTTTTGTGTCATTGGAAGAATATTTAGGTCATAATCGTCCTCCCTACACTTAATCTTGTCCAATTAGGGTTTTTAACCAATCTTGTGCATCCAATAGGTGTTTTATGTCATTGGATGAACATTTAGGTCATTTTCGTCCTTCCTAAACTTAATCTTGTCCAATTAAGGTTTCTAACCAATCTTGTGCATCCAATAGGTTTTTTTGTGTCATTGGATGAACATTTAGGTCATTTTAGTCTTCCCTAGGCTTATGCTTGTCCAATTAGGGTTTCTAACCAATCTTGTGCATCCAATAGGTGTTTTGTGTCATTGGATGAACAATTAGGTCATTTTCGTCCTCCCTAGGCTTATTCTTGTCAAATTAGGGTTTCTAACCAATCTTGTGCATCCAATAGGTGTTTTTGTGTCATTGGAAGAATATTTAGGTCATTATCGTCCTCCCTACACTTAATCTTGTCCAATTAGGGTTTTTAACCAATCTTGTGCATCCAATAGGTGTTTTGTGTCATTGGATGAACATTTAGGTCATTTTCGTCCTTCCTAAACTTAATCTTGTCCAATTAGGGTTTCTAACCAATCTTGTGCATCCAATAGGTGTTTTTGTGTCGTTGGAAGAACAATTAGGTGATTTTCTTCCTCCCTAAGCTAATTCTTGTCCAATTAGGGTTTCTAACCAATCTTTTGCATCCAATAGGTGTTTTGTGTCATTGGATGAATATTTAGGTCATTTTCGTCCTCCCTACACTTAATCTTGTCCAATTAAGGTTTCTAACCAATCTTGTGCATCCAATAGGTGTTTTTGTGTCATTGGATGAACATTTAGGTCTTTTTCGTCCTCCCTAGACTTAATCTTGTCCAATTACGGTTTCTAACCAATCTTGTGTATCCAATAGGTGTTTTTGTGTCATTGGATGAATAATTAGGTCATTTTCGTCCTCCCTAGGCTAATTCTTGTCCAATTAGGGTTTCTAACCAATCTTGTGCATCCAATAGGTTTTTTGTGTCATTGGATGAACAAGTAGGTCATTTTCGTCCTCCCTAGGCTTATTCTTGTCCAATTAGGGTTTTTAACCAATCTTGTGCATCCAATAGGTGTTTTGTGTCATTGGATGAACATTTAGGTCATTTTCGTCCTCGCTAAACTTAATCTTGTCCAATTAGGGTTTCTAACCAATCTTGAGCATCCAATAGGTGTTTTTGTGTCATTGGATGAACATTTAGGTCATTTTCGTCCTCCCTAGGCTTATGCTTGTCCAATTAGGGTTTCTAACCAATCTTGTGCATCCAATAGGTGTTTTTGTGTCATTGGATGAACATTTAGGTCTTTTTCGTCCTCCCTAAACTTAATCTTGTCTAATTACGGTTTCTAACCAATCTTGTGTATCCAATAGGTGTTTTTGTGTCATTGGATGAATAATTAGGTCATTTTCGTCCTCCCTAGGCTAATTCTTGTCCAATTAGGGTTGCTAACCAATCTTGTGCATGCAATAGGTGTGTTGTGTCATTGGATGAACAAGTAGGTCATTTTCGTCCACCCTAGGCTTATTCTTGTCCAATTAGGGTTTTTAACCAATCTTGTGCATCCAATAGGTATTTTTGTGTCATTGGATGAACATTTAGGTCTTTTTCGTCCTCCCTAAACTTAATCTTGTCCAATTACGGTTTCTAACCAATCTTGTGTATCCAATAGGTGTTTTTGTGTCATTGGATGAATAATTAGGTCATTTTCGTCCTCCCTAGGCTAATTCTTGTCCAATTAGGGTTTCTAACCAATCTTGTGCATCCAATAGCTGTTTTGTGTCATTGGATGAACATTTAGGTCATTTTCGTCCTCCCTAAACTTGATCTTGTCCAATTAGGGTTTCTAACCAATCTTGTGCATCCAATAGGTGTTTTTGTGTCATCGGATGAACATTGAGGTCATTTTCGTCCTCCCTAGGCTTATGGTTGTCCAATTAGGGTTTCTAACCAATCTTGTGCATCCAATAGGTGTTTTTGTGCCATTGGATGAACAATTAGGTCATTTTCGTCCACCCTAGGCTAATTCTTGTCCAATTAGGGTTTTTAACCAATCTTGTGCATCCAATAGGTGTTTTGTGTCATTGGATGAACAATTAGGTCATTTTCGTCCTCCCTAGGCTTATTCCTGTCAAATTAGGGTTTCTAACCAATCTTTTGCATCCAATAGGTGTTTTTGTGTCATTGGAAGAATATTTAGGTCATAATCGTCCTCCCTACACTTAATCTTGTCCAATTAGGTTTTTTAACCAATCTTGTGCATCCAATAGGTGTTTTGTGTCATTGGATGAACATTTAGGTCATTTTAGTCCTCCCTAGGCTTATTCTTGTCCAATTAGGGTTTCTAACCAATCTTGTGCATCCAATAGGTGTTTTTGTGTCGTTGCATGAACAATTATGTCTTTTTCGTCCTCCCTAGGCTTATTCTTGTCCAATTAGTGCTTCTAACTAATCTTGTGCATCCAATAGGTGTTTTTGTGTCATTGGAAGAATATTTAGGTCATTTTCGTCCTCCCTAGGCTAATTCTTGTCCAATTAGGGTTTCTAACCAATCTTGTGCATGCAATAGGTGTTTTGTGTCATTGGATGAACAAGTAGGTCATTTTCGTCCTCCCTAGGCTTATTCTTGTCCAATTAGGGTTTTAAACCAATCTTGTGCATCCAATAGGTGTTCTGTGTCATTGGATGAACATTTAGGTCTTTTTCGTCCTCCCTAAACTTAATCTTTTCCAATTAGGGTTTCTAACCAATCTTGTGCATCCAATAGGTGTTTTGTGTCATTGCATGAACAATTAGGTCATTTTCGTCCTCTCTAGGCTTATTCTTGTCCAATTAGTGCTTCTAACCAATCTTGTGCATCCAATAGGTGTTTTTGTGTCATTGGAAGAATATTTAGGTCATTTTCGTCCTCCCTAGGCTAATTCTTGTCCAATTAGGGTTGCTAACCAATCTTGTGCATGCAATAGGTGTTTTGTGTCATTGGATGAACAAGTAGGTCATTTTCGTCCTCCCTAGGCTTATTCTGGTCCAATTAGGGTTTTTAACCAATCTTGTGCATCCAATAGGTGTTTTGTCTCATTGGATGAACATTTACGTCATTTTCGTCCTCGCTAAACTTAATCTTGTCCAATTAGGGTTTCTAACCAATCTTGTGCATCCAATAGGTGTTTTTGTGTCATTGGATGAACATTTAGGTCATTTTCGTCCTCCCTAGGCTTATGCTTGTCCAATTAGGGTTTCTAACCAATCTTGTGCATCCAATAGGTGTTTTTGTGTCGTTGGAAGAACAATTAGGTGATTTTCGTCCTCCCTAAGCTAATTCTTGTCTAATTAGGGTTTCTAACCAATCTTTTGCATCCAATAGGTGTTTTGTGTCATTGGATGAATATTTAGGTCATTTTCGTCCTCCCTACACTTAATCTTGTCCAATTAAGGTTTCTAACCAATCTTGTGCATCCAATAGGTGTTTTTGTGTCATTGGATGAACATTTAGGTCTTTTTCGTCCTCCCTAAACTTAATCTTGTCCAATTACGGTTTCTAACCAATTTTGTGTATCCAATAGGTGTTTTTGTGTCATTGGATGAATAATTAGGTCATTTTCGTCCTCCCTAGGCTAATTCTTGTCCAATTAGGGTTGCTAACCAATCTTGTGCATGCAATAGGTGTTTTGTGTCATTGGATGAACAAGTAGGTCATTTTCGTCCTCCCTAGGCTTATTCTGGTCCAATTAGGGTTTTTAACCAATCTTGTGCATCCAATAGGTGTTTTGTGTCATTGGATGAACATTTACGTCATTTTCGTCCTCGCTAAACTTAATCTTGTCCAATTAGGGTTTCTAACCAATCTTGTGCATCCAATAGGTGTTTTTGTGTCATTGGATGAACATTTAGGTCATTTTCGTCCTACCTAGGCTTATGCTTGTCCAATTAGGGTTTCTAACCAATCTTGTGCATCCAATAGGTGTTTTTGTGTCATTGGATGAACATTTAGGTCTTTTTCGTCCTCCCTAAACTTAATCTTGTCTAATTACGGTATCTAACCAATCTTGTGTATCCAATAGGTGTTTTTGTGTCATTGGATGAATAATTAGGTCATTTTCGTCCTCCCTAGGCTAATTCTTGTCCAATTAGGGTTGCTAACCAATCTTGTGCATGCAATAGGTGTGTTGTGTCATTGGATGAACAAGTAGGTCATTTTCGTCCTCCCTAGGCTTATTCTTGTCCAATTAGGGTTTTTAACCAATCTTGTGCATCCAATAGGTGTTTTGTGTCATTGGATAAACAAGTAGGTCATTTTAGTCCTCCCTAGGCTTATTCTTGTCCATTTAGGGTTTTAAACCAATCTTGTGCATCCAATAGGTGTTTTGTGTCATTGGATGAACATTTAGGTCTTTTTCGTCCTCCCTAAACTTAATATTTTCCAATTAGGGTTTCTAACCAATCTTATGCATCCAATAGGTGTTTTTGTGTCATTGGAAGAATATTTAGGTCATAATCGTCCTCCCTACACTTAATCTTGTCCAATTAGGGTTTTTAACCAATCTTGTGCATCCAATAGGTGTTTTGTGTCATTGGATGAACAATTAGGTCATTTTCGTCCTCCCTAGGCTTATTCTTGTCCAATTAGGGTTTTTAACCAATCTTGTGCATCCAATAGGTGTTTTGTGTCATTGGATGAACATTTAGGTCATTTTCGTCCTCGCTAAACTTAATCTTAGTCCAATTAGGGTTTCTAATAAATCTTGTGCATCCAATAGGTGTTTTTGTGTCATTGGATGAACAATTAGGTCATTTTCGTCCACCCTAGGCTAATTCTTGTCCAATTAGGGTTTTTAACCAATCTTGTGCATCCAATAGGTGTTTTGTGTCATTGGATGAACAATTAGGTCATTTTCGTCCTCCCTAGGCTTATTCTTGTCAAATTAGGGTTTCTAACCAATCTTGTGCATCCAATAGGTGTTTTTGTGTCATTCGAAGAATATTTAGGTCATAATCGTCCTCCCTACACTTAATCTTGTCCAATTAGGGTTTTTAACCAATCTTGTGCATCCAGTAGGTGTTTTGTGTCATTGGATGAACATTTAGGTCATTTTCGTCCTTCCTAAACTTAATCTTGTCCAATTAGGGTTTCTAACCAATCTTGTGCATCCAATAGGTGTTTTTGTGTCGTTGGAAGAACAATTAGGTGATTTTCGTCCTCCCTAAGCTAATTCTTGTCCAATTAGGGTTTCTAACCAATCTTTTGCATCCAATAGGTGTTTTGTGTCATTGGATGAATATTTAGGTCATTTTCGTCCTCCCTACACTTAATCTTGTCCAATTAAGGTTTCTAACCAATCTTGTGCATCCAATAGGTGTTTTTGTGTCATTGGATGAACATTTAGGTCTTTTTCGTCCTCCCTAAACTAAATCTTGTCCAATTACGGTTTCTAACCAATCTTGTGTATCCAATAGGTGTTTTTGTGTCATTGGATGAATAATTAGGTCATTTTCGTCCTCCCTAGGCTAATTCTTGTCCAATTAGGGTTTCTAACCAATCTTGTGCATCCAATAGGTGTTTTGTGTCATTGGATGAACAAGTAGGTCATTTTAGTCCTCCCTAGGCTTATTCTTGTCCAATTAGGGTTTTAAACCAATCTTGTGCATCCAATAGGTGTTTTGTGTCATTGGATGAACATTTAGGTCTTTTTCGTCCACCCTAAACTTATTCTTTTCCAATTAGGGTTTCTAACCAATCTTGTGCATCCAATAGGTGTTTTGTGTCATTGCATGAACAATTAGGTCATTTTCGTCCTCCCTAGGCTTATTCTTGTCCAATTAGTGCTTCTAACCAATCTTGTGCATCCAATAGGTGTTTTTGTGTCATTGGAAGAATATTTAAGTCATTTTCGTCCTCCCTAGGCTAA
The DNA here is from genome assembly GCA_037974835.1 of Cicer judaicum. Taxonomy (NCBI): domain Eukaryota; kingdom Viridiplantae; phylum Streptophyta; class Magnoliopsida; order Fabales; family Fabaceae; genus Cicer; species Cicer judaicum. Next base: position 566,440 of record JBBPBS010000960.1, on the reverse strand, counting down.
TTCTTGTCCAATTAGGGTTTCTAACCAATCTTGTGCATGCAATAGGTGTTTTTGTGTCATTGGATGAACATTTAGGTCTTTTTCGTCCTCCCTAAACTTAATCCTGTCCAATTACGGTTTCTAACCAATCTTGTGTATCCAATAGGTGTTATTGTGTCATTGGATGAATAATTAGGTCATTTTCGTCCTCCCTAGGCTAATTCTTGTCCAATTAGGGTTTCTAACCAATCTTGTGCATCCAATAGGTGTTTTGTGTAATTGGATGAACAAGTAGGTCATTTTCGTCCTCCCTAGGCTTATTCTTGTCCAATTAGGGTTTTTAACCAATCTTGTGCATCCAATAGGTGTTTTGTGTCATTGGATGAACATTTAGGTCATTTTCGTCCTCGCTAAACTTAATCATGTCCAATTAGGGTTTCTAACCAATCTTGTGCATCCAATAGGTGTTTTTGTGTCATTGGATGAACATTTAGGTCATTTTCGTCCTCCCTAGGCTTATGCTTGTCCAATTAGGGTTTCTAACCAATCTTGTGCATCCAATAGGTGTCTTTGTGTCATTGGATGAACAATTTGTCATTTTCGTCCACCCTAGGCTAATTCTTGTCCAATTAGGGTTTTTAACCAATCTTGTGCATCCAATAGGTGTTTTGTGTCATTGGATGAACAAGTAGGTCATTTTCGTCCTCCCTAGGCTTATTCTTGTCCAATTAAGGTTTTTAACCAATCTTGTGCACCCAATAGGTGTTTTGTGTCATTGGATGAACATTTAGGTCATTTTCGTCCTCGCTAAACTTAATCTTGTCCAATTAGGGTTTCTAACCAATCTTGTGCATCCAATAGGTGTTTTGTCTCATTGCATGAACAATTAGGTCATTTTCGTCCTTCCTAGGCTTATTCTTGTCCAATTAGTGCTTCTAACCAATCTTGTGCATCCAATAGGTGTTTTTGTGTCATTGGAAGAATATTTAGGTCATTTTCGTCCTCCCTAGGCTAATTCTTGTCCAATTAGGGTTTCTAACGAATCTTGTGCATCCAATAGGTGTTTTGTGTCATTGGATGAACAAGTAGGTCATTTTCGTCCTCCCTAGGCTTATTCTTGTGCAATTAGGGTTTTTAACCAATCTTGTGCATCCAATAGGTGTTTTGTGTCATTGGATGAACATTTAGGTCATTTTCGTCATCGCTAAACTTAATCTTGTCCAATTAGGGTTTCTAACCAATCTTGTGCATCCAATAGGTGTTTTTGTGTCATTGGATGAACATTTAGGTCATTTTCGTCCTCCCTAGGCTTATGCTTGTCCAATTAGGGTTTCTAACCAATCTTGTGCATCCAATAGGTGTCTTTGTGTCATTGGATGAACAATTTGTCATTTTCGTCCACCCTAGGCTAATTCTTGTCCAATTAGGGTTTTTAACCAATCTTGTGCATCCAATAGGTGTTTTGTGTCATTGGATGAACATTTAGGTCATTTTCGTCCTTCCTAAACTTAATCTTGTCCAATTAGGGTTTCTAACCAATCTTGTGCATCCAATAGGTGTTTTTGTGTCGTTGGAAGAACAATTAGGTGATTTTCGTCCTCCCTAAGCTAATTCTTGTCCAATTAGGGTTTCTAACCAATCTTTTGCATCCAATAGGTGTTTTGTGTCATTGGATGAACATTTAGGTCTTTTTCGTCCTCCCTAAACTTAATCTTTTCCAATTAGGGTTTCTAACCAATCTTGTGCATCCAATAGGTGTTTTGTGTCATTGCATGAACAATTAGGTCATTTTCGTCCTCTCTAGGCTTATTCTTGTCCAATTAGTGCTTCTAACCAATCTTGTGCATCCAATAGGTGTTTTTGTGTCATTGGAAGAATATTTAGGTCATTTTCGTCCTCCCTAGGCTAATTCTTGTCCAATTAGGGTTGCTAACCAATCTTGTGCATGCAATAGGTGTTTTGTGTCATTGGATGAACAAGTAGGTCATTTTCGTCCTCCCTAGGCTTATTCTGGTCCAATTAGGGTTTTTAACCAATCTTGTTCATCCAATAGGTGTTTTGTGTCATTGGATGAACATTTACGTCATTTTCGTCCTCGCTAAACTTAATCTTGTCCAATTAGGGTTTCTAACCAATCTTGTGCATCCAATAGGTGTTTTTGTGTCATTGGATGAACATTTAGGTCATTTTCGTCCTCCCTAGGCTTATGCTTGTCCAATTAGGGTTTCTAACCAATCTTGTGCATCCAATAGGTGTTTTTGTGTCATTGGATGAACATTTAGGTCTTTTTCGTCCTCCCTAAACTTAATCTTGTCTAATTACGGTTTCTAACCAATCTTGTGTATCCAATAGGTGTTTTTGTGTCATTGGATGAATAATTAGGTCATTTTCGTCCTCCCTAGGCTAATTCTTGTCCAATTAGGGTTGCTAACCAATCTTGTGCATGCAATAGGTGTGTTGTGTCATTGGATGAACAAGTAGGTCATTTTCGTCCTCCCTAGGCTTATTCTTGTCCAATTAAGGTTTTTAACCAATCTTGTGCATCCAATAGGTATTTTTGTGTCATTGGATGAACATTTAGGTCTTTTTCGTCATCCCTAAACTTAATCTTGTCCAATTACGGTTTCTAACCAATCTTGTGTATCCAATAGGTGTTTTTGTGTCATTGGATGAATAATTAGGTCATTTTCGTCCTCCCTAGGCTAATTCTTGTCCAATTAGGGTTTCTAACCAATCTTGTGCATCCAATAGGTGTTTTTGTGTCATTGGAAGAATATTTAGGTCATATTCGTCCTCCCTAGGCTAATTCTTGTCCAATTAGGGTTTCTAACCAATCTTGTGCATGCAATAGGTGTTTTGTGTCATTCGATGAACAAGTAGGTCATTTTAGTCCTCCCTAGGCTTATTCTTGTCCAATTAGGGTTTTTAACTAATCTTGTGCATCCAATAGGTGTTTTGTGTCATTAGATGAACATTTAGGTCATTTTCGTCCTCGCTAAACTTAATCTTTTCCAATTAGGGTTTCTAACCAATCTTGTGCATCCAATACGTGTTTTGTGTCATTGGATGAACATTTAGGTCTTTTTCGTCCTCCCTAAACTTAATATTTTCCAATTAGGGTTTCTAACCAATCTTATGCATCCAATAGGTGTTTTGTGTCATTGCATGAACAATTAGGTCATTTTCGTCCTCCCTAGGCTTATTCTTGTCCAATTAGTGCTTCTAACCAATCTTGTGCATCCAATAGGTGTTTTTGTGTCATTGGAAGAATATTTAGGTCATTTTCGTCCTCCCTAGGCTAATTCTTGTCCAATTAGGGTTTCTAACCAATCTTGTGCATGCAATAGGTGTTTTTGTGTCATTGGATGAACATTGAGGTCTTTTTCGTCCTCCCTAAACTTAATCCTGTCCAATTACGGTTTCTAACCAATCTTGTGTATCCAATAGGTGTTATTGTGTCATTGGATGAATAATTAGGTCATTTTCGTCCTCCCTAGGCTAATTCTTGTCCAATTAGGGTTTCTAACCAATCTTGTGCATCCAATAGGTGTTTTTGTGTCATTGGATGAACAATTAGGTCATTTTCGTCCACCCTAGGCTAATTCTTGTCCAATTAGGGTTTTTAACCAATCTTGTGCATCCAATAGGTGTTTTGTGTCATTGGATGAACAATTAGGTCATTTTCGTCCTCCCTAGGCTAATTCCTGTCAAATTAGGGTTTCTAACCAATCTTGTGCATCCAATAGGTGTTTTTGTGTCATTGGAAGAATATTTAGGTCATAATCGTCCTCCCTACACTTAATCTTGTCCAATTAGGGTTTTTAACCAATCTTGTGCATCCAATAGGTGTTTTGTGTCATTGGATGAACATTTAGGTCATTTTCGTCCTTCCTAAACTTAATCTTGTCCAATTAGGGTTTCTAACCAATCTTGTGCATCCAATAGGTGTTTTTGTGTTTTTGGAAGAACAATTAGGTGATTTTCGTCCTCCCTAGGCTTATTCTTGTCCAATTAGGGTGTTTAACCAATCTTGTGCATCCAATAGGTGTTTTGTGTCATTGGATGAACAATTAGGTCATTTTCGTCCTCCCTAGGCTTATACTTGTCAAATTAGGGTTTCTAACCAATCTTGTGCGTCCAATAGGTGTTTTTGTGTCATTGGAAGAATATTTAGGTCATAATCGTCCTCCCTACACTTAATCTTGTCCAATTAGGGTTTTTAACCAATCTTGTGCATTCAATAGGTGTTTTGTGTCATTGGATGAACATTTAGGTCATTTTCGTCCTTCCTAAACGTAATCTTGTCCAATTAGGGTTTCTAGCCAATCTTGTGCATCCAATAGGTGTTTTTGTTTCATTGGAAGAACAATTAGGTGATTTTCGTCCTCCCTAAGCTAATTCTTGTCCAATTAGGGTTTCTAACCAATCTTGTGCATCCAATAGGTGTTTTTGTGTCATTGGATGAACATTTAGGTCTTTTTCGTCCTCCCTAAACTTAAGCTTCTCCAATTAGGGTTTCTAACCAATCTTTTGCATCCAACAGGTGTTTTTTCTCATTGCATGAACAATTAGGTCATTTTCGTCCTCCCTAGGCTTATTCTTGTCCAATTAGTGCTTCTAACCAATCTTGTGCATCCAATAGGTGTTTTTGTGTCATTGGAAGAATATTTAGGTCATTTTCGTCCTCCCTAGGCTAATTCTTGTCCAACTAGGGTTTCTAACGAATCTTGTGCATCCAATAGGTGTTTTGTGTCATTGGATGAACAAGTAAGTCATTTTCGTCCTCCCTAGGCTTATTCTTGTCCAATTAGGGTTTTTAACCAATCTTGTGCATCCAATAGGTGTTTTGTGTCATTGGATGAACATTTAGGTCTTTTTCGTCCTCCCTAAACTTAAGCTTGTCCAATTAGGGTTTCTAACCAATCTTTTGCATCCAATAGGTGTTTTTTCTCATTGCATGAACAATTAGGTCATTTTCGTCCTCCCTAGGCTTATTCTTGTCCAATTAGTGCTTCTAACCAATCTTGTGCATCCAATAGGTGTTTTTGTGTCATTGGAAGAATATTTAGGTCATTTTCGTCCTCCCTAGGCTAATTCTTGTCCATTTAGGGTTTCTAACGAATCTTGTGCATCCAATAGGTGTTTTGTGTCATTGGATGAACAAGTAAGTCATTTTCGTCCTCCCTAGGCTTATTCTTGTCCAATTAGGGTTTTTAACCAATCTTGTGCATCCAATAGGTGTTTTGTGTCATTGGCTGAACATTTAGGTCATTTTCGTCCTCGCTAAACTTAATCTTGTCCAATTAGGGTTTCTAACCAATCTTGTGCATCCAATAGTTGTTTTTGTGTCATTGGATGAACATTTAGGTCATTTTCATCCTCCCTAGGCTTATGCTTGTCCAATTAGGGTTTCTAACCAATCTTGTGCATCCAATAGGTGTTTTTGTGTCATTGGATGAACAATTTGTCATTTTCGTCCACCCTAGGCTAATTCTTGTCCAATTAGGGTTTTTAACCAATCTTGTGCATCCAATAGGTGTTTTGTGTCATTGGATGAACAATTAGGTCATTTTCGTCCTCCCTAGGCTTATTCTTGTCAAATTAGGGTTTCTAACCAATCTTGTGCGTCTAACAGGTGTTTTTGTGTCATTGGAAGAATATTTAGGTCATAATCGTCCTCCCTACACTTAATCTTGTCCAATTAGGGTTTTTAACCAATCTTGTGCATCCAATAGGTGTTTTGTGTCATTGGATGAACATTTAGGTCATTTTCGTCCTTCCTAAACTTAATCTTATCCAATTAGGGTTTCTAACTAATCTTGTGCATCCAATAGGTGTTTTTGTGTCATTGGATGAACAATTAGGTGATTTTCGTCCTCCCTAGGCTAATTCTTGTCCAATTAGGGTTTCTAACCAATCTTGTGCATCCAATAGGTGTTTTGTGTCATTGGATGAACAATTAGGTCATTTTCGTCCTCCCTAGGCTTATACTTGTCAAATTAGGGTTTCTAACCAATCTTGTGCGTCTAACAGGTGTTTTTGTGTCATTGGAAGAATATTTAGGTCATAATCGTCCTCCCTACACTTAATCTTGTCCAATTAGGGTTTTTAACCAATCTTGTGCATCCAATAGGTGTTTTGTGTCATTGGATGAACATTTAGGTCATTTTCGTCCTTCTTAAACTTAATCTTGTCCAATTAGGGTTTCTAATCAATCTTGTGCATCCAATAGGTGTTTTTGTGTCGTTGGAAGAACAATTAGGTGATTTTCGTCCTCCCTAAGCTAATTCTTGTCCAATTAGGGTTTCTAACCAATCTTTTGCATCCAATAGGTGTTTTGTGTCATTGGATTAATATTTAGGTCATTTTCGTCCTCCCTACACTTAATCTTGTCCAATTAGGGTTTCTAACCAATCTTGTGCATTCAATAGGTGTTTTTCTGTCATTGGATGAAAATTTAGATCTTTTTCGTCCTCCCTAAACTTAATCTTGTCCAATTACGGTTTCTAACCAATCTTGTGTATCCAATAGGTGTTTTTGTGTCATTGGATGAATAATTAGGTCATTTTCGTCCTCCCTAGGCTAATTCTTGTCCAATTAGGGTTTCTAACCAATCTTGTGCATCCAATAGGTGTTTTGTGTCATTGGATGAACAAGTAGGTCATTTTCGTCCTCCCTAGGCTTATTCTTGTCCAATTAGGGTTTTAAACCAATCTTGTGCATCCAATAGGTGTTTTGTTTCATTGGATGAACATTTAGGTTTTTTTCGTCCTCCCTAAACTTAATCTTGTCCAATTAGGGTTTCTAACCAATCTTGTGCATCCAATAGGTGTTTTTGTGTCATTGCATGAACAATTAGGTCATTTTCATCCTCCCTAGGCTTATTCTTGTCCAATTAGTGCTTCTAACCAATCTTGTGCATCCAATAGCTGTTTTTGTGTCATTGGAAGAATATTTAGGTCATTTTCGTCCTCCCTAGGCTAATTCTTGTCCAATTAGGGTTTCTAACCAATCTTGTGCATCCAATAGGTGTTTTTGTGTCATTGGAAGAATATTTAGGTCATAATCGTCCTCCCTACAATTAATCTTGTCCAATTAGGGTTTTTAACCAATCTTGTGCATCCAATAGGTGTTTTGTGTCATTGGATGAACATTAAGGTCATTTTCGTCCTTCCTAAACTGAATCTTGTCCAATTAAGGTTTCTAACCAATCTTGTGCATCCAATAGGTTTTTTTGTGTCATTGGATGAACATTTAGGTCATTTTCGTCCTCCCTAGGCTTATGCTTGTCCAATTAGGGTTTCTAACCAATCTTGTGCATCCAATAGGTGTTTTTGTGTCATTGGATGAACATTTAGGTCATTTTCGTCCACCCTAGGCTAATTCTTGTCCAATTAGGGTTTTTAACCAATCTTGTGCATCCAATAGGTGTTTTGTGTCATTGGATGAACAATTAGGTCATTTTCGTCCTCCCTAGGCTTATTCTTGTCAAATTAGGGTTTCTAACCAATCTTGTGCATCCAATAGGTGTTTTTGTGTCATTGGAAGAATATTTAGGTCATAATCGTCCTACCTACACTTAATCTTGTCCAATTAGGGTTTTTAACCAATCTTGTGCATCCAATAGGTGTTTTGTGTCATTGGATGAACAATTAGGTCATTTTCGTCCTCCCTAGGATTATTCTTGTCCAATTAGGGTTTTTAACCAATCTTGTGCATCCAATAGGTGTTTTTGTGTCATTGGATGAACATTTAGGTCATTTTCGTCCTCCCTAAACTTAATCCTGTCCAATTAGGGTTTTCAACCAATCTCGTTCATCCAATAGGTGTTTTGTGTCATTGGATGAATAATTAGGTCATTTTCGTCCTCCCTAGGCTAATTCTTGTCCAATTAGGGTTTCTAACCAATCTTGTGCATGCAATAGGTGTTTTGTGTCATTGGATGAACAAGTAGGTCATTTTCGTCCTCCCTAGGCTTATTCTTGTCCAATTAGGGTTTTTAACCAATCTTGTGCATCCAATAGGTGTTTTGTGTCATTGGATGAACATTTATGTCATTTTCGTCCTCGCTAAACTTAATCATGTCCAATTAGGGTTTCTAATCAATCTTGTGCATCCAATAGGTGTTTCTGTGTCATTGGATGAACATTTAGGTCATTTTCTTCCTCCCTAGGCTTATGCTTGTCCAATTAGGGTTTCTAACCAATCTTGTGCATCCAATAGGTATTTTTGTGTCATTGGATGAACAATTAGGTCATTTTCGTCCACCCTAGGCTAATTCTTGTCCAATTAGGGTTTTTAACCAATCTTGTGCATCCAATAGGTGTTTTGTGTCATTGGATGAACAATTAGGTCATTTTCGTCCTCCCTAGGCTTATTCTTGTCAAATTAGGGTTTCTAACCAATCTTGTGCATCCAATAGGTGTTTTTGTGTCATTGGAAGAATATTTAGGTCATTATCGTCCTCCCTACACTTAATCTTGTCCAATTAGGGTTTTTAACCAATCTTGTGCATCCAATAGGTGTTTTGTGTCATTGGATGAACAATTAGGTCATTTTCGTCCTCCCTAGGCTTATTCTTGTCCAATTAGGGTTTTTAACCAATCTTGTGCATCCAATAGGTGTTTTTGTGTCATTGGATGAACATTTAGGTCATTTTCGTCCTCCCTAAACTTAATCCTGTCCAATTAGGGTTTTAAACCAATCTCGTTCATCCAATAGGTGTTTTGTGTTATTGGATGAATAATTAGGTCATTTTCGTCCTCCCTAGGCTAATTCTTGTCCAATTAGGGTTTCTAACCAATCTTGTGCATCCAATAGGTGTTTTTGTGTCATTGGATGAACAATTAGGTCATTTTCGTCCTCCCTAGGCTAATTTTTGTCCAATTAGGGTTTCTAACCAATCTTGTGCATCCAATAGGTGTTTTTGTGTCATTGGAAGAATATTTAGGTCATAATCGTCCTCCCTACACTTAATCTTGTCCAATTAGGGTTTTTAACCAATCTTGTGCATCCAATAGGTGTTTTGTGTCATTGGATGAACATTTAGGTCATTTTCGTCCTTCTTAAACTTAATCTTGTCCAATTAGGGTTTCTAACCAATCTTGTGCATCCAATAGGTTTTTTTGTGTCATTGGATGAACATTTAGGTCATTTTCGTCCTCCCTAGGCTTATGCTTGTCCAATTAGGGTTTCTAACCAATCTTGTGCATCCAATAGGTGTTTTTGTGTCATTGGATGAACAATTAGGTCATTTTCGTCCTCCCTAGGCTAATTTTTGTCCAATTAGGGTTTCTAACCAATCTTGTGCATCCAATAGGTGTTTTTGTGTCATTGGATGAACAACCAGGTCATTTTCGTCCTCCCTAGGCTAATTCTTGTCCAATTAGGGTTTCTAACCAATCTTGTGCATCCAATAGGTGTTTTGTGTCATTGGATGAACAAGTAGGTCATTTTCGTCCTCCCTAGGCTTATTCTTGTCCAATTAGGGTTTTCAACCAATCTTGTGCATCCAATAGGTGTTTTGGGTCATTGGATGAACATTTAGGTCATTTTCGTCCTCGCTAAACTTAATCTTGTCCAATTAGGGTTTCTAACCAATCATGTGCATCCAATAGGTGTTTTTGTGTCATTGGATGAACATTTAGGTCATTTTCGTCCTCCCTAGGCTTATTCTTGTCAAATTAGGGTTTCTAACCAATCTTGTGCATCCAATAGGTGTTTTTGTGTCATTGGATGAACAATTAGGTCATTTTCGTCCTCCCTACACTTAATCTTGTCCAATTAGGGTTTTTAACCAATCTTGTGCATCCAATAGGTGTTTTGTGTCATTGGATGAACATTTAGGTCATTTTCGTCCTTCTTAAACTTAATCTTGTCCAATTAGGGTTTCTAACAAATCTTGTGCATCCAATAGGTGTTTTGTGTCATTGGATGAACAAGTAGGTCATTTTCGTCCTCCCTAGGCTTATTCTTGTCCAATTAGGGTTTTTAACCAATCTTGTGCATCCAATAGGTGTTTTGTGTCATTGGATGAACATTTAGGTCATTTTCGTCCTTCTTAAACTTAATCTTGTCCAATTAGGGTTTCTAACCAATCTTGTGCATCCAATAGGTGTTTTTGTGTCGTTGGAAGAACAATTAGGTGATTTTCGTCCTCCCTAAGCTAATTCTTGTCCAATTAGGGTTTCTAACCAATCTTTTGCATCCAATAGGTGTTTTGTGTCATTGGATGAACAATTAGGTCATTTTCGTCCTCCCTAGGCTTATTCTTGTCAAATTAGGGTTTCTAACCAATCTTGTGCATCCAATAGGTGTTTTTGTGTCATTGGAAGAATATTTAGGTCATATTCGTCCTCCCTACACTTAATCTTGTCCAATTAGGGTTTTTAACCAATCTTGTGCATCCAATAGGTGTTTTGTGTCATTGGATGAACAATTAGGTCATTTTCGTCCTCCCTAGGCTTATTCTTGTCAAATTAGGGTTTCTAACCAATCTTGTGCATCCAATAGGTGTTTTTGTGTCATTGGAAGAATATTTAGGTCATAATCGTCCTCCCTACACTTAATCTTGTCCAATTAGGGTTTTTAACCAATCTTGTGCATCCAATAGGTGTTTTGTGTCATTGGATGAACATTTAGGTCATTTTCGTCCTCGCTAACCTTAATCTTAGTCCAATTAGGGTTTTTAACCAATCTCGTTCATCCAATAGGTGTTTTGTGTCATTGGATGAATAATTAGGTCATTTTCGTCCTCCCTAGGCTAATTCTTGTCCAATTAGGGTTTTTAACCAATCTTGTGCATCCAATAGGTGTTTTGTGTCATTGGATGAACAATTAGGTCATTTTCGTCCTCCCTAGGCTTATTCTTGTCCAATTAGGGTTTCTAACCAATCTTGTGCATCCAATAGGTGTTTTGTGTCATTGGATGAACATTTAGGTCTTTTTCGTCCTCCCTAAACTTAATCTTGTCCAATTACGGTTTCTAACCAATCTTGTGTATCCAATAGGTGTTTTTGTGTCATTGGATGAATAATTAGGTCATTTTCGTCCTCCCTAGGCTAATTCTTGTCCAATTAGGGTTTCTAACCAATCTTGTGCATCCAATAGCTGTTTTGTGTCATTGGATGAACATTTAGGTCATTTTCGTCCTCCCTAAACTTGATCTTGTCCAATTAGGGTTTCTAACCAATCTTGTGCATCCAATAGGTGTTTTTGTGTCATCGGATGAACATTGAGGTCATTTTCGTCCTCGCTAAACATAATCTTGTCCAATTAGGGTTTCTAACCAATCTTGTGCATCCAATAGGTGTTTTGTGTCATTGGATGAACATTTAGGTCTTTTTCGTCCTCCCTAAACTTAATATTTTCCAATTAGGGTTTCTAACCAATCTTATGCATCCAATAGGTGTTTTGTGTCATTGCATGAACAATTAGGTCATTTTCGTCCTCCCTAGGCTTATTCTTGTCCAATTAGTGCTTCTAACCAATCTTGTGCATCCAATAGGTGTTTTTGTGTCATTGGAAGAATATTTAGGTCATTTTCGTCCTCCCTAGGCTAATTCTTGTCCAATTAGGGTTTCTAACCAATCTTGTGCAAGCAATAGGTGTTTTGTGTCATTGGATGAACAAGTAGGTCATTTTCGTCCTCCCTAGGCTTATTCTTGTCCAATTAGGGTTTTTAACTAATCTTGTGCATCCAATAGGTGTTTTGTGTCATTAGATGAACATTTAGGTCATTTTCGTCCTCGCTAAACTTAATCTTTTCCAATTAGGGTTTCTAACCAATCTTGTGCATCCAATAGGTGTTTTGTGTCATTGGATGAACATTTAGGTCTTTTTCGTCCTCCCTAAACTTAATATTTTCCAATTAGGGTTTCTAACCAATCTTATGCATCCAATAGGTGTTTTGTGTCATTGCATGAACAATTAGGTCATTTTTGTCCTCCCTAGGCTTATTCTTGTCCAATTAGTGCTTCTAACCAATCTTGTGCATCCAATAGGTGTTTTTGTGTCATTGGAAGAATATTTAGGTCATTTTCGTCCTCCCTAGGCTAATTCTTGTCCAATTAGGGTTTCTAACCAATCTTGTGCATGCAATAGGTGTTTTGTGTCATTGGATGAACAAGTAGGTCATTTTCGTCCACCCTAGGCTAATTCTTGTCCAATTAGGGTTTTTAACCAATCTTGTGCATCCAATAGGTGTTTTGTGTCATTGGATGAACAATTAGGTCATTTTCGTCCTCCCTAGGCATATTCTTGTCAAATTAGGGTTTCTAACCAATCTTGTGCATCCAATAGGTGTTTTTGTGTCATTGGATGAACATTTAGGTCATAATCGTCCTCCCTACACTTAATCTTGTCCAATTAGGGTTTTTAACCAATCTTGTGCATCCAATAGGTGTTTTGTGTCATTGGATGAACAATTAGGTCATTTTCGTCCTCCCTAGGCTTATTCTTGTCCAATTAGGGTTTTTAACCAATCTTGTGCATCCAATAGGTGTTTTGTGTCATTGGATGAACATTTAGGTCATTTTCGTCCTCGCTAAACTTAATCTTAGTCCAATTAGGGTTTCTAACCAATCTTGTGCATCCAATAGGTGTTTTTGTGTCATTGGATGAACATTTAGGTCATTTTCGTCCACCCTAGGCTAATTCTTGTCCAATTAGGGTTTTTAACCAATCTTGTGCATCCAATAGGTGTTTTGTGTCATTGGATGAACAATTAGGTCATTTTCGTCCTCCCTAGGCTTATTCTTGTCAAATTAGGGTTTCTAACCAATCTTGTGCATCCAATAGGTGTTTTTGTGTCATTGGAAGAATATTTAGGTCATAATCGTCCTACCTACACTTAATCTTGTCCAATTAGGGTTTTTAACCAATCTTGTGCATCCAATAGGTGTTTTGTGTCATTGGATGAACAATTAGGTCATTTTCGTCCTCCCTAGGATTATTCTTGTCCAATTAGGGTTTTTAACCAATCTTGTGCATCCAATAGGTGTTTTTGTGTCATTGGATGAACATTTAGGTCATTTTCGTCCTCCCTAAACTTAATCCTGTCCAATTAGGGTTTTCAACCAATCTCGTTCATCCAATAGGTGTTTTGTGTCATTGGATGAATAATTAGGTCATTTTCGTCCTCCCTAGGCTAATTCTTGTCCAATTAGGGTTTCTAACCAATCTTGTGCATGCAATAGGTGTTTTGTGTCATTGGATGAACAAGTAGGTCATTTTCGTCCTCCCTAGGCTTATTCTTGTCCAATTAGGGTTTTTAACCAATCTTGTGCATCCAATAGGTGTTTTGTGTCATTGGATGCACATTTAGGTCATTTTCGTCCTCGCTAAACTTAATCTTTTCCAATTAGGGTTTCTAACGAATCTTGTGCATCCAATAGGTGTTTTTGTGTCATTGGATGAACATTTAGGTCATTTTCGTCCTCCCTAGGCTTATGCTTGTCCAATTAGGGTTTCTAACCAATCTTGTGCATCCAATAGGTGTTTTGTGTCATTGGATGAACATTTAGGTCATTTTCGTCCACCCTAGGCTAATTCTTGTCCAATTAGGGTTTTTAACCAATCTTGTGCATCCAATAGGTGTTTTGTGTCATTGGATGAACATTTAGGTCATTTTCGTCCTTCCTAAACTTAATCTTGTCCAATTAGGGTTTCTAACCAATCTTGTGCATCCAATAGGTGTTTTTGTGTCGTTGGATGAACATTTAGGTCATTTTCGTCCTTGCTAAACTTAATCTTGTCCAATTAGGGTTTCTAACCAATCTTGTGCATCCAATAGGTGTTTTTGTGTCATTGGATGAACATTTAGGTCATTTTCGTCCTCCCTAGGCTTATGCTTGTCCAATTAGGGTTTCTAACCAATCTTGTGCATCCAATAGGTGTTTTTGTGTCATTGGATGAACATTTAGGTCTTTTTCGTCCTCCCTAAACTTAATCTTGTCTAATTACGGTTTCTAACCAATCTTGTGTATCCAATAGGTGTTTTTGTGTCATTGGATGAATAATTAGGTCATTTTCGTCCTCCCTAGGCTAATTCTTGTCCAATTAGGGTTGCTAACCAATCTTGTGCATGCAATAGGTGTGTTGTGTCATTGGATGAACAAGTAGGTCATTTTCGTCCTCCCTATGCTTAATCTTGTCCAATTAGGGTTTTTAACCAATCTTGTGCATCCAATAGGTATTTTTGTGTCATTGGATGAACAAGTAGGTCATTTTCGTCCTCCCTAGGCTTATTCTTGTCCAATTAGGGTTTTTAACCAATCTTGTGCATCCAATAGGTGTTTTGTGTCATTGGATGAACATTTAGGTCATTTTCGTCCTCGCTAAACTTAATCTTTTCCAATTAGGGTTTCTAACGAATCTTGTGCATCCAATAGGTGTTTTTGTGTCATTGGATGAATAATTAGGTCATTTTCGTCCTCCCTAGGCTAATTCTTGTCCAATTAGGGTTGCTAACCAATCTTGTGCATGCAATAGGTGTGTTGTGTCATTGGATGAACAAGTAGGTCATTTTCGTCCTCCCTATGCTTAATCTTGTCCAATTAGGGTTTTTAACCAATCTTGTGCATCCAATAGGTATTTTTGTGTCATTGGATGAACAAGTAGGTCATTTTCGTCCTCCCTAGGCTTATTCTTGTCCAATTAGGGTTTTTAACCAATCTTGTGCATCCAATAGGTGTTTTGTGTCATTGGATGAACATTTAGGTCATTTTCGTCCTCGCTAAACTTAATCATGTCCAATTAGGGTTTCTAACAAATCTTGTGCATCCAATAGGTGTTTTTGTGTCATTGGATGAACATTTAGGTCATTTTCGTCCTCCCTAGGCTTATGCTTGTCCAATTAGGGTTTCTAACCAATCTTGTGCATCCAATAGGTGTTTTTGTGTCATTGGATGAACAATTAGGTCATTTTCGTACACCCTAGGCTAATTCTTGTCCAATTAGGGTTTTTAACCAATCTTGTGCATCCAATAGGTGTTTTGTGTCATTGGATGAACAATTAGGTCATTTTCGTCCTCCCTAGGCTTATTCTTGTCAAATTAGGGTTTCTAACCAATCTTGTGCATCCAATAGGTGTTTTTGTGTCATTGGAAGAATATTTAGGTCATAATCGTCTTCCCTACACTTAATCTTGTCCAATTAGGGTTTTTAACCAATCTTGTACATCCAATAGGTGTTTTGTGTCATTGGATGAACAATTAGGTCATTTTCGTCCTCCCTAGGCTTATTCTTGTCAAATTAGGCTTTCTAACCAATCTTGTGCATCCAATAGGTGTTTTTGTGTCATTAGAAGAATATTTAGGTCATAATCGTCCTGCCTACACTTAATCTTGTCCAATTAAGGTTTCTAACCAATCTTGTGCATCCAATAGGTGTTTTTGTGTCATTGGATGAACATTTAGGTCTTTTTCGTCCTCCCTAAACTTAATCTTGTCCAATTACGGTTTCTAACCAATCTTGTGTATCCCACAGGTGTTTTTGTGTCATTGGATGAATAATTAGGTCATTTTCGTCCTCCCTAGGCTAATTCTTGTCCAATTAGGGTTTCTAACCAATCTTGTGCATCCAATAGGTGTTTTGTGTCATTGGATGAACAAGTAGGTCATTTTAGTCCTCCCTAGGCTTCTTCTTGTCCAATTAGGGTTTTAAACAAAACTTGTGCGTCCAATAGGTGTTTTGTGTCATTGGATGAACATTTAGGTCATTTTCGTCCTCCCTAAACTTAATCTTTTCCAATTAGGGTTTCTAACCAATCTTGTGCATCCAATAGGTGTTTTGTGTCATTGCATGAACAATTAGGTCATTTTCGTCGTCCCTAGGCTTATTCTTGTCCAATTAGTGCTTCTAACCAATCTTGTGCATCCAATAGGTGTTTTTGTGTCATTGGAAAAATATTTAGGTCATTTTCATCCTCCCTAGGCTAATTCTTGTCCAATTAGGGTTTCTAACCAATGTTGTGCATGCAATAGGTGTTTTGTGTCATTGGATGAACAAGTAGGTCATTTTCGTCCTCCCTAGGCTTATTCTTGTCCAATTAGGGTTTTTAACCAATCTTGTGCATCCAATAGGTGTTTTGTGTCATTGGATGAACATTTAGGTCATTTTCGTCCTCGCTAAACTTAATATTTTCCAATTAGGGTTTCTAACGAATCTTGTGCATCCAATAGGTGTTTTTGTGTCATTGGATGAACATTTAGGTCATTTTCGTCCTCCCTAGGCTTATGCTTGTCCAATTAGGGTTTCTAACCAATCTTGTGCATCCAATAGGTGTTTTGTGTCATTGGATGAACATTTAGGTCATATTCGTTCACCCTAGGCTAATTCTTGTCCAATTAGGGTTTTTAACGAATCTTGTGCATCCAATAGGTGTTTTGTGTCATTGCATGAACAATTAGGTCATTTTCGTCGTCCCTAGGCTTATTCTTGTCCAATTAGTGCTTCTAACCAATCTTGTGCATCCAATAGGTGTTTTTTGTCATTGGAAAAATATTTAGGTCATTTTCATCCTCCCTAGGCTAATTCTTGTCCAATTAGGGTTTCTAACCAATGTTGTGCATGCAATAGGTGTTTTGTGTCATTGGATGAACAAGTAGGTCATTTTCGTCCTCCCTAGGCTTATTCTTGTCCAATTAGGGTTTTTAACCAATCTTGTGCATCCAATAGGTGTTTTGTGTCATTGGATGAACATTTAGGTCATTTTCGTCCTCGCTAAACTTAATATTTTCCAATTAGGGTTTCTAACGAATCTTGTGCATCCAATAGGTGTTTTTGTGTCATTGGATGAACATTTAGGTCATTTTCGTCCTCCCTAGGCTTATGCTTGTCCAATTAGGGTTTCTAACCAATCTTGTGCATCCAATAGGTGTTTTGTGTCATTGGATGAACATTTAGGTCATATTCGTTCACCCTAGGCTAATTCTTGTCCAATTAGGGTTTTTAACCAATCTTGTGCATCCAATAGGTGTTTTGTGTCATTGGATGAACATTTAGGTCATTTTCGTCCTTCCTAAACTTAATCTTGTCCAATTAGGGTTTCTAACCAATCTTGTGCATCCAATAGGTGTTTTTGTGTCGTTGGAAGAACAATTAGGTGATTTTCGTCCTCCCTAAGCTAATTCTTGTCCAATTAGGGTTTCTAACCAATCTTTTGCATCCAATAGGTGTTTTGTGTCATTGGATGAACATTTAGGTCTTTTTCGTCCTCCCTAAACTTAATCTTTTCCAATTAGGGTTTCTAACCAATCTTGTGCATCCAATAGGTGTTTTGTGTCATTGCATGAACAATTAGGTCATTTTCGTCCTCTCTAGGCTTATTCTTGTCCAATTAGTGCTTCTAACCAATCTTGTGCATCCAATAGGTGTTTTTGTGTCATTGGAAGAATATTTAGGTCATTTTCGTCCTCCCTAGGCTAATTCTTGTCCAATTAGGGTTGCTAACCAATCTTGTGCATGCAATAGGTGTTTTGTGTCATTGGATGAACAAGTAGGTCATTTTCGTCCTCCCTAGGCTTATTCTGGTCCAATTAGGGTTTTTAACCAATCTTGTGCATCCAATAGGTGTTTTGTGTCATTGGATCAACATTTACGTCATTTTCGTCCTCGCTAAACTTAATCTTGTCCAATTAGGGTTTCTAACCAATCGTGTGCATCCAATAGGTGTTTTTGTGTCATTGGATGAACATTTAGGTCATTTTCGTCCTCCCTAGGCTTATGCTTGTCCAATTAGGGTTTCTAACCAATCTTGTGCATCCAATAGGTGTTTTTGTGTCATTGGATGAACATTTAGGTATTTTTCGTCCTCCCTAAACTTAATCTTGTCTAATTACGGTTTCTAACCAATCTTGTGTATCCAATAGGTGTTTTTGTGTCATTGGATGAATAATTAGGTCATTTTCGTCCTCCCTAGGCTAATTCTTGTCCAATTAGGGTTGCTAACCAATCTTGTGCATGCAATAGGTGTGTTGTGTCATTGGATGAACAAGTAGGTCATTTTCGTCCTCCCTAGGCTTATTCTTGTCCAATTAGGGTTTTTAACCAATCTTGTGCATCCAATAGGTATTTTTGTGTCATTGGATGAACATTTAGGTCTTTTTCGTCATCCCTAAACTTAATCTTGTCCAATTACGGTTTCTAACCAATCTTGTGTATCCAATAGGTGTTTTTGTGTCATTGGATGAATAATTAGGTCATTTTCGTCCTCCCTAGGCTAATTCTTGTCCAATTAGGGTTTCTAACCAATCTTGTGCATCCAATAGGTGTTTTGTGTCATTGGATGAACAAGTAGGTCATTTTCGTCCTCCCTAGGCTTATTCTTGTCCAATTAGGGTTTTAAACCAATCTTGAGCATCCAATAGGTGTTTTGTTTCATTGGATGAACATTTAGGTTTTTTTCGTCCTCCCTAAACTTAATCTTGTCCAATTAGGGTTTCTAACCAATCTTGTGCATCCAATAGGTGTTTTGTGTCATTGCATGAACAATTAGGTCATTTTCATCCTCCCTAGGCTTATTCTTGTCCAATTAGTGCTTCTAACCAATCTTGTGCATCCAATAGCTGTTTTTGTGTCATTGGAAGAATATTTAGGTCATTTTCGTCCTCCCTAGGCTAATTCTTGTTCAATTAGGGTTTCTAACCAATCTTGTGCATCCAATAGGTGTTTTGTGTCATTGGATGAACAAGTAGGTCATTTTCGTCCTCCCTAGGCTTATTCTTGTCCAATTAGGGTTTTTAACCAATCTTGTGCATCCAATAGGTGTTTTGTGTCATTGGATGAACATTTAGGTCATTTTCGTCCTGCCTAATCTTAATCTTGTCCAATTAGGGTTTCTAACCAATCTTGTGCATCCAATAGGTGTTTTTGTGTCATTGGATGAACAATTAGGTCATTTTCTTCCTCCCTAGGCTAATACTTGTCCAATTAGGGTTTCTAACCAATCTTGTGCATCCAATAGGTGTTTTGTGTCATTGGATGAACAAGTAGGTCATTTTCGTCCTCCTTAGGCTTATTCTTGTCCAATTAGGGTTTTTAACCAATCTTGTGCATCCAATAGGTGTTTTGTGTCATTGGATCAACATTTAGGTCATTTTCGTCCTCCCTAAACTTAATCTTGTCTAATTAGGGTTTCTAACCAATCTTGTGCATCCAATAGGTGTTTTATGTCATTGCATGAACAATTAGGTCATTTTCGTCCTCCCTAGGCTTATTCTTGTCCAATTAGTGCTTCTAACCAATCTTGTGCATCCAATAGGTGTTTTTGTGTCATTGGAAGAATATTTAGGTCATTTTCGTCCTCCCTAGGCTAATTCTTGTCCAGTTAGGGTTTTTAACCAATCTTATGCATCCAATAGGCGTTTTGTGTCATTGGATGAACATTTCGGTCATTTTCGTCCTCCCTAAACTTAATCTTGTCCAATTAGGGTTTCTAACCAATCTTGTGCATCCAATAGGTGTTTTTGTGTCATTGGATGAACATTTAGGTCATTTTCGTCCTCCCTAGGCTTATGCTTGTCCAATTAGGGTTTCTAACCAATCTTGTGCATCCAATAGGTGTTTTTGTGTCGTTGGAAGAACAATTAGGTGATTTTCGTCCTCCCTAAGCTAATTCTTGTCTAATTAGGGTTTCTAACCAATCTTTTGCATCCAATAGGTGTTTTGTGTCATTGGATGAATATTTAGGTCATTTTCGTCCTCCCTACACTTAATCTTGTCCAATTAAGGTTTCTAACCAATCTTGTGCATCCAATAGGTGTTTTTGTGTCATTGGATGAACATTTAGGTCTTTTTCGTCCTCCCTAAACTTAATCTTGTCCAATTACGGTTTCTAACCAATTTTGTGTATCCAATAGGTGTTTTTGTGTCATTGGATGAATAATTAGGTCATTTTCGTCCTCCCTAGGCTAATTCTTGTCCAATTAGGGTTTCTAACCAATCTTGTGCATCCAATAGGTGTTTTGTGTCATTGGATGAACAAGTAGGTCATTTTAGTCCTCCCTAGGCTTATTCTTGTCCAATTAGGGTTTTAAACCAATCTTGTGCATCCAATAGGTGTTTTTGTGTCATTGGATGAACATTTAGGTCATTTTCGTCCTCCCAAGGCTAATTCTTGTCCAATTAGGATTTTTAACCAATCTTGTGCATCCAATAGGTGTTTTGTGTCATTGGATGAACAAGTAGGTCATTTTCGTCCTCCCTAGGCTTATTCTTGTCCAATTAGGGTTTTTAACCAATCTTGTGCATCCAATAGGTGTTTTGTGTCATTGGATGAACAATTAGGTCATTTTCGTCCTCCCTAGGCTTATTCTTGTCAAATTAGGGTTTCTAACCAATCTTGTGCATCCAATAGGTGTTTTTGTGTCATTGGAAGAATATTTAGGTCATAATCGTCCTCCCTACAATTAATCTTGTCCAATTAGGGTTTTTAACCAATCTTGTGCATCCAATAGGTGTTTTGTGTCATTGGATGAACATTTAGGTCATTTTTGTCCTTCCTAAACTTAATCTTGTCCAATTAAGGTTTCTAACCAATCTTGTGCATCCAATAGGTTTTTTTGTGTCATTGGATGAACATTTAGGTCATTTTCGTCTTCTCTAGCCTTATGCTTGTCCAATTAGGGTTTCTAACCAATCTGTCATTGGATGAACAATTAGGTCATTTTCGTCCTCCCTAGGCTAATTCTTGTCCAATTAGGGTTTCTAACCAATCTTGTGCATCCAATAGGTGTTTTGTGTCATTGGATGAACAAGTAGGTCATTTTCGTCCTCCCTAGGCTTATTCTTGTCCAATTAGGGTTTTTAACCAATCTTGTGCATCCAATAGGTGTTTTGTGTCATTGGATGAACATTTAGGTCATTTTCGTCCTCCCTAGGCTTATGCTTGTCCAATTAGGGTTTCTAACCAATCTTGTGCATCCAATAGGTGTTTTTGTGTCATTGGATGAACAATTAGGTCATTTTCGTCCCCCCTAGGCTAATTCTTGTCCAATTAGGGTTTTTAACCAATCTTGTGCATCCAATAGGTGTTTTGTGTCATTGGATGAACAATTAGGTCATTTTCGTCCTCCCTAGGCTTATTCTTGTCAAATTAGGGTTTCTAACCAATCTTGTGCATCCAATAGGTGTTTTTGTGTCATTGGAAGAATATTTAGGTCATAATCGTCCTCCCTACACTTATTCTTGTCCAATTAGGGTTTTTAACCAATCTTGTGCATCCAATAGGTGTTTTGTGTCATTGGATGAACAATTAGGTCATTTTCGTCCTCCCTAGGCTTATTCTTGTCCAATTAGGGTTTTTAACCAATCTTGTGCATCCAATAGGTGTTTTGTGTCATTGGATGAACATTTAGGTCATTTTCGTCCTCGCTAAACTTAATCATGTCCAATTAGGGTTTCTAACAAATCTTGTGCATCCAATAGGTGTTTTTGTGTCATTGGATGAACATTTAGGTCATTTTCGTCCTCCTTAGGCTTATGCTTGTCCAATTAGGGTTTCTAACCAATCTTGTGCATCCAATAGGTGTTTTTGTGTCATTGGATGAACAATTAGGTCATTTTCGTCCACCATAGGCTAATTCTTGTCCAATTAGGGTTTTTAACCAATCTTGTGCATCCAATGGGTGTTTTGTGTCATTGGATGAACAATTAGGTCATTTTCGTCCTCCCTAGGCTTATTCTTGTCAAATTAGGGTTTCTAACCAATCTTGTGCATCCAATAGGTGTTTTTGTGTCATTGGAAGAATATTTAGGTCATAATCGTCCTCCCTACACTTAATCTTGTCCAATTAGGGTTTTTAACCAATCTTGTGCATCCAATAGGTGTTTTGTGTCATTGGATGAACATTTAGGTCATTTTCGTCCTTCCTAAACTTAATCTTGTCCGATTAGGGTTTCTAACCAATCTTGTGCATCCAATAGGTGTTTTTGTGTCGTTGGAAGAACAATTAGGTGATTTTCGTCCTCCCTAAGCTAATTCTTTTCCAATTAGGGTTTCTAACCAATCTTTTGCATCCAATAGGTGTTTTGTGTCATTGGATGAATATTTAGGTCATTTTTGTCCTCCCTACACTTAATCATGTCCAATTAAGGTTTCTAACCAATCTTGTGCATCCAACAGGTGTTTTTGTGCCATTGGATGAACATTTAGGTCTTTTTCGTCCTCCCTAAACTTAATCTTGTCCAATTACGGTTTCTAACCAATCTTGTGTATCCAATAGGTGTTTTTGTGTCATTGGATGAATAATTAGGTCATTTTCGTCCTCCCTAGGCTAATTCTTGTCCAATTAGGGTTTCTAACCAATCTTGTGCATCCAATAGGTGTTTTTGTGTCATTGGAAGAATATTTAGGTCATTTTCGTCCTCCCTAGGCTAATTCTTGTCCAATTAGGGTTTCTAACCAATCTTGTGCATGCAATAGGTGTTTTTGTGTCATTGGATGAACATTTAGGTCTTTTTCGTCCTCCCTAAACTTAATCTTGTCCAATTACGGTTTCTAACCAATCTTGTGTATCCAATAGGTGTTTTTGTGTCATTGGATGAATAATTAGGTCATTTTCGTCCTCCCTAGGCTAATTCTTGTCCAATTAGGGTTTCTAACCAATCTTGTGCATCCAATAGGTGTTTTGTGTCATTGGATAAACAAGTAGGTCATTTTAGTCCTCCCTAGGCTTATTCTTGTCCATTTAGGGTTTTAAACCAATCTTGTGCATCCAATAGGTGTTTTGTGTCATTGGATGATCATTTAGGTCTTTTTCGTCCTCCCTAAACTTAATATTTTCCAATTAGGGTTTCTAACCAATTTTATGCATCCAATAGGTGTTTTGTGTCATTGCATGAACAATTAGGTCATTTTCGTCCTCCCTAGGCTTATTCTTGTCCAATTAGTGCTTCTAACCAATCTTGTGCATCCAATAGGTGTTTTTGTGTCATTGGAAGAATATTTAGGTCATTTTCGTCCTCCCTAGGCTAATTCTTGTCCAATTAGGGTTTCTAACCAATCTTGTGCATGCAATAGGTGTTTTGTGTCATTGGATAAACAAGTAGGTCATTTTAGTCCTCCCTAGGCTTATTCTTGTCCATTTAGGGTTTTAAACCAATCTTGTGCATCCAATAGGTGTTTTGTGTCATTGGATGAACATTTAGGTCTTTTTCGTCCTCCCTAAACTTAATATTTTCCAATTAGGGTTTCTAACCAATCTTATGCATCCAATAGGTGTTTTGTGTCATTGCATGAACAATTAGGTCATTTTCGTCCTCCCTAGGCTTATTCTTGTCCAATTAGTGCTTCTAACCAATCTGGTGCATCCAATAGGTGTTTTTGTGTCATTGGAAGAATATTTAGGTCATTTTCGTCCTCCCTAGGCTAATTCTTGTCCAATTAGGGTTTCTAACCAATCTTGTGCATGCAATAGGTGTTTTGTGTCATTGGATGAACAAGTAGGTCATTTTCGTCCTCCCTAGGCTTATTCTTGTCCAATTAGGGTTTTTAACTAATCTTGTGCATCCAATAGGTGTTTTGTGTCATTAGATGAACATTTAGGTCATTTTCGTCCTCGCTAAACTTAATCTTTTCCAATTAGGGTTTCTAACCAATCTTGTGCATCCAATAGGTGTTTTGTGTCATTGGATGAACATTTAGGTCTTTTTCGTCCTCCCTAAACTTAATATTTTCCAATTAGGGTTTCTAACCAATCTTATGCATCCAATAGGTGTTTTGTGTCATTGCATTAAAAATTAGGTCATTTTCGTCCTCCCTAGGCTTATTCTTGTCCAATTAGTGCTTCTAACCAATCTTGTGCATCCAATAGGTGTTTTTGTGTCATTGGAAGAATATTTAGGTCATTTTCGTCCTCCCTAGGCTAATTCTTGTCGAATTAGGGTTTCTAACCAATCTTGTGCATCCAATAGGTATTTTTGTGTCATTGGATGAACAATTAGGTCATTTTCGTCCACCCTAGGCTAATTCTTGTCCAATTAGGGTTTTTAACCAATCTTGTGCATCCAATAGGTGTTTTGTGTCATTCGATGAAGAATTAGGTCATTTTCGTCCTCCCTAGGCTAATTCTTGTCCAATTAGGGTTTTTAACCAATCTTGTGCATCCATTAGGTATTTTTGTGTCATTGGAAGAATATTTAGGTCATTTTCGTCCTCCCTAGGCTAATTCTTGTCCAATAAGGGTTTCTAACCAATCTTGTGCATCCAATTGCTGTTTTGTGTCATTGGATGAACATTTAGGTCATTTTCGTCCTCCCTAAACTTGATCTTGTACAAATAGGGTTTCTAACCAATCTTGTGCATCCAATAGGTGTTTTTGTGTCATCGGATGAACATTGAGGTCATTTTCGTCCTCCCTAGGCTTATGGTTGTCCAATTAGGGTTTCTAACCAATCTTGTGCATCCAATAGGTGTTTTTGTGTCATTGGATGAATAATTAGGTCATTTTTGTCCACCCTAGGCTAATTCTTGTCCAATTAGGGTTTTTAACCAATCTTGTGCATCCAATAGGTGTTTTGTGTCATTGGATGAACAATTAGGTCATTTTCGTCCTCCCTAGGCTTATTCCTGTCAAATTAGGGTTTCTAACCAATCTTGTGCATCCAATAGGTGTTTTTTGTCATTGGAAGAATATTTAGGTCATAATCGTCCTCCCTACACTTAATCTTGTCCAATTAGGGTTTTTAACCAATCTTGTGCATCCAATAGGTGTTTTATGTCATTGGATGAACATTTAGGTCATTTTAGTCCTCCCTAGGCTTATTCTTGTCTAATTAGGGTTTTTAACCAATCTTGTGCATCCAATAGGTGTTTTGTGTCATTGGATGAACATTTAGGTCATTTTCGTCCTCGCTAAACTTAATCTTTTCCAATTAGGGTTCCTAACCAATCTTGTGCATCCAATAGGTGTTTTTGTGTCATTGGATGAACATTTAGGTCATTTTCGTCCTCCCTAGGCTTATGCTTGTCCAATTAGGGTTTCTAACCAATCTTGTGCATCCAATAGGTGTTTTGTGTCATTGCATGAACAATTAGGTCATTTTCGTCCTCCCTAGGCTTATTCTTGTCCAATTAGTGCTTCTAACCAATCTTGTGCATCCAATAGGTGTTTTTGTGTCATTGGAAGTATATTTAGGTCATTTTCGTCCTCCCTAGGCTAATTCTTGTCCAATTAGGGTTTTTAACCAATCTTATGCATCCAATAGGCGTTTTGTGTCATTGGATGAACATTTAGCTCATTTTTGCCTCCCTAAACTTAATCTTGTCCAATTAGGGTTTCTAACCAATCTTGTGCATCCAATAGGTGTTTTTGTGTCATTGGATGAACATTTAGGTCATTTTCGTCCTCCCTAGGCTTATGCTTGTCCAATTAGGGTTTCTAACCAATCTTGTGCATCCAATAGGTGTTTTTGTGTCGTTGGAAGAACAATTAGGTGATTTTCGTCCTCCCTAAGCTAATTCTTGTCTAATTAGGGTTTCTAACCAATCTTTTGCATCCAATAGGTGTTTTGTGTCATTGGATGAATATTTAGGTCATTTTCGTCCTCCCTACACTTAATCTTGTCCAATTAAGGTTTCTAACCAATCTTGTGCATCCAATAGGTGTTTTTGTGTCATTGGATGAACATTTAGGTCTTTTTCGTCCTCCCTAAACTTAATCTTGTCCAATTACGGTTTCTAACCAATTTTGTGTATCCAATAGGTGTTTTTGTGTCATTGGATTAATAATTAGGTCATTTTCGTCCTCCCTAGGCTAATTCTTGTCCAATTAGGGTTTCTAACCAATCTTGTGCATCCAATAGGTTTTTTTGTGTCATTGGATGAACATTTAGGTCATTTTCGTCCTCCCTAGGCTTATGCTTGTCCAATTAGGGTTTCTAACCAATCTTGTGCATCCATTAGGTGTTTTGTGTCATTGGAAGAACATTTAGGTCATTTTCTTCCTCCCTAGGCATATGCTTGTCCAATTAGGGTTTCTAACCAATCTTGTGCATCCAATAGGTGTTTTTGTGTCATTGGATGAACAATTAGGTCATTTTCGTCCACCCTAGGCTAATTCTTGTCCAATTAGGGTTTTTAACCAATCTTGTGCATCCAATAGGTGTTTTGTGTCATTGGATGAAGAATTAGGTCATTTTCGTCCTCCCTAGGCTAATTCTTGTCCAATTAGGGTTT
>JBBPBS010000960.1:471477-539018 GCA_037974835.1 Cicer judaicum | reverse complement strand
TTTTGTGTCATTGGATGAACATTTCGGTCATTTTCGTCCTCCCTAAACTTGATCTTGTCCAATTAGGGTTTCTAACCAATCTTGTGCATCCCATAGGTGTTTTTGTGTCATCGGATGAACATTGAGGTCATTTTCGTCCTCCCTAGGCTTATGGTTGTCCAATTAGGGTTTCTAACCAATCTTGTGCATCCAATTGGTGTTTTTGTGCCATTGGATGAACAATTAGGTCATTTTCGTCCACCCTAGGCTAATTCTTGTCCAATTAGGGTTTTTAACCAATCTTGTGCATCCAATAGGTGTTTTGTGTCATTGGATGAACAATTAGGTCATTTTCGTCCTCCCTAGGCTTATTCCTGTCAAATTAGGGTTTCTAACCAATCTTTTGCATCCAATAGGTGTTTTTGTGTCATTGGAAGAATATTTAGGTCATAATCGTCCTCCCTACACTTAATCTTGTCCAATTAGGTTTTTTAACCAATCTTGTGCATCCAATAGGTATTTTGTGTCATTGGATGAACATTTAGGTCATTTTAGTCCTCCCTAGGCTTATTCTTCTCCAATTAGGGTTTCTAACCAATCTTGTGCATCCAATAGGTGTTTTTGTGTCGTTGCATGAACAATTATGTCTTTTTCGTCCTCCCTAGGCTTATTCTTGTCCAATTAGTGCTTCTAACTAATCTTGTGCATCCAATAGGTGTTTTTGTGTCATTGGAAGAATATTTAGGTCATTTTCGTCCTCCCTAGGCTAATTCTTGTCCAATTAGGGTTTCTAACCAATCTTGTGCATGCAATAGGTGTTTTGTGTCATTGGATGAACAAGTAGGTCATTTTCGTCCTCCCTAGGCTTATTCTTGTCCAATTAGGGTTTTTAACCAATCTCGTTCATCCAATAGGTGTTTTGTGTCATTGGATGAACATTTAGGTCATTTTCGTCCTCGCTAAACATAATCTTGTCCAATTAGGGTTCCTAACCAATCTTGTGCATCCAATAGGTGTTTTTGTGTCATTGGATGAACATTTAGGTCATTTTCGTCCTCCCTAGGCTTATGCTTGTCCAATTAGGGTTTGTAACCAATCTTGTGCATCCAATAGGTGTTTTGTGTCATTGGATGAACAATTAGGTCATTTTCGTCCACCCTAGGCTAATTCTTGTGCAATTAGGGTTTTTAATCAATCTTGTGCATCCAATAGGTGTTTTGTGTCATTGGATGAACAATTAGGTTATTTTCGTCCTCCCTAGGCTTATACTTGTCAAATTAGGGTTTCTAACCAATCTTGTGCATCCAATAGGTGTTTTTGTGTCATTGGAAGAATATTTAGGTCATTTTCGTCCTCCCTAGGCTAATTCTTGTCCAATTAGGGTTTCTAACCAATCATGTGCATCCAATAGGTTTTTTTGTGTCATTGGATGAACATTTAGGTCATTTTCGTCCTCCCTAGGCTTAAGCTTGTCCAATTAGGGTTTCTAACCAATCTTGTGCATCCATTAGGTGTTTTGTGTCATTGGATGAACATTTAGGTCATTTTCTTCCTCCCTAGGCTTATGCTTGTCCAATTAGGGTTTCTAACCAATCTTGTGCATCCAATAGGTGTTTTTGTGTCATTGGATGAACAATTAGGTCATTTTCGTCCACCCTAGGCTTATTCTTGTCCAATTAGGGTTTCTAACCAATCTTGTGCATCCAATTGGTCTTTTGTGTCATTGGATGAACAATTAGGTCATTTTCGTCCTCCCTAGGCTAATTCTTGTCCAATTAGGGTTTCTAACCAATCTTGTGCATCCAATAGGTGTTTTGTGTCATTGGATGAACATTTAGGTCATTTTCGTCCCCCCTAAACTTAATCTTGTCCAATTAGGATTTCTAACCAATCTTGTGCATCCAATAGGTGTTTTTGTGTCATTGGATGAACATTTAGGTCATTTTCGTCCACCCTAGGCTAATTCTTGTCCAATTAGGGTTTTTAACCAATCTTGTGCATCCAATAGGTGTTTTGTGTCATTGGATGAACAATTAGGTCATTTTCGTCCTCCCTAGGCTTATTCCTGTCAAATTAGGGTTTCTAACCAATCTTTTGCATCCAATAGGTGTTTTTGTGTCATTGGAAGAATATTTAGGTCATAATCGTCCTCCCTACACTTAATCTTGTCCAATTAGGTTTTTTAACCAATCTTGTGCAACCAATAGGTGTTTTGTGTCATTGGTTGAACATTTAGGTCATTTTAGTCCTCCCTAGGCTTATTCTTGTCCAATTAGGGTTTCTAACCAATCTTGTGCATCCAATAGGTGTTTTTGTGTCGTTGCATGAACAATTATGTCTTTTTCGTCCTCCCTAGGCTTATTCTTGTCCAATTAGTGCTTCTAACCAATCTTGTGCATCCAATAGGTGTTTTTGTGTCATTGGAAGAATATTTAGGTCATTTTCGTCCTCCCTAGGCTAATTCTTGTCCAATTAGGGTTTCTAACCAATCTTGTGCATGCAATAGGTGTTTTGTGTCATTGGATGAACAAGTAGGTCATTTTCGTCCTCCCTAGGCTTATTCTTGTCCAATTAGGTTTTTAACCAATCTCGTTAATCCAATAGGTGTTTTGTGTCATTGGATGAACATTTAGGTCATTTTCTTCCTCCCTAGGCTTATGCTTGTCCAATTAGGGTTTCTAACCAATCTTGTGCATCCAATAGGTGTTTTTGTGTCATTGGATGAACAATTAGGTCATTTTCGTCCACCCTAGGCTAATTCTTGTCCAATTAGGGTTTCTAACCAATCTTGTGCATCCAATAGGTGTTTTTGTGTCATTGGAAGAATATTTAGGTCATTTTCGTCCTCCCTAGGCTAATTCTTGTCCAATTAGGGTTTCTAACCAATCTTGTGCATGCAATAGGTGTTTTGTGTCATTGGATGAACAAGTAGGTCATTTTCGTCCACCCTAGGCTAATTCTTGTCCAATTAGGGTTTTTAACCAATCTTGTGCATCCAAAAGGTGTTTTGTGTCATTGGATGAACAATTAGGTCATTTTCGTCCTCCCTAGGCTTATTCTTGTCAAATTTGGGTTTCTAACCAATCTTGTGCATCCAATAGGTGTTTTTGTGTCATTGGAAGAATATTTAGGTCATAATCGTCCTCCCTACACTTAATCTTGTCCAATTAGGGTTTTTAACCAATCTCGTGCATCCAATAGGTGTTTTGTGTCATTGGATGAACATTTAGGTCATTTTCGTCCTCCCTAGGCTTATGCTTGTCCAATTAGGGTTTCTAACCAATCTTGTGCATCCAATAGGTGTTTTGTGTCATTGGATGAACATTTAGGTCATTTTCGTCCACCCTAGGCTAATTCTTGTCCAATTAGGGTTTTTAACCAATCTTGTGCATCCAATAGGTGTTTTGTGTCATTGGATGAACATTTAGGTCATTTTCGTCCTTCCTAAACTTAATCTTGTCCAATTAGGGTTTCTAACCAATCTTGTGCATCCAATAGGTGTTTTTGTGTCGTTGGAAGAACAATTAGGTGATTTTCGTCCTCCCTAAGCTAATTCTTGTCCAATTAGGGTTTCTAACCAATCTTTTGCATCCAATAGGTGTTTTGTGTCATTGGATGAATATTTAGGTCATTTTCGTCCTCCCTACACTTAATCTTGTCCAATTAGGGTTTTTAACCAATCTCGTGCATCCAATAGGTGTTTTGTGTCATTGGATGAACAATTAGGTCATTTTCGTCCTCCCTAGGCTTATTCTTGTCCAATTAGGGTTTTTAACCAATCTTGTGCATCCAATAGGTGTTTTGTGTCATTGGATGAACATTTAGGTTATTTTCGTCCTCGCTAAACTTAATCTTAGTCCAATTAGGGTTTCTAACCAATCTTGTGCATCCAATAGGTGTTTTTGTGTCATTGGATGAACAATTAGGTCATTTTCGTCCACCCTAGGCTAATTCTTGTCCAATTAGGGTTTTTAACCAATCTTGTGCATCCAATAGGTGTTTTGTGTCATTGGATGAACAATTAGGTCATTTTCGTCCTCCCTTGGCTTATTCTTGTCAAATTAGGGTTTCTAACCAATTTTGTGCATCCAATAGGTGTTTTTGTGTCATTGGAAGAATATTTAGGTCATAATCGTCCTCCCTACACTTAATCTTGTCCAATTAGGGTTTTTAACCAATCTTGTGCATCCAATAGGTGTTTTGTGTCATTGGATGAACATTTAAGTCATTTTAGTCCTCCCTAGGCTTATTCTTGTCCAATTAGGGTTTTAAACCAATCTTGTGCATCCAATAGGTGTTTTGTGTCATTGCATGAACAATTATGTCTTTTTCCTCCTCCCTAGGCTTATTCTTGTCCAATTAGTGCTTCTAACCAATCTTGTGCATCCAATAGGTGTTTTTGTGTCATTGGAAGAATATTTAGGTCATTTTCGTCCTCCCTAGGCTAATTCTTGTCCAATTAGGGTTTCTAACCAATCTTGTGCATGCAATAGGTGTTTTGTGTCATTGGATGAACAAGTAGGTCATTTTCGTCCTCCCTAGGCTTATTCTTGTCTAATTAGGGTTTTTAACCAATCTCGTTCATCCAATAGGTGTTTTGTATCATTGGATGAACATTTAGGTCATTTTCGTCCTCGCCAAACATAATCTTGTCCAATTAGGGTTCCTAACCAATCTTGTGCATCCAATAGGTGTTTTTGTGTCATTGGATGAACATTTAGGTCATTTTCGTCCTCCCTAGGCTTATGCTTGTCCAATTAGGGTTTCTAACCAATCTTGTGCATCCAATAGGTGTTTTGTGTCATTGGATGAACAATTAGGTCATTTTCGTCCACCCTAGGCTAATTCTTGTCCAATTAGGGTTTTTAACCAATCTTGTGCATCCAATAGGAGTTTTGTGTCATTGGATGAACAATTAGGTTATTTTCGTCCTCCCTAGGCTTATACTTGTCAAATTAGGGTTTCTAACCAATCTTGTGCATCCAATAGGTGTTTTTGTGTCATTGGAAGAATATTTAGGTCATTTTCGTCCTCCCTAGGCTAATTCTTGTCCAATTAGGGTTTCTAACCAATCATGTGCATCCAATAGGTTTTTTTGTGTCATTGGATGAACATTTAGGTCATTTTCGTCCTCCCTAGGCTTATGCTTGTCCAATTAGGGTTTCTAACGAATCTTGTGTATCCATTAGGTGTTTTGTGTCATTGGATGAACATTTAGGTCATTTTCTTCCTCCCTAGGCTTATGCTTGTCCAATTAGGGTTTCTAACCAATCTTGTGCATCCAATAGGTGTTTTTGTGTCATTGGATGAACAATTAGGTCATTTTCGTCCACCCTAGGCTAATACTTGTCCAATTAGGGTTTTTAACCAATCTTGTGCATCCAATAGGTGTTTTGTGTCATTGGATGAAGAATTAGGTCATTTTCGTCCTCCCTAGGCTAATTCTTGTCCAATTAGGGTTTTTAACCAATCTTGTGCATCCATTAGGTATTTTTGTGTCATTGGAAGAATATTTAGGTCATTTTCGTCCTCCCTAGGCTAATTCTTGTCCAATAAGGGTTTCTAACCAATCTTGTGCATCCAATAGCTGTTTTGTGTCATTGGATGAACATTTAGGTCATTTTCGTCCTCCCTAAACTTGATCTTGTCCAATTAGGGTTTCTAACCAAGCTTGTGCATCCAATAGGTGTTTTTGTGTCATCGGATGAACATTGAGGTCATTTTCGTCCTCCCTAGGCTTATGGTTGTCCAATTAGGGTTTCTAACCAATCTTGTGCATCCAATAGGTGTTTTTGTGCCATTGGATGAACAATTAGGTCATTTTCGTCCACCCTAGGCTAATTCTTGTCCAATTAGGGTTTTTAACCAATCTTGTGCATCCAATAGGTGTTTTGTGTCATTGGATGAACAATTAGGTCATTTTCGTCCTCCCTAGGCTTATTCCTGTCAAATTAGGGTTTCTAACCAATCTTTTGCATCCAATAGGTGTTTTTGTGTCATTGGAAGAATATTTAGGTCATAATCGTCCTCCCTACACTTAATCTTGTCCAATTAGGTTTTTTAACCAATCTTGTGCATCCAATAGGTGTTTTGTGTCATTGGATGAACATTTAGGTCATTTTAGTCCTCCCTAGGCTTATTCTTGTCCAATTAGGGTTTCTAACCAATCTTGTGCATCCAATAGGTGTTTTTGTGTCGTTGCATGAACAATTATGTCTTTTTCGTCCTCCCTAGGCTTATTCTTGTCCAATTAGTGCTTCTAACTAATCTTGTGCATCCAATAGGTGTTTTTGTGTCATTGGAAGAATATTTAGGTCATTTTCGTCCTCCCTAGGCTAATTCTTGTCCAATTAGGGTTTCTAACGAATCTTGTGCATGCAATAGGTGTTTTGTGTCATTGGATGAACAAGTAGGTCATTTTCGTCCTCCCTAGGCTTATTCTTGTCCAATTAGGGTCTTTAACCAATCTCGTTCATCCAATAGGTGTTTTGTGTCATTGGATGAACATTTAGGTCATTTTCGTCCTCGCTAAACATAATCTTGTCCAATTAGGGTTCCTAACCAATCTTGTGCATCCAATAGGTGTTTTTGTGTCATTGGATGAACATTTAGGTCATTTTCGTCCTCCCTAGGCTTATGCTTGTCCAATTAGGGTTTCTAACTAATCTTGTGCATCCAATAGGTGTTTTGTGTCATTGGATGAACAATTAGGTCATTTTCGTCCACCCTAGGCTAATTCTTGTGCAATTAGGGTTTTTAATCAATCTTGTGCATCCAATAGGTGTTTTGTGTCATTGGATGAACAATTAGGTTATTTTCGTCCTCCCTAGGCTTATACTTGTCAAATTAGGGTTTCTAACCAATCTTGTGCATCCAATAGGTGTTTTTGTGTCATTGGAAGAATATTTAGGTCATTTTCGTCCTCCCTAGGCTAATTCTTGTCCAATTAGGGTTTCTAACCAATCACGTGCATCCAATAGGTTTTTTTGTGTCATTGGATGAACATTTAGGTCATTTTCGTCCTCCCTAGGCTTATGCTTGTCCAATTAGGGTTTCTAACCAATCTTGTGTATCCATTAGGTGTTTTGTGTCATTGGATGAACATTTAGGTCATTTTCTTCCTCCCTAGGCTTATGCTTGTCCAATTAGGGTTTCTAACCAATCTTGTGCATCCAATAGGTGTTTTTGTGTCATTGGATGAACAATTAGGTCATTTTCGTCCACCCTAGGCTAATACTTGTCCAATTAGGGTTTTTAACCAATCTTGTGCATCCAATAGGTGTTTTGTGTCATTGGATGAAGAATTAGGTCATTTTCGTCCTCCCTAGGCTAATTCTTGTCCAATTAGGGTTTTTAACCAATCTTGTGCATCCATTAGGTATTTTTGTGTCATTGGAAGAATATTTAGGTCATTTTCGTCCTCCCTAGGCTAATTCTTGTCCAATAAGGGTTTCTAACCAATCTTGTGCATCCAATAGCTGTTTTGTGTCATTGGATGAACATTTAGGTCATTTTCGTCCTCCCTAAACTTGATCTTGTCCAATTAGGGTTTCTAACCAATCTTGTGCATCCAATAGGTGTTTTTGTGTCATTGGATGAACAATTAGGTCATTTTCGTCCACCCTAGGCTAATTCTTGTCCAATTAGGGTTTTTAACCAATCTTGTGCATCCAATAGGTGTTTTGTGTTATTGGATGAAGAATTAGGTCATTTTCGTCCTCCCTAGGCTAATTCTTGTCCAATTAGGGTTTTTAACCAATCTTGTGCATCCATTAGGTATTTTTGTGTCATTGGAAGAATATTTAGGTCATTTTCGTCCTCCCTAGGCTAATTCTTGTCCAATAAGGGTTTCTAACCAATCTTGTGCATCCAATAGCTGTTTTGTGTCATTGGATGAACATTTAGGTCATTTTCGTCCTCCCTAGGCTTATGCTTGTCCAATTAGGGTTTCTAACCAATCTTGTGCATCCAATAGGTGTTTTTGTGTCATTGGATGAACAATTAGGTCATTTTCGTCCACCCTAGGCTAATTCTTGTCCAATTAGGGTTTTTAACCAATCTTGTGCATCCAATCGGTGTTTTGTGTCATTGGATGAACAATTAGGTCATTTTCGTCCTCCCTAGGCTTATTCTTGTCAAATTAGGGTTTCTAACCAATCTTGTGCATCCAATAGGTGTTTTTGTGTCATTGGAAGAATATTTAGGTCATAATCGTCCTCCCTACACTTAATCTTGTCCAATTAGGGTTTTTAACCAATCTTGTGCATCCAATAGGTGTTTTGTGTCATTGGATGAACATTTAAGTCATTTTAGTCCTCCCTAGGCTTATTCTTGTCCAATTAGGGTTTTAAACCAATCTTGTGCATCCAATAGGTGTTTTGTGTCATTGCATGAACAATTATGTCTTTTTCCTCCTCCCTAGGCTTATTCTTGTCCAATTAGTGCTTCTAACCAATCTTGTGCATCCAATAGGTGTTTTTGTGTCATTGGAAGAATATTTAGGTCATTTTCGTCCTCCCTAGGCTAATTCTTGTCCAATTAGGGTTTCTAACCAATCTTGTGCATGCAATAGGTGTTTTGTGTCATTGGATGAACAAGTAGGTCATTTTCGTCCTCCCTAGGCTTATTCTTGTCTAATTAGGGTTTTTAACCAATCTCGTTCATCCAATAGGTGTTTTGTATCATTGGATGAACATTTAGGTCATTTTCGTCCTCGCCAAACATAATCTTGTCCAATTAGGGTTCCTAACCAATCTTGTGCATCCAATAGGTGTTTTTGTGTCATTGGATGAACATTTAGGTCATTTTCGTCCTCCCTAGGCTTATGCTTGTCCAATTAGGGTTTCTAACCAATCTTGTGCATCCAATAGGTGTTTTGTGTCATTGGATGAACAATTAGGTCATTTTCGTCCACCCTAGGCTAATTCTTGTGCAATTAGGGTTTTTAATAAATCTTGTGCATCCAATAGGTGTTTTGTGTCATTGGATGAACAATTAGGTTATTTTCGTCCTCCCTAGGCTTATACTTGTCAAATTAGGGTTTTTAACCAATCTTGTGCATCCAATAGGTGTTTTTGTGTCATTGGAAGAATATTTAGGTCATTTTCGTCCTCCCTAGGCTAATTCTTGTCCAATTAGGGTTTCTAACCAATCATGTGCATCCAATAGGTTTTTTTGTGTCATTGGATGAACATTTAGGTCATTTTCGTCCTCCCTAGGCTTATGCTTGTCCAATTAGGGTTTCTAACCAATCTTGTGCATCCATTAGGTGTTTTGTGTCATTGGATGAACATTTAGGTCATTTTCTTCCTCCCTAGGCTTATGTTTGTCCAATTAGGGTTTCTAACCAATCTTGTGCATCCAATAGGTGTTTTTGTGTCATTGGATGAACAATTAGGTCATTTTCGGCCACCCTAGGCTAATTCTTGTCCAATTAGGGTTTTTAACCAATCTTGTGCATCCAATAGGTGTTTTGTGTCATTGGATGAAGAATTAGGTCATTTTCGTCCTCCCTAGGCTAATTCTTGTCCAATTAGGGTTTTTAACCAATCTTGTGCATCCATTAGGTATTTTTGTGTCATTGGAAGAATATTTAGGTCATTTTCGTCCTCCCTAGGCTAATTCTTGTCCAATAAGGGTTTTTAACCAATCTTGTGCATCCAATAGGTGTTTTGTGTCATTGGATGAACATTTAGGTCATTTTCGTCCTCCCTAGGCTAATTCCTGTCGAATTAGGGTTTCTAACCAATCTTGTGCATCCAATAGGTGTTTTTGTGTCATTGGAAGAATATTTAGGTCATAATCGTCCTCCCTACACTTAATCTTGTCCAATTAGGGTTTTTAACCAATCTTGTGCATCCAATAGGTGTTTTGTGTCATTGGATGAACATTTAGGTCATTTTCGTCCTTCCTAAACTTAATCTTGTCCAATTAGGGTTTCTAACCAATCTTGTGCATCCAATAGGTGTTTTTGTGTCGTTCGAAGAACAATTAGGTGATTTTCGTCCTCCCTAAGCTAATTCTTGTCCAATTAGGGTTTCTAACCAATCTTTTGCATCCAATAGGTGTTTTGTGTCATTGGATGAATATTTAGGTCATTTTCGTCCTCCCTACACTTAATCTTGTCCAATTAAGGTTTCTAACCAATCTTGTGCATCCAATAGGTGTTTTTGTGTCATTGTATGAACATTTAGATCTTTTTCGTCCTCCCTAAACTTAATCTTGTCCAATTACGGTTTCTAACCAATCTTGTGTATCCAATAGGTGTTTTTGTGTCATTGGATGAATAATTAGGTCATTTTCGTCCTCCCTAGGCTAATTCTTGTCCAATTAGGGTTTCTAACCAATCTTGTGCATCCAATAGGTGTTTTGTGTCATTGGATGAACAAGTAGGTCATTTTAGTCCTCCCTAGGCTTATTCTTGTCCAATTAGGGTTTTAAACCAATCTTGTGCATCCAATAGGTGTTTTGTGTCATTGGATGAACATTTAGGTCTTTTTCGTCCTCCCTAAACTTATTCTTTTCCCATTAGGGTTTCTAACCAATCTTGTGCATCCAATAGGTGTTTTGTGTCATTGGAAGAATATTTAGGTCATTTTCGTCCTCCCTAGGCTAATTCTTGTCCAATTAGGGTTTCTAACCAATCTTGTGCATGCAATAGGTGTTTTTGTTTCATTGGATGAACATTGAGGTCTTTTTCGTCCTCCCTAAACTTAATGCTGTCCAATTACGGTTTCTAATCAATCTTGTGTATCCAATAGGTGTTATTGTGTCATTGGATGAATAATTAGGTCATTTTCGTCCTCCCTAGGCTAATTCTTGTCCAATTAGGGTTTCTAACCAATCTTGTGCATGCAATAGGTGTTTTTGTGTCATTGGATGAACATTGAGGTCTTTTTCGTCCTCCCTAAACTTAATCCTGTCCAATTACGGTTTCTAACCAATCTTGTGTATCCAATAGGTGTTATTGTGTCATTGGATGAATAATTGGGTCATTTTCGTCCTCCCTAGGCTAATTCTTGTCCAATTAGGGTTTCTAACCAATCTTGTGCATCCAATAGGTGTTTTGTGTCATTGGATAAACAAGTAGGTCATTTTCGTCCTCCCTAGGCTTATTCTTGTCCAATTAGGGTTTTTAACCAATCTTGTGCATCCAATAGGTGTTTTGTGTCATTGGATGAACATTTAGGTCATTTTCGTCCTCGCTAAACTTAATCATGTCCAATTAGGGTTTCTAACAAATCTTGTGCATCCAATAGGTGTTTTTGTGTCATTGGATGAACATTTAGGTCATTTTCGTCCTCCCTAGGCTTATGCTTGTCCAATTAGGGTTTCTAACCAATCTTGTGCATCCAATAGGTGTTTTTGTGTCATTGGATGAACAATTAGGTCATTTTCGTACACCCTAGGCTAATTCTTGTCCAATTAGGGTTTTTAACCAATCTTGTGCATCCAATAGGTGTTTTGTGTCATTGGATGAACAATTAGGTCATTTTCGTCCTCCCTAGGCTTATTCTTGTCAAATTAGGGTTTCTAACCAATCTTGTGCATCCAATAGGTGTTTTTGTGTCATTGGAAGAATATTTAGGTCATAATCGTCTTCCCTACACTTAATCTTGTCCAATTAGGGTTTTTAACCAATCTTGTACATCCAATAGGTGTTTTGTGTCATTGGATGAACAATTAGGTCATTTTCGTCCTCCCTAGGCTTATTCTTGTCAAATTAGGCTTTCTAACCAATCTTGTGCATCCAATAGGTGTTTTTGTGTCATTAGAAGAATATTTAGGTCATAATCGTCCTGCCTACACTTAATCTTGTCCAATTAAGGTTTCTAACCAATCTTGTGCATCCAATAGGTGTTTTTGTGTCATTGGATGAACATTTAGGTCTTTTTCGTCCTCCCTAAACTTAATCTTGTCCAATTACGGTTTCTAACCAATCTTGTGTATCCCACAGGTGTTTTTGTGTCATTGGATGAATAATTAGGTCATTTTCGTCCTCCCTAGGCTAATTCTTGTCCAATTAGGGTTTCTAACCAATCTTGTGCATCCAATAGGTGTTTTGTGTCATTGGATGAACAAGTAGGTCATTTTAGTCCTCCCTAGGCTTCTTCTTGTCCAATTAGGGTTTTAAACAAAACTTGTGCGTCCAATAGGTGTTTTGTGTCATTGGATGAACATTTAGGTCATTTTCGTCCTCCCTAAACTTAATCTTTTCCAATTAGGGTTTCTAACCAATCTTGTGCATCCAATAGGTGTTTTGTGTCATTGCATGAACAATTAGGTCATTTTCGTCGTCCCTAGGCTTATTCTTGTCCAATTAGTGCTTCTAACCAATCTTGTGCATCCAATAGGTGTTTTTGTGTCATTGGAAGAATATTTAGGTCATTTTCGTCCTCCCTAGGCTAATTCTTGTCCAATTAGGGTTTCTAACCAATCTTGTGCATCCAATAGGTGTTTTGTGTCATTGGATGAACAAGTAGGTCATTTTAGTCCTCCCTAGGCTTATTCTTGTCCAATTAGGGTTTTAAACCAATCTTGTGCATCCAATAGGTGTTTTTGTGTCATTGGATGAACAATTTGTCATTTTCGTCCACCCTAGGCTAATTCTTGTCCAATTTGGGTTTTTAACCAATCTTGTGCATCCAATAGGTGTTTTCTGTCATTGGATGAACAATTAGGTCATTTTCGTCCTTCCTAAACTTAATCTTGTCCAATTAGGGTTTCTAACCAATCTTGTGCATCCAATAGGTGTTTTTGTGTCATTGGATGAACATTTAGGTCTTTTTCGTCCTCCCTAAACTTAATCTTGTCCAATTAGGGTTTCTAACCAATCTTGTGCATCCAATAGGTGTTTTTATGTCATTGGATGAACAATTAGGTCATTTTCGTCCTCCCTAGGGTAATTCTTGTCCAATTAGGGTTTCTAACCAATCTTGTGCATCCAATAGGTGTTTTGTGTCATTGGATGAACAAGTAGGTCATTTTAGTCCTCCCTAGGCTTATTCTTGTCCAATTAGGGTTTTAAACCAATCTTGTGCATCCAATAGGTGTTTTTGTGTCATTGGAAGAATATTTAGGTCATTTTCGTCCTCCCTAGGCTAATTCTTGTCCAATTAGGGTTTCTAACCAATCTTGTGCATCCAATAGGTGTTTTGTGTCATTGGATGAACAAGTAGGTCATTTTAGTCCTCCCTAGGCTTATTCTTGTCCAATTAGGGTTTTAAACCATACTTGTGCATCCAATAGGTGTTTTGTGTCATTGGATGAACATTTAGGTCTTTTTCGTCCTCCCTAAACTTAATCTTTTCCAATTAGGGTTTCTAACCAATCTTGTGCATCCAATAGGTGTTTTGTGTCATTGCATGAACAATTAGGTCATTTTCGTCCTCCCTAGGCTTATTCTTGTCCAATTAGTGCTTCTAAACAATCTTGTGCATCCAATAGGTGTTTTTGTGTCATTGGAAGAATATTTAGGTCATTTTCGTCCTCCCTAGGCTAATTCTTGTCCAATTAGGGTTTCTAACCAATCTTGTGCATGCAATAGGTGTTTTGTGTCATTGGATGAACAAGTAGGTCATTTTCGTCCTCCCTAGGCTTATTCTTGTCCAATTAGGGTTTTTAACCAATCTCGTTCATCCAATAGGTGTTTTGTGTCATTGGATGAACATTTAGGTCATTTTAG
This sequence comes from Cicer judaicum, assembly GCA_037974835.1. Taxonomy (NCBI): domain Eukaryota; kingdom Viridiplantae; phylum Streptophyta; class Magnoliopsida; order Fabales; family Fabaceae; genus Cicer; species Cicer judaicum. Next base: position 525,355 of record JBBPBS010000960.1, on the reverse strand, counting down.
TCCTCCCTAGGCTTATTCTTGTCCAATTAGGGTTTTAAACCAATCTTGTGCATCCAATAGGTGTTTTGTGTCATTGCATGAACAATTATGTCTTTTTCGTCCTCCCTAGGCTTATTCTTGTCCAATTAGTGCTTCTAACCAATCTTGTGCATCCAATAGGTGTTTTTGTGTCATTGGAAGAATATTTAGGTCATTTTCGTCCTCCCTAGGCTAATTCTTGTCCAATTAGGGTTGCTAACCAATCTTGTGCATGCAATAGGTGTTTTGTGTCATTGGATGAACAAGTAGGTCATTTTCGTCCTCCCTAGGCTTATTCTTGTCCAATTAGGGTTGCTAACCAATCTTGTGCATGCAATAGGTGTGTTGTGTCATTGGATGAACAAGTAGGTCATTTTCGTCCTCCCTAGGCTTATTCTTGTCCAATTAGGGTTTCTAACCAATCTTGTGCATCCAATAGGTGTTTTTGTGTCATTGGATGAACATTTAGGTCATTTTCGTCCTCCCTAGGCTTATGCTTGTCCAATTAGGGTTTCTAACCAATCTTGTGCATCCAATAGGTGTTTTGTGTCATTGGATGAACATTTAGGTCATTTTCGTCCCCCCTAAACTTAATCTTGTCCAATTAGGGTTTCTAACCAATCTTGTGCATCCAATAGGTGTTTTTGTGTCATTGGATGAACATATAGGTCATTTTCGTCCACCCTAGGTTAATTCTTGTCCAATTAGGGTTTCTAACCAATCTTGTGCATCCAATTGGTGTTTTGTGTCATTGGATGAACAATTAGGTCATTTTCGTCCTCCCGATGCTAATTCTTGTCCAATTAGGGTTTTTAACCAATCTTGTGCATCCAATATGTGTTTTGTGTCATTGGATGAACATTTAGGTCATTTTCGTCCCCCCTAAACTTAATCTTGTCCAATTAGGGTTTCTAACCAATCTTGTGCATCCAATAGGTGTTTTTGTGTCATTGGATGAACATTTAGGTCATTTTCCTCCCCCCTAAACTTAATCTTGTCCAATTAGGGTTTCTAACCAATCTCCAATCTTGTGCTTCCAATAGGTGTTTTTGTCTCATTGGATGAACATTTAGGTCATTGTCGTCCTCCTTAGGCTTATTCTTGTCCAATTAGGGTGTCTAGCCAATCTTGTGCATCCAATAGGTGTTTTTGTGTCATTGGATGAACATTTAGGTCATTTTCGTCCTCCCTAAACTTAATCTTGTCCAATTAGGATTTCTAACCAATCTTTTGCATCCAATAGGTGTTTTTGTGTCATTGGATGAACATTTAGGTCATTTTCGTCCTCCCTAGGCTTATGCTTGTCCAATTAGGGTTTCTAACCAATCTTGTGCATCCAATAGGTGTTTTTGTGTCATTGGATGAACAATTAGGTCATTTTCGTCCACCCTAGGCTAATTCTTGTCCAATTAGGGTTTCTAACCAATCTTGTGCATCCAATAGGTGTTTTTGTGTCATTGGAAGAATATTTAGGTCATTTTCGTCCTCCCTAGGCTAATTCTTGTCCAATTAGGGTTTCTAACCAATCTTGTGCATGCAATAGGTGTTTTGTGTCATTGGATGAACAAGTAGGTCATTTTCGTCCTCCCTAGGCTTATTCTTGTCCAATTAGGTTTTTAACCAATCTCGTTCATCCAATAGGTGTTTTGTGTCATTGGATGAACATTTAGGTCATTTTCTTCCTCCCTAGGCTTATGCTTGTCCAATTAGGGTTTCTAACCAATCTCGTTGATCCAATAGGTGTTTTGTGTCATTGGATGAACATTTAGGTCATTTTCTTCCTCCCTAGGCTTATGCTTGTCCAATTAGGGTTTCTAACCAATCTTGTGCATCCAATAGGTGTTTTTGTGTCATTGGATGAACAATTAGGTCATTTTCGTCCACCCTAGGCTAATTCTTGTCCAATTAGGGTTTTTAACCAATCTTGTGCATCCAATACGTGTTTTGTGTCATTGGATGAAGAATTAGGTCATTTTCGTCCTCCCTAGGCTAATTCTTGTCCAATTAGGGTTTTTAACCAATCTTGTGCATCCATTAGGTATTTTTGTGTCATTGGAAGAATATTTAGGTCATTTTCGTCCTCCCTAGGCTAATTCTTGTCCAATAAGGGTTTCTAACCAATCTTGTGCATCCAATAGCTGTTTTGTGTCATTGGATGAACATTTAGGTCATTTTCGTCCTCCCTAAATTTGATCTTGTCCAATTAGGGTTTCTAACCAATCTTGTGCATCCAATAGGTGTTTTTGTGTCATCGGATGAACATTGAGGTTATTTTCGTCCTCCCTAGGCTTATGGTTGCCCAATTAGGGTTTCTAACCAATCTTGTGCATCCAATAGGTGTTTTTGTGTCATTGGATGAACAATTAGGTCATTTTCGTCCACCCTAGGCTAATTCTTGTCCAATTAGGGTTTTTAACCAATCTTGTGCATCCAATAAGTGTTTTGTGTCATTGGATGAACAATTAGGTCATTTTCGTCCTCCCTAGGCTTATTCTTGTCAAATTAGGGTTTCTAACCAATCTTGTGCATCCAATAGGTGTTTTTGTGTCATTGGAAGAATATTTAGGTCATAATCGTCCTCCCTACACTTAATCTTGTCCAATTAGAGTTTTTAACCAATCTTGTGCATCCAATAGGTGTTTTGTGTCATTGGATGAACAATTAGGTCATTTTCGTCCTCCCTAGGCTTATTCTTGTCAAATTAGGCTTTCTAACCAATCTTGTGCATCCAATAGGTGTTTTTGTGTCATTGGAAGAATATTTAGGTCATAATCGTCCTGCCTACACTTAATCTTGTCCAATTAAGGTTTCTAACCAATCTTGTGCATCCAATAGGTGTTTTTGTGTCATTGGATGAACATTTAGGTCTTTTTCGTCCTCCCTAAACTTAATCTTGTCCAATTACGGTTTCTAACCAATCTTGTGTATCCCATAGGTGTTTTTGTGTCATTGGATGAATAATTAGGTCATTTTCGTCCTCCCTAGGCTAATTCTTGTCCAATTAGGGTTTCTAACCAATCTTGTGCATCCAATAGGTGTTTTGTGTCATTGGATGAACAAGTAGGTCATTTTAGTCCTCCATAGGCTTCTTCTTGTCCAATTAGGGTTTTAAACCAAACTTGTGCATCCAATAGGTGTTTTGTGACATTGGATGAACATTTAGGTCATTTTCGTCCTCCCTAAACTTAATCTTTTCCAATTAGGGTTTCTAACCAATCTTGTGCATCCAATAGGTGTTTTGTGTCATTGCATGAACAATTAGGTCATTTTCGTCGTCCCTAGGCTTATTCTTGTCCAATTAGTGCTTCTAACCAATCTTGTGCATCCAATAGGTGTTTTTGTGTCATTGGAAAAATATTTAGGTCATTTTCATCCTCCCTAGGCTAATTCTTGTCCAATTAGGGTTTCTAACCAATCTTGTGCATGCAATAGGTGCTTTGTGTCATTGGATGAACAAGTAGGTCATTTTCGTCCTCCCTAGGCTTATTCTTGTCCAATTAGGGTTTTTAACCAATCTTGTGCATGCAATAGGTGTTTTGTGTCATTGGATGAACATTTAGGTCATTTTCGTCCTCGCTAAACTTAATCTTTTCCAATTAGGGTTTCTAACGAATCTTGTGCATCCAATAGGTGTTTTTGTGTCATTGGATGAACATTTAGGTCATTTTCGTCCTCCCTAGGCTTATGCTTGTCCAATTAGGGTTTCTAACCAATCTTGTGCATCCAATAGGTGTTTTGTGTCATTGGATGAACATTTAGGTCATTTTCGTCCACCCTAGGCTAATTCTTGTCCAATTAGGGTTTTTAACCAATCTTGTGCATCCAATAGGTGTTTTGTGTCATTGGATGAACAAGTAGGTCATTTTCGTCCTCCCTAGGCTTATTCTTGTCCAATTAGGGTTTTTAACCAATCTTGTGCATCCAATAGGTGTTTTGTGTCATTGGATGAACATTTAGGTCATTTTCGTCCTCGCTAAACTTAATCATGTCCAATTAGGGTTTCTAAGAAATCTTGTGCATCCAATAGGTGTTTTTGTGTCATTGGATGAACATTTAGGTCATTTTCGTCCTCCCTAGGCTTATGCTTGTCCAATTAGGGTTTCTAACCAATCTTGTGCATCCAATAGGTGTTTTTGTGTCATTGGATGAACAATTAGGTCATTTTCGTCCACCCTAGGCTAATTCTTGTCCAATTAGGGTTTTTAACCAATCTTGGGCATCCAATAGGTGTTTTGTGTCATTGGATGAACAATTAGGTCATTTTCGTCCTCCCTAGGCTTATTCTTGTCAAATTAGGGTTTCTAACCAATCTTGTGCATCCAATAGGTGTTTTTGTGTCATTGGAAGAATATTTAGGTCATAATCGTCCTCCCTACACTTAATCTTGTCCAATTAGGGTTTTTAACCAATCTTGTGCATCCAATAGGTGTTTTGTGTCATTGGATGAACATTTAGGTCATTTTCGTCCTTCCTAAACTTAATCTTGTCCAATTAGGGTTTCTAACCAATCTTGTGCATCCAATAGGTGTTTTTGTGTCGTTGGAAGAACAATTAGGTGATTTTCGTCCTCCTTAAGCTTATTCTTGTCCAATTAGGGTTTCTAACCAATCTTGTGCATCCAATAGGTGTTTTTGTGTCGTTGGAAGAACAATTAGGTGATTTTCGTCCTCCTTAAGCTAATTCTTGTCCAATTAAGGTTTCTAACCAATCTTGTGCATCCAATAGGTGTTTTTGTGTCATTGGATGAACATTTAGATCTTTTTCGTCCTCCCTAAACTTAATCTTGTCCAATTACGATTTCTAACCAATCTTGTGCATCCAATAGGTGTTTTGTGTCATTGGATGAACAAGTAGGTCATTTTAGTCCTCCCTAGGCTTATTCTTGTCCAATTAGGGTTTTAAACCAATCTTGTGCATCCAATAGGTGTTTTGTGTCGTTGGATGAACATTTAGGCCTTTTTCGTCCTCCCTAAACTTAATCTTGTCCAATTAGGGTTTCTAACCAATCTTATGCATCCAATAGGTGTTTTGTGTCATTGCATGAACAATTAGGTCATTTTCGTCCTCGCTAGGCTTATTCTTGTCCAATTAGTGCTTCTAACCAATCTTGTGCATCCAATAGGTGTTTTTGTGTCATTGGAAGAATATTTAGGTCATTTTCGTCCTCCCTAGGCTAATTCTTGTCCAATTAGGGTTTCTAACCAATCTTGTGCATCCAATAGGTGTTTTGTGTCATTGGATGAACAAGTAGGTCATTTTAGTCCTCCCTAGGCTTATTCTTGTCCAATTAGGGTTTTAAACCAATCTTGTGCATCCAATAGGTGTTTTTGTGTCATTGGATGAACAATTTGTCATTTTCGTCCACCCTAGGCTAATTCTTGTCCAATTTGGGTTTTTAACCAATCTTGTGCATCCAATAGGTGTTTTCTGTCATTGGATGAACAATTAGGTCATTTTCGTCCTTCCTAAACTTAATCTTGTCCAATTAGGGTTTCTAACCAATCTTGTGCATCCAATAGGTGTTTTTGTGTCATTGGATGAACATTTAGGTCTTTTTCGTCCTCCCTAAACTTAATCTTGTCCAATTAGGGTTTCTAACCAATCTTGTGCATCCAATAGGTGTTTTTATGTCATTGGATGAACAATTAGGTCATTTTCGTCCTCCCTAGGGTAATTCTTGTCCAATTAGGGTTTCTAACCAATCTTGTGCATCCAATAGGTGTTTTGTGTCATTGGATGAACAAGTAGGTCATTTTAGTCCTCCCTAGGCTTATTCTTGTCCAATTAGGGTTTTAAACCAATCTTGTGCATCCAATAGGTGTTTTGTGTCATTGCATGAACAATTAGGTCATTTTCGTCCTCCTTAGGGTTATTCTTGTCCAATTAGTGCTTCTAACCAATCTTGTGCATCCAATAGGTGTTTTTGTGTCATTGGATGAACATTTAGGTCTTTTTCGTCCTCCCTACACTTAATCTTGTCCAATTAGGGTTTTTAACCAATCTTGTGCATCCAATAGGTGTTTTTGTGTCATTGGATGAATAATTAGGTCATTTTCGTCCTCCCTAGGGTAATTCTTGTCCAATTAGGGTTTCTAACCAATCTTGTGCATCCAATAGGTGTTTTGTGTCATTGGATGAACAAGTAGGTCATTTTAGTCCTCCCTAGGCTTATTCTTGTCCAATTAGGGTTTTAAACCAATCTTGTGCATCCAATAGGTGTTTTGTGTCATTGGATGAACATTTAGGTCTTTTTCGTCCTCCCTAAACTTATTCTTGTCCAATTAGGATTTCTAACCAATCTTGTGCACCCAATAGGTGTTTTGTGTCATTGCATGAACAATTAGGTCATTTTCGTCCTCCCTAGGCTTATTCTTGTCCAATTAGTGCTTCTAACCAATCTTGTACATCCAATAGGTGTTTTTGTGTCATTGGAAGAATAATTAGGTCATTTTCGTCCTCCCTAGGGTAATTCTTGTCCAATTAGGGTTTCTAACCAATCTTGTGCATCCAATAGGTGTTTTGTGTCATTGGATGAACAAGTAGGTCATTTTAGTCCTCCCTAGGCTTATTCTTGTCCAATTAGGGTTTTAAACCAATCTTGTGCATCCAATAGGTGTTTTGTGTCATTGGATGAACATTTAGGTCTTTTTCGTCCTCCCTAAACTTAATCTTTTCCAATTAGGGTTTCTAACCAATCTTGTGCATCCAATAGGTGTTTTGTGTCATTGCATGAACAATTAGGTCATTTTCATCCTCCCTAGGCTTATTCTTGTCAAATTAGTGCTTCTAACCAATCTTGTGCATCCAATAGCTGTTTTTGTGTCATTGGAAGAATATTTAGGTCATTTTCGTCCTCCCTAGGCTAATTCTTGTCCAATTAGGGTTTCTAACCAATCTTGTGTATCCAATAGGTGTTTTTGTGTCATTGGAAGAATATTTAGGTCATAATCGTCCTCCCTACAATTAATCTTGTCCAATTAGGGTTTTAAACCAATCTTGTGCATCCAATAGGTGTTTTGTTTCATTGGATGAACATTTAGGTTTTTTTCGTCCTCCCTAAACTTAATCTTGTCCAATTAGGGTTTCTAACCAATCTTGTGCATCCAATAGGTGTTTTGTGTCATTGGATGAACAATTAGGTCATTTTCGTCCTCCCTACACTTAATCTTGTCCAATTAGGGTTTCTAACCAATCTTGTGCATCCAATAGGGGTTTTTGTGTCGTTGGAAGAACAATTAGGTTATTTTCGTCCTTCCTAAACTTAATCTTGTCCTATTAGGGTTTCTAACCAATCTTTTGCATCCAATAGGTGTTTTGTGTCATTGGATGAATATTTATGTCATTTTCGTCCTCCCTACACTTAATCTTGTCCAATTAGGGTTTCTAACCAATCTTGTGCATTCAATAGGTGTTTTTGTGTCATTGGATGAAAATTTAGGTCTTTTTCGTCCTCCCTAAACTTAATCTTGTCCAATTACGGTTTCTAACCAATCTTGTGTATGCAATAGGTGTTTTTGTGTCATTGGATGAATAATTAGGTCATTTTCGTCCTCCCTAGGCTAATTCTTGTCCAATTAGGGTTTCTAACCAATCTTGTGCATCCAATAGGTGTTTTTGTGTCGTTGGAAGAACAATTAGGTGATTTTCGTCCTCCCTAAGCTAATTCTTGTCCAATTAGGGTTTCTAACCAATCTTTTGCATCCAATAGGTGTTTTGTGTCATTGGATGAATATTTAGGTCATTTTCGTCCTCCCTACACTTAATCTTGTCCAATTAAGGTTTCTAACCAATCTTGTGCATCCAATAGGTGTTTTTGTGTCATTGGATGAACATTTAGGTCTTTTTCGTCCTCCCTAAACTTAATCTTGTCCAATTACGGTTTCTAACCAATCTTGTGTATCCAATAGGTGTTTTTGTGTAATTGGATGAATAATTAGGTCATTTTCGTCCTCCCTAGGCTAATTCTTGTCCAATTAGGGTTTCTAACCAATCTTGTGCATCCAATAGGTGTTTTGTGTCATTGGATGAACAAGTAGGTCATTTTAGTCCTCCCTAGGCTTATTCTTGTCCAATTAGGGTTTTAAACCAATCTTGTGCATCCAATAGGTGTTCTGTGTCATTGGATGAACATTTAGGTCTTTTTCGTCCTCCCTAAACTTAATCTTTTCCAATTAGGGTTTCTAACCAATCTTGTGCATCCAATAGGTGTTTTGTGTCATTGCATGAACAATTAGGTCATTTTCGTCCTCTCTAGGCTTAATCTTTTCCAATTAGTCCTTCTAACCAATCTTGTGCATCCAATAGGTGTTTTGGTGTCGTTGGAAGAATATTTAGGTCATTTTCGTCCTGCCTAGGCTAATTCTTGTCCAATTAGGGTTGCTAACCAATCTTGTGCATGCAATAGGTGTTTTGTGTCATTGGATGAACAAGTAGGTCATTTTCGTCCTCCCTAGGCTTATTCTTGTCCAATTAGGGTTTTTAACCAATCTTGTGCATCCAATAGGTGTTTTGTGTCATTGGATGAACATTTAGGTCATTTTCGTCCTCGCTAAACTTAATCTTGTCCAATTAGGGTTTCTAACCAATCTTGTGCATCCAATAGGTTTTTTTGTGTCATTGGATGAACATTTAGGTCATTTTCGTCCTCCCTAGGCTTATGCTTGTCCAATTAGGGTTTCTAACCAATCTTGTGCATCCAATAGGTGTTTTTGTGTCATTGGATGAACATTTAGGTCTTTTTCGTCCTCCCTAAACTTAATCTTGTCTAATTACGGTATCTAACCAATCTTGTGTATCCAATAGGTGTTTTTGTGTCATTGGATGAATAATTAGGTCATTTTCGTCCTCCCTAGGCTAATTCTTGTCCAATTAGGGTTGCTAACCAATCTTGTGCATGCAATAGGTGTGTTGTGTCATTGGATGAACAAGTAGGTCATTTTCGTCCTCCCTAGGCTTATTCTTGTCCAATTAGGGTTTTTAACCAATCTTGTGCATCCAATAGGTGTTTTGTGTCATTGGATAAACAAGTAGGTCATTTTAGTCCTCCCTAGGCTTATTCTTGTCCATTTAGGGTTTTAAACCAATCTTGTGCATCCAATAGGTGTTTTGTGTCATTGGATGAACATTTAGGTCTTTTTCGTCCTCCCTAAACTTAATATTTTTCAATTAGGGTTTCTAACCAATCTTATGCATCCAATAGGTGTTTTGTGTCATTGCATGAACAATTAGGTCATTTTCGTCCTCCCTAGGCTTATTCTTGTCCAATTAGTGCTTCTAACCAATCTTGTGCATCCAATAGGTGTTTTTGTGTCATTGGAAGAATATTTAGGTCATTTTCGTCCTCCCTAGGCTAATTCTTGTCCAATTAGGGTTTCTAACCAATCTTGTGCATGCAATAGGTGTTTTGTGTCATTGGATGAACAAGTAGGTCATTTTCGTCCTCCCTAGGCTTATTCTTGTCCAATTAGGGTTTTTAACCAATCTTGTGCATCCAATAGGTATTTTTGTGTCATTGGATGAACATTTAGGTCTTTTTCGTCCTCCCTAAACTTAATCTTGTCCAATTACGGTTTCTAACCAATCTTGTGTATCAAATAGGTGTTTTTGTGTCATTGGATGAATAATTAGGTCATTTTCGTCCTCCCTAGGCTAATTCTTGTCCAATTAGGGTTTTTAACCAATCTTGTGCATCCAATAGGTGTTTTTGTGTCATTGGATGAACATTTAGGTCATTTTCGTCCTCCCTACACTTAATCTTGTCCAATTAGGGTTTTTAACCAATCTTGTTCATTCAATAGGTGTGTTGTGTCATTGGATGAATATTTAGGTCATTTTCGTCCTCCCTAAACTTAATCTTATCCAATTAGGGTTTTTAACCAATCTTGTGCATCTAATAGGTGTTTTGTGTCATTGGATGAACAATTAGGTCATTTTCGTCCTCCCTAGGCTAATTCTTGTCCAATTAGGGTTTTTAACCAATCTTGTGCATCCAATAGGTGTTTTGTGTCATTGGATGAACATTTAGGTCATTTTCGTCCTCCCTACACTTAATCTTGTCCAATTAGGGTTTTTAACCAATCTTGTTCATTCAATAGGTGTGTTGTGTCATTGGATGAATATTTAGGTCATTTTCGTCCTCCCTAAACTTAATCTTGTCCAATTAGGGTTTCTGACCAATCTTGTGCACCCGATAGGTGTTTTTGTGTCATTGGATGAACAATTAGGTCATTTTCGTCCTCCCTAGGCTAATTCTTGTCCAATTAGGGTTTTTAACCAATCTTGTGCATCCAATAGGTGTTTTGTGTCATTGGATGAACATTTAGGTCATTTTCGTCCTCCTTATGCTAATTCTTATCCAATTAGTGTTTTTAACCAATCTTGTGCATCCAATAGGTGTTTTGTGTCATTGGATGAACATTTAGGTCATTTTCGTCCTCCCTACACTTAATCTTGTTCAATTAGGGTTTCTAACCAATCTTGTGCATCCGATAGGTGTTTTTGTGTCATTGGATGAACAATTAGGTCATTTTCGTCCTCCCTAGGCTAATTCTTGTCCAATTAGGGTTTCTAACCAATCTTGTACATCCAATTGGTGTTTTTGTGTCATTGGATGAACAATTAGGTCACTTTCGTCCTCCCTATGCTAATTCTTATCCAATTAGGGTTTTTAACCAATCTTGTGCATCCAATAGGTGTTTTGTGTCATTGGATGAACATTTAGGTCATTTTCGTCCTCCTTAGGCTAATTCTTATCCAATTAGGGTTTTTAACCAATCTTGTGCATCCAATAGGTGTTTTGTGTTATTGGATGAACATTTAGGTCATTTTCGTCCTCTCTACACTTAATCTTGTTCAATTAGGGTTTCTAACCAATCTTGTGCATCCGATAGGTGTTTTTGTGTCATTGGATGAACAATTAGGTCATTTTCGTCCTCCCTAGGCTAATTCTTGTCCAATTAGGGTTTTTAACCAATCTTGTGCATCTAATAGGTGTTTTTGTGTCATTGGATCAATGTTTAGACCATTTTCGTCCTCCCTACACTTAATCTTGTCCAATTAGGGTTTTTAACCAATCTTGTGCTTCCAATAGGTGTTTTGTGTCATTGGATGAACATTTAGGTCATTTTCGTCCTCCCTACACTTAATCTTGTCCAATTAGGGTGTTTAACCAATCTGGTGCATCCAATAGTTATCTTGTGTCATTGGATGAACATTTAGGTCATTTTCGTTCTCCCTACACTTTATCTTGTCCAATTAGGGTTTCTAACCAATCTTGTGCATCCGATAGGTGTTTTGTGTCATTGGATAAACATTTAGGTCATTTTCGTCCACCCTAGGCTAATTCTTGTCCAATTAGGGTTTTTAACCAATCTTGTGCATCCAATAGGTGTTTTGTGTCATTGGATGAACATTTAGGTCATTTTCGTCCTCCCTACACTTAATCTTGTCCAATTAGGGTTTTTAACCAATCTTGTGCATCCAATAGGTGTTTTGTGTCATTGGAAGAACATTTAGGTCATTTTCGTATTTTCGTCCTCCCTACACTTAATCTTGTCCAATTAGGGTTTTTAACCAATCTTGTGCATCCAATAGGTGTTTTGTGTCATTGGATGAACACTTAGGTCATTTTCGTCCTCCCTACACTTTATCTTGTCCAATTAGGGTTTCTAACCAATCTTGTGCATCCGATAGGTGTTTTTGTGTCATTGGATGAACAATTAGGTCATTTTCGTCCTCCCTATGATAATTCTTGTCCAATTAGGGTTTTTAACCAATCTTGTGCATCCAATAGGTGTTTTGTGTCATTGGATGAACATTTTAGGTCATTTTCGTCCTCCCTACACGTTATCTTTTCCAATTAGGGTTTCTAACCAATCTTGTGCATCCAATTGGTGTTTTTGTGTCATTGGATGAACAATTAGGTCATTTTCGTCCTCCCTATGATAATTCTTGTCCAATTAGGGTTTTTAACCAATCTTGTGCATCCAATATGTGTGTTGTGTCATTGGATGAACATTTAGGTCATTTTCGTCCTCCTTAGGCTAATTCTTATCCAATTAGGGTTTTTAACCAATCTTGTGCATCCAATAGGTGTTTTGTGTCATTGGATGAACATTTAGGTCATTTTCGTCCTCCTTAAGCTAATTCTTATCCAATTACGGTTTTTAACCAATCTTGTGCATCCAATAGGTGTTTTGTGTCATTGGATGAACATTTAGGTCATTTTCGTCCTCCCTACACTTAATCTTGTTCAATTAGGGTTTCTAACCAATCCTGTGCATCCGATAGGTGTTTTTGTGTCATTGGATGAACAATTAGGTCATTTTCGTCCTCCCTAGGCTAATTCTTGTCCAATTAGGGTTTTTAACCAATCTTGTGCATCCAATAGGTGTTTTGTGTCATTGGATGAACATTTTAGTCATTTTCGTCCTCCCTACACTTAATCTTGTCCAATTAGGGTTTCTAACCAATCTTGTGCATCCAATTGTTGTTTTTGTCTCATTGGATGAACATTGATGTCATTTTCGTCCTCCCTAAACTTAATCTCTTCTAATTAGGGTTTCTAACCAATCTTGTGCATCCAATAGGTGTTTTTGTGTCATTGGATGAACAATTAGGTCATTTTCGTCCTCCCTAGGCTAATTCTTGTCCAATTAGGGTTTTTAACCAATCTTGTGCATCCAATAGGTGTTTTGTGTCATTGGATGAATAATTAGGTCATTTTCGTCCTCCCTAGGCTTATACTTGTCAAATTAGGGTTTCTAACCAATCTTGTGCATCCAATAGGTGTTTTTGTGTCATTGGAAGAATATTTAGGTCATAATCGTCCGACCTACACTTAATCTAGTCCAATTAGGGTTTTTAACCAATCTTGTGCATCCAATAGGTGTTTTGTGTCATTGGATGAACATTTAGGTCATTTTCGTCCTTCCTAAACTTAATCTTGTCCAATTAGGGTTTCTAACCAATCTTGTGCATCCAATAGGTGTTTTTGTGTCATTGGAAGAACAATTAGGTGATTTTCGTCCTCCCTAGGCTAATTCTTGTCCAATTAGGGTTTCTAACCAATCTTTTGCATCCAATAGGTGTTTTGTGTCATTGGATGAATATTTAGGTCATTTTCGTCCTCCCTACACTTAATCTTGTCCAATTAAGGTTTCTAACCAATCTTGTGCATCCAATAGGTGTTTTTGTGTCATTGGATGAACATTTAGATCTTTTTCGTCCTCCCTAAACTTAATCTTGTCCAATTACGGTTTCTAACCAATCTTGTGTATCCAATAGGTGTTTTTGTGTCATTGGATGAATAATTAGGTCATTTTCGTCCTCCCTAGGCTAATTCTTGTCCAATTAGGGTTTTTAACCAATCTTGTGCATCCAATAGGTGTTTTGTGTCATTGGATGAACACTTAGGTCATTTTCGTCCTCCCTACACTTAATCTTGTCCAATTAGGGTTTTTAACGAATCTTGTGCATCCAATAGGTGTTTTGTGTCATTGGATGAACATTTAGGTCATTTTCGTCCTCCCTACACTTAATCTTGTCCAATTAGGGTTTTTAACCAATCTTGTGCATCCAATAGGTGTTTTGTGTCATTGGAAGAACATTTAGGTCATTTTCGTATTTTCGTCCTCCCTACACTTAATCTTGTCCAATTAGGGTTTTTAACCAATCTTGTGCATCCAATGGGTGTTTTTGTGTCATTGGATGAACAATTAGGTCATTTTCGTCCTCCCTAGGCTAAATCTTGTCCAATTAGTGTTTTTAACCAATCTTGTGCATCCAATAGGTGATTTTGTGTCATTGGATCAATATTTAGACCATTTTCGTTCTCCCTACACTTAATCTTTTCCAATAAGGGTTTTTAACCAATCTTGTGCATCCAATAGGTGTTTTGTGTCATTGGATGAACATTTAGTTCATTTTCGTCCTCCCTACACTTAATCTTGTCCAATTTGGGTTTTTAACCAATCTTGTGCATCCAATAGGTGTTTTATGTCATTGGATGAACAATTAGGTCATTTCTATCCTCCCTAGGCTAAATCTTGTCCAATTAGGGTTTCAAACTAATCTTGTGCATCCAATTGGTATTTTTGTATCATTGGATGAACAATTAGGTCATTTTCGTCCTCCCTAGGATAATTCTTGTCCAATTAGGGTTTTTAACCAATCTTGTGCATCCAATATGTGTTTTGTGTAATTGGATCAATATTTGGGCCATTTTCGTCCTCCCTAGGCTAATTTTTATCCAATTAAGGTTTTTAACAAATCATGTGCATCTCATAGGTGTTTTGTGTCATTGGATGAACATTTAGGTCATTTTGGTCCTCCCTACAATAAATCTTGTCCAATTAGGGTTTCTAACCAATCTTGTTCCTCCAATAGGTGTTTTAGTGTCATTGGATGAACAATTAGGTCATTTTCGTCCTCCCTAAGCTAATTCTTGTCGAATTAGGGTTTTTAACCAATCTTGTGCATCCAATAGGTGTTTTGTGTCATTGGATGAACATTTAGGTCATTTTCGTCCACCCTAGGCTAATTCTTGTCCAATTAGGGTTTTTAACCAATCTTGTGCATCCAATAGGTGTTTTGTGTCATTGGATGAACATTTAGGTCATTTTCGTTCTCCCTACACTTAATCTTCTCCAATTAGGGTTTTTAACCAATCTTGTGCATCCAACGGGTGTTTTTGTGTCATTGGATGAACAATTAGGTCGTTTTCGTGCTCCCTAGGCTAAATCTTTTCCTATTAGGGTTTTTAGCTAATCTTGTGCATCTAATAGGTGTTTTTGTGTCATTGGATCAATATTTAGACCATTTTCGTCCTCCCTACACTTAATCTTGTCCAATTAGGGTTTTTAACCAATCTTGTGCATCCAATAGGTGTTTTGTGTCATTGGATGAATATTTAGGTCATTTTCGTCCTCCCTACACTTTATCTTGTCCAATTAGGGTTTCAAACCAATCTTGTGCATCCAATTGGTGTTTTTGTATCATTGGATGAACAATTAGGTCATTTTCGTCCTCCCTAGGATAATTCTTGTCCAATTAGGGTTTTTAACCAATCTTGTGCATCCAATATGTGTTTTGTGTAATTGGATCAATATTTGGGCCATTTTCGTCCTCCCTAGGCTAATTTTTATCCAATTAAGGTTTTTAACAAATCATGTGCATCTCATAGGTGTTTTGTGTCATTGGATGAACATTTAGGTCATTTTGGTCCTCCCTACAATAAATCTTGTCCAATTAGGGTTTCTAACCAATCTTGTTCCTCCAATAGGTGTTTTAGTGTCATTGGATGAACAATTAGGTCATTTTCGTCCTCCCTAAGCTAATTCTTGTCGAATTAGGGTTTTTAACCAATCTTGTGCATCCAATAGGTGTTTTGTGTCATTGGATGAACATTTAGGTCATTTTCGTCCACCCTAGGCTAATTCTTGTCCAATTAGGGTTTTTAACCAATCTTGTGCATCCAATAGGTGTTTTGTGTCATTGGATGAACATTTAGGTCATTTTCGTCCTCCCTAAACTTAATCTTGTCCAGTTAGGGTTTCTAACCAATCTTGTGCATCCAATATGTGTTTTTGTGTCATTGGATGAACAATTAGGTCATTTTCGTCCACCCTAGGCTAATTCTTGTCCAATTAGGGTTTCTAACCAATCTTGTGCATCCAATTGGTCTTTTGTGTCATTGGATGAACAATTAGGTCATTTTCGTCCTCCCTAGGCTAATTCTTGTCCAATTAGGGTTTCTAACCAATCTTGTGCATCCAATAGGTGTTTTTGTGTCATTGGATGAATAATTAGGTCATTTTCGTCCTCCCTAGGCTTATTCTTGTCCAATTAGTTCTTCTAACCAATCTTGTGCATCCAATAGGTGTTTTTGTGTCATTGGATGAACATTTAGGTCATTTTCGTCCTCCCTAGGCTTATTCTTGTCCAATTAGGGTTTCTAACCAATCTTGTGCATCCAATAGGTGTTTTGTGTCATTGGATGAACATTTAGGTCATTTTCGTCCACCCTAGGCTAATTCTTGTCCAATTAGGGTTTTTAACCAATCTTGTGCATCCAATAGGTGTTTTGTGTCATTGGATGAACATTTAGGTCATTTTCGTCCTTCCTAAACTTAATCTTATCCAATTAGGGTTTCTAACCAATCTTGTGCATCCAATAGGTGTTTTTGTGTCGTTGGAAGAACAATTAGGTGATTTTCGTCCTCCCTAAGCTAATTCTTGTCCAATTAGGGTTTCTAACCAATCTTTTGCATCCAATAGGTGTTTTGTGTCATTGGATGAATATTTAGGTCATTTTCGTCCTCCCTACACTTAATCTTGTCCAATTAAGGTTTCTAACCAATCTTGTGCATCCAATAGGTGTTTTTGTGTCATTGGATGAACATTTAGGTCTTTTTCGTCCTCCCTAAACTTAATCTTGTCCAATTACGGTTTCTAACCAATCTTGTGTATCCAATAGGTGTTTTTGTGTCATTGGATGAATAATTAGGTCATTTTCGTCCTCCCTAGGCTAATTCTTGTCCAATTAGGGTTTCTAACCAATCTTGTGCATCCAATAGGTGTTTTGTGTCATTGGATGAACAAGTAGGTCATTTTAGTCCTCCCTAGGCTTATTCTTGTCCAATTAGGGTTTTAAACCAATCTTGTGCATCGAATAGGTATTCTGTGTCATTGGATGAACATTTAGGTCTTTTTCGTCCTCCCTAAACTTAATCTTTTCCAATTAGGGTTTCTAACCAATCTTGTGCATCCAATAGGTGTTTTGTGTCATTGCATGAACAATTAGGTCATTTTCATCCTCCCTAGGCTTATTCTTGTCAAATTAGTGCTTCTAACCAATCTTGTGCATCGAATAGGTGTTTTTGTGTCATTGGAAGAATATTTAGGTCATTTTCGTCCTCCCTAGGCTAATTCTTGTCCAATTAGGGTTTCTAACCAATCTTGTGCATGCAATAGGTGTTTTGTGTCATTGGATGAACAAGTAGGTCATTTTCGTCCTCCCTAGGCTTATTCTTGTCCAATTAGGGTTTCTAACCAATCTTGTGTATCCAATAGGTGTTTTTGTGTCATTGGAAGAATATTTAGGTCATAATCGTCCTCCCTACAATTAATCTTGTCCAATTAGGGTTTTTAACCAATCTTGTGCATCCAATAGGTGTTTTGTGTCATTGGATGAACATTTAGGTCATTTTCGTCCTTGCTAAACTTAATCTTGTCCAATTAGGGTTTCTAACCAATCTTGTGCATCCAATAGGTGTTTTTGTGTCATTGGATGAACATTTAGGTCATTTTCGTCCTCCCTAGGCTTATGCTTGTCCAATTAGGGTTTCTAACCAATCTTGTGCATCCAATAGGTGTTTTTGTGTCATTGGATGAACATTTAGGTCTTTTTCGTCCTCCCTAAACTTAATCTTGTCTAATTACGGTTTCTAACCAATCTTGTGTATCCAATAGGTGTTTTTGTGTCATTGGATGAATAATTAGGTCATTTTCGTCCTCCATAGGCTAATTCTTGTCCAATTAGGGTTGCTAACCAATCTTGTGCATGCAATAGGTGTGTTGTGTCATTGGATGAACAAGTAGGTCATTTTCGTCCTCCCTAGGCTTAATCTTGTCCAATTTGGGTTTTTAACCAATCTTGTGCATCCAATAGGTATTTTTGTGTCATTGGATGAACATTTAGGTCTTTTTCGTCCTCCCTAAACTTAATCTTGTCCAATTACGGTTTCTAACCAATCTTGTGTATCAAATAGGTGTTTTTGTGTCATTGGATGAATAATTAGGTCATTTTCGTCCTCCCTAGGCTAATTCTTGTCCAATTAGGGTTTTTAACCAATCTTGTGCATCCAATAGGTGTTTTTGTGTCATTGGATGAACATTTAGGTCATTTTCGTCCTCCCTAAACTTAATCCTGTCCAATTAGGGTTTTTAACCAATCTCGTTCATCCAATAGGTGTTTTGTGTCATTGGATGAATAATTAGGTCATTTTCGTCCTCCCTAGGCTAATTCTTGTCCAATTAGGGTTTCTAACCAATCTTGTGCATGCAATAGGTGTTTTGTGTCATTGCATGAACAAGTAGGTCATTTTCGTCCACCCTAGGCTTATTCTTGTCCAATTAGGGTTTTAAACCAATCTTGTGCATCGAATAGGTGTTCTGTGTCATTGGATGAACATTTAGATCTTTTTCGTCCTCCCTAAACTTAATCTTTTCCAATTAGGGTTTCTAACCAATCTTGTGCATGCAATACGTGTTTTGTGTCATTGCATGAACAATTAGGTCATTTTCATCCTCCCTAGGCTTATTCTTGTCAAATTAGTGCTTCTAACCAATCTTGTGCATCCAATAGCTGTTTTTGTGTCATTGGAAGAATATTTAGGTCATTTTCGTCCTCCCTAGGCTAATTCTTGTCCAATTAGGGTTTCTAACCAATCTTGTGTATCCAATAGGTGTTTTTGTGTCATTGGAAGAATATTTAGGTCATAATCGTCCTCCCTACAATTAATCTTGTCCAATTAGGGTTTTTAACCAATCTTGTGCATCCAATAGGTGTTTTGTGTCATTGGATGAACAATTAGGTCATTTTCGTCCTCCCTAGGCTTATGCTTGTCCAATTAGGGTTTCTAACCAATCTTGTGCATCCAATAGGTGTTTTTGTGTCATTGGATGAACATTTAGGTCTTTTTCGTCCTCCCTAAACTTAATCTTGTCTAATTACGGTTTCTAACCAATCTTGTGTATCCAATAGGTGTTTTTGTGTCATTGGATGAATAATTAGGTCATTTTCGTCCTCCCTAGGCTAATTCTTGTCCAATTAGGGTTGCTAACCAATCTTGTGCATGCAATAGGTGTGTTGTGTCATTGGATGAACAAGTAGGTCATTTTCGTCCTCCCTAGGCTTAATCTTGTCCAATTAGGGTTTTTAACCAATCTTGTGCATCCAATAGGTGTTTTTGTGTCATTGGATGAACATTTAGGTCATTTTCGTCCTCCCTAGGCTTATGCTTGTCCAATTAGGGTTTCTAACCAATCTTGTGCATCCAATAGGTGTTTTTGTGTCATTGGATGAACATTTAGGTCTTTTTCGTCCTCCCTAAACTTAATCTTGTCTAATTACGGTATCTAACCAATCTTGTGTATCCAATAGGTGTTTTTGTGTCATTGGATGAATAATTAGGTCATTTTCGTCCTCCCTAGGCTAATTCTTGTCCAATTAGGGTTGCTAACCAATCTTGTGCATGCAATAGGTGTGTTGTGTCATTGGATGAACAAGTAGGTCATTTTCGTCCTCCCTAGGCTTATTCTTGTCCAATTAGGGTTTTTAACCAATCTTGTGCATCCAATAGGTGTTTTGTGTCATTGGATAAACAAGTAGGTCATTTTAGTCCTCCCTAGGCTTATTCTTGTCCATTTAGGGTTTTAAACCAATCTTGTGCATCCAATAGGTGTTTTGTGTCATTGGATGAACATTTAGGTCTTTTTCGTCCTCCCTAAACTTAATATTTTCCAATTAGGGTTTCTAACCAATCTTATGCATCCAATAGGTGTTTTGTGTCATTGCATGAACAATTAGGTCATTTTCGTCCTCCCTAGGCTTATTCTTGTCCAATTAGTGCTTCTAACCAATCTTGTGCATCCAATAGGTGTTTTTGTGTCATTGGAAGAATATTTAGGTCATTTTCGTCCTCCCTAAGCCAATTCTTGTCCAATTAGGGTTTCTAACCAATCTTGTGCATGCAATAGGTGTTTTGTGTCATTGGATGAACAAGTAGGTCATTTTCGTCCTCCCTAGGCTTATTCTGGTCCAATTAGGGTTTCTAACCAATCTTGTGTATCCAATAGGTGTTTTTGTGTCATTGGATGAATAATTAGGTCATTTTCGTCCTCCCTAGGCTAATTCTTGTCCAATTAGGGTTTCTAACCAATCTTGTGCATCCAATAGGTGTTTTGTGTCATTGGATGAACAAGTAGGTCATTTTAGTCCTCCCTAGGCTTATTCTTGTCCAATTAGGGTTTTAAACCAATCTTGTGCATCCAATAGGTGTTCTGTGTCATTGGATGAACATTTAGGTCTTTTTCGTCCTCCCTAAACTTAATCTTTTCCAATTAGGGTTTCTAACCAATCTTGTGCATCCAATAGGTGTTTTGTGTCATTGCATGAACAATTAGGTCATTTTCGTCCTCTCTAGGCTTATTCTTGTCCAATTAGTGCTTCTAACCAATCTTGTGCATCCAATAGGTGTTTTGGTGTCATTGGAAGAATATTTAGGTCATTTTCGTCCTCCCTAGGCTAATTCTTGTCCAATTAGGGTTGCTAACCAATCTTGTGCATGCAATAGGTGTTTTGTGTCATTGGATGAACAAGTAGGTCATTTTCGTCCTCCCTAGGCTTATTCTTGTCCAATTAGGGTTTTTAACCAATCTTGTGCATCCAATAGGTGTTTTGTGTAGTTGGATGAAAATTTAGGTCATTTTCGTCCTCGCTAAACTTAATCTTGTCCAATTAGGGTTTCTAACCAATCTTGTGCATCCAATAGGTGTTTTTGTGTCATTGGATGAACATTTAGGTCATTTTTGTCCTCCCTAGGCTTATGCTTGTCCAATTAGGGTTTCTAACCAATCTTGTGCATCCAATAGGTGTTTTTGTGTCATTAGATGAACAATTAGGTCATTTTCGTCCTCCCTAGGCTAATTCTTGTCCAATTAGGGTTTTTAACCAATCTAGTGCATCCAATAGGTGTTTTGTGTCATTGGATGAACAATTAGGTCATTTTCGTCCTCCCTAGGCTTATACTTGTCAAATTAGGGTTTCTAACCAATCTTGTGCATCCAATAGGTGTTTTTGTGTCATTGGAAGAATATTTAGGTCATAATCGTCCTCCCTACACTTAATCTTGTCCAATTAGGGTTTCTAACCAATCTTGTGCATCCAATAGGTGTTTTTGTGTCATCGGATGAACATTGAGGTCATTTTCGTCCTCCCTAGGCTTATGGTTGTCCAATTAGGGTTTCTAACCAATCTTGTGCATCCAATAGGTGTTTTTGTGTCATTGGATGAACAATTAGGTTATTTTCGTCCACCCTAGGCTAATTCTTGTCCAATTAGGGTTTTTAACCAATCTTGTGCATCCAATAGGTGTTTTGTGTCATTGGATGAACAATTAGGTCATTTTCGTCCTCCCTAGGCTTATTCCTGTCAAATTAGGGTTTCTAACCAATCTTGTGCATCCAATAGGTGTTTTTGTGTCATTGGAAGAATATTTAGGTCATAATCGTCCTCCCTACACTTAATCTTGTCCAATTAGGGTTTTTAACCAATCTTGTGCATCCAATAGGTGTTTTTGTGTCATTGGATGAACAATTAGGTCATTTTCGTCCACCCTAGGCTAATTCTTGTCCAATTAGGGTTTTTAACCAATCTTGTGCATCCAATAGGTGTTTTTGTGTCATTGGATGAACATTTAGGTCATTTTCGTCCTCCCTAGGCTTATGCTTGTCCAATTAGGGTTTCTAACCAATCTTGTGCATCCAATAGGTGTTTTTGTGTCATTGGATGAACATTTAGGTCTTTTTCGTCCTCCCTAAACTTAATCTTGTCTAACTAACCAATCTTGTGTATCCAATAGGTGTTTTTGTGTCATTGGATGAATAATTAGGTCATTTTCGTCCTCCCTAGGCTAATTCTTGTCCAATTAGGGTTGCTAACCAATCTTGTGCATGCAATAGGTGTGTTGTGTCATTGGATGAACAAGTAGGTCATTTTCGTCCTCCCTAGGCTTAATCTTGTCCAATTAGGGTTTTTAACCAATCTTGTGCATCCAATAGGTGTTTTTGTGTCATTGGATGAACATTTAGGTCTTTTTCGTCCTCCCTAAACTTAATCTTGTCCAATTACGGTTTCTAACCAATCTTGTGTATCAAATAGGTGTTTTTGTGTCATTGGATGAATAATTAGGTCATTTTCGTCCTCCCTAGGCTAATTCTTGTCCAATTAGGGTTTTTAACCAATCTTGTGCATCCAATAGGTGTTTTTGTGTCATTGGATGAACATTTAGGTCATTTTCGTCCTCCCTAAACTTAATCCTGTCCAATTAGGGTTTTTAACCAATCTCGTTCATCCAATAGGTGTTTTGTGTCATTGGATGAATAATTAGGTCATTTTCGTCCTCCCTAGGCTAATTCTTGTCCAATTAGGGTTTCTAACCAATCTTGTGCATGCAATAGGTGTTTTGTGTCATTGGATGAACAAGTAGGTCATTTTCGTCCTCCCTAGGCTTATTCTTGTCCAATTAGGGTTTTTAACCAATCTTGTGCATCCAAAAGGTGTTTTGTGTCATTGGATGAACATTTAGGTCATTTTCGTCCTCGCTAAACTTAATCTTTTCCAATTAAGTTTTGTAACGAATCTTGTGCATCCAATAGGTGTTTTTGTGTCATTGGATGAACATTTAGGTCATTTTCGTCCTCCCTAAACTTAATCCTGTCCAATTAGGGTTTTTAACCAATCTCGTTCATCCAATAGGTGTTTTGTGTCATTGGATGAATAATTAGGTCATTTTCGTCCTCCCTAGGCTAATTCTTGTCCAATTAGGGTTTCTAACCAATCTTGTGCATGCAATAGGTGTTTTGTGTCATTGGATGAACAAGTAGGTCATTTTCGTCCTCCCTAGGCTTATTCTTGTCCAATTAGGGTTTTTAACCAATCTTGTGCATCCAATAGGTGTTTTGTGTCATTGGATGAACATTTAGGTCATTTTCGTCCTCGCTAAACTTAATCTTTTCCAATTAGGGTTTCTAACCAATCTTGTGCATCCAATAGGTATTTTGTGTCATTGCATGAACAATTAGGTCATTTTCGTCCTCCCTAGGCTTATTCTTGTCCAATTAGTGCTTCTAAACAATCTTGTGCATCCAATAGGTGTTTTTGTGTCATTGGAAGAATATTTAGGTCATTTTCGTCCTCCCTAGGCTAATTCTTGTCCAATTAGGGTTTCTAACCAATCTTGTGCATGCAATAGGTGTTTTGTGTCATTGGATGAACAAGTAGGTCATTTTCGTCCTCCCTAGGCTTATTCTTGTCCAATTAGGGTTTTTAACCAATCTCGTGCATCCAATAGGTGTTTTGTGTCATTGGATGAACATTTAGGTCATTTTCGTCCTCCCTAAACTTAATCTTGTCCAATTAGGGTTTCTAACCAATCTTGTGCATCCAATAGGTGTTTTGTGTCATTGCATGAACAATTAGGTCATTTTCGTCCTCCCTAGGCTTATTGTTGTCCAATTAGTGCTTCTAACCAATCTTGTGCATCCAATAGGTGTTTTTGTGTCATTGGAAGAATATTTAGGTCATTTTCGTCCTCCCTAAGCTAATTCTTGTCCAATTAGGGTTTCTAACAAATCTTGTGCATCCAATAGGTGTTTTGTGTCATTGGATGAACAAGTAGGTCATTTTCGTCCTCCCTAGGCTTATTCTTGTCCAATTAGGGTTTTTAACCAATCTTGTGCATCCAATAGGTGTTTTGTGTCATTGGATGAACATTTAGGTCATTTTCGTCCTCGCTGAACTTAATCTCGTCCAATTAGGGTTTCTAACCAATCTTGTGCATCCAATAGCAGTTTTTGTGTCATTGGATGAACATTTAGGTCATTTTCGTCCTCCCTAGGCTTATGCTTGTCCAATTTGGGTTTCTAACTAATCTTGTGCATCCAATAGGTGTTTTTGTGTCATTGGATGAACAATTAGGTCATTTTTGTCCACCCTAGGCTAATTCTTGTCCAATTAGGGTTTTTAACCAATCCTGTGCATCCAATAGGTGTTTTGTGTCATTGGATGAACAATTAGGTCATTTTCGTCCTCCCTAGGCTTATTCTTGTCAAATTAGGGTTTCTAACCAATCTTGTGCATCCAATAGGTGTTTTTGTGTCATTGGAAGAATATTTAGGTCATAATCGTCCTGCCTACACTTAATCTTGTCCAATTAAGGTTTCTAACCAATCTTGTGCATCCAATAGGTGTTTTTGTGTCATTGGATGAACATTTAGGTCTTTTTCGTCCTCCCTAAACTTAATCTTGTCCAATTACGGTTTCTAACCAATCTTGTGTATCCAATAGGTGTTTTTGTGTCATTGGATGAAAAATTAGGTCATTTTCGTCCTCCCTAGGCTAATTCTTGTCCAATTAGGGTTTCTAACCAATCTTGTGCATCCAATAGGTGTTTTGTGTCATTGGATGAACAATTAGGTCATTTTCGTCCTCCCTAGGCTTATTCTTGTCCAATTAGTGCTTCTAACCAATCTTGTGCATCCAATAGGTGTTTTTGTGTCATTGGAAGAATATTTAGGTCATTTTCGTCCTCCCTAGGCTAATTCTTGTCCAATTAGGGTTTCTAACCAATCTTGTGTATCCAATAGGTGTTTTTGTGTCATTGGAAGAATATTTAGGTCATAATCGTCCTCCCTACAATTAATCTTGTCCAATTAGGGTTTTTAACCAATCTTGTGCATCCAATAGGTGTTTTGTGTCATTGGATGAACATTTAGGTCATTTTCGTCCTTGCTAAACTTAATCTTGTCCAATTAGGGTTTCTAACCAATCTTGTGCATCCAATAGGTGTTTTTGTGTCATTGGATGAACATTTAGGTCATTTTCGTCCTCCCTAGGCTTATGCTTGTCCAATTAGGGTTTCTAACCAATCTTGTGCATCCAATAGGTGTTTTTCTGTCATTGGATGAACAATTAGGTCATTTTCGCGCACCCTAGGCTAATTCTTTTCCAATTAGGGTTTTTAACCAATCTTGTGCATCCAATAGGTGTTTTGTGTCATTGGATGAACAATTAGGTCATTTTCATCCTCCCTAGACTAATTCTTGTCCAATTAGGGTTTTTAACCAATCTTGTGCATTGAATAGGTGTTTTTGTGTCATTGGAAGAATATTTAGGTCATAATCGTCCTCCCTACAATTAATCTTGTCCAATTAGGGATTCTAACCAATCATGTGCATCCAATAGGTTTTTTTGTGTCATTGGATGAACATTTAGGTCATTTTCATCCTCCCTAGGCTTATGCTTGTCCAATTTGGGTTTCAAACCAATCTTGTGCATCCATTAGGTGTTTTTGTGTCATTGGATGAACAATTAGGTCATTTTCGTCCTCCCTAGGCTAATTCTTGTCCAATTAGGGTTTCTAACCAATCTTGTGCATCCAATAGGTGTTTTTGTGTCATTGGATGAACATTTAGGTCATTTTCGTCCTCCCTAGGCTTATGCTTGTCCAATTAGGGTTTCTAACCAATCTTGTGCATCCAATAGGTGTTTTGTGTCATTGGATGAACAAGTAGGTCATTTTCGTCCTCCCTAGGCTTATTCTTGTCCAATTAGGGTTTTAAACCAATCTTGTGCATCCAATAGGTGTTTTGTGTCATTGGATGAACAATTAGGTCATTTTCGTCCTCCCTAGGCTTATTCTTGTCCAATTAGGGTTTTAAACCAATCTTGTGCATCCAATAGGTGTTTTTGTGTCATTGGATGAACATTTAGGTCTTTTTCGTCCTCCCTAAACTTAATCTTGTCCAATTACGGTTTCTAACCAATCTTGTGTATCCAATAGGTGTTTTTGTGTCATTGGATGAATAATTAGGTCATTTTCGTCCTGCTTAGGCGAATTCTTGGCCAAATAGGATTTCTAACCAATCTTGTGCATCCAATAGGTGTTTTGTGTCATTGGATGAACAAGTAGGTCATTTTCGTCCTCCCTAGGCTTATTCTTGTCCAATTAGGGTTTTAAACCAATCTTGTGCATCCAATAGGTGTTTTGTGTCATTGGATGAACAATTAGGTCATTTTCGTCCTCCCTAGGCTTATTCTTGTCCAATTAGGGTTTCTAACCAATCTTGTGCATCCAATAGGTGTTTTTGTGTCATTGGATGAACATTTAGGTCTTTTTCGTCCTCCCTAAACTTAATCTTGTCCAATTACGGTTTCTAACCAATCTTGTGTATCCAATAGGTGTTTTTGTGTCATTGGATGAATAATTAGGTCATTTTCGTCCTCCCTAGGCTTATTCTTGTCAAATTAGGGTTTCTAACCAATCTTGTGCATCCAACAGCTGTTTTTGTGTCATTGGAAGAATATTTAGGTCATAATCGTCCTCCCTACACTTAATCTTGTCCAATTAGGGTTTTTAACCAATTTTGTGCATCCAATAGGTGTTTTGTGTCATTGGATGAACATTTAGGTCATTTTCGTCCTTCCTAAACTTAATCTTGTCCAATTAGGGTTTCTAACCAATCTTGTGCATCCAATAGGTGTTTTTGTGTCATTGGAAGAACAATTAGGTGATTTTCGTCCTCCCTAAACTTAATCTTGTCCAATTAGGGTTTCTAACCAATCTTGTGCATCCAATAGGTGTTTTTGTGTCATTGGATGAACATTTAGGTCATTTTCGTCGTCCCTCGGCTTATGCTTGTCCAATTAGGGTTTCTAACCAATCTTGTGCATCCAATAGCTGTTTTTGTGTCATTGGATGAACAATTTGTCATTTTCGTCCACCCTAGGCTAATTCTTGTCCAATTAGGGTTTTTAACCAATCTTGTGCATCCAATAGGTGTTTTGTGTCATTGGATGAACATTTAGGTCATTTTCGTCCTTCCTAAACTTAATCTTGTCCAATTAGGGTTTCTAACCAATCTTGTGCATCCAATAGGTGTTTTTGTGTCATTGGAAGAACAATTAGGTCATTTTCGTCCTCCATAAGCTAATTCTTGTCCAATTAGGGTTTTTAACCAATCTTGTGCATCCAATAGGTGTTTTGTGTCATTGGATGAACATTTAGGTCATTTTCGTCCTTCCTAAACTTAATCTTGTCCAATTAGGGTTTCTAACCAATCTTGTGCATCCAATAGGTTTTTTTGTCTCATTGGATGAACATTTAGGTCATTTTCGTCCTCCCTAGGCTTATGCTTGTCCAATTAGGGTTTCTAACCAATCTAGTGCATCCAATAGGTGTTTTTGTGTCGTTGGATGAACAATTAGGTCATTTTCGTCCTCCCTGGGCTAATTCTTGTCCAATTAGGGTTTCTAACCAATCTTGTGCATCCAATAGGTGTTTTGTGTCATTGGATGAACAAGTAGGTCATTTTGGTCCTCCCTAGGCTTATTCTTGTCCAATTAGGGTTTTTAACCAATCTTGTGCATCCAATAGGTGTTTTGTGTCATTGGATGAACATTTAGGTCATTTTCGTCCTCGCTAAACTTAATCTTGTCCAATTAGGGTTTCTAACCAATCTTGAGCATCCAATAGGTGTTTTTGTGTCATTGGATGAATAATTAGGTCATTTTCGTCCTCCCTAGGCTAATTCTTGTCCAATTAGGGTTGCTAACCAATCTTGTGCATGCAATAGGTGTGTTGTGTCATTGGATGAACAAGTAGGTCATTTTCGTCCTCCCTATGCTTAATCTTGTCCAATTAGGGTTTTTAACCAATCTTGTGCATCCAATAGGTATTTTTGTGTCATTGGATGAACAAGTAGGTCATTTTCGTCCTCCCTAGGCTTATTCTTGTCCAATTAGGGTTTTTAACCAATCTTGTGCATCCAATAGGTGTTTTGTGTCATTGGATGAACATTTAGGTCATTTTCGTCCTCGCTAAACTTAATCTTGTCCAATTAGGGTTTCTAACCAATCTTGAGCATCCAATAGGTGTTTTTGTGTCATTGGATGAACATTTAGGTCATTTTCGTCCTCCCTAGGCTAATTCTTGTCCAATTAGGGTTGCTAACCAATCTTGTGCATGCAATAGGTGTGTTGTGTCATTGGATGAACAAGTAGGTCATTTTCGTCCTCCCTAGGCTTAATCTTGTCCAATTAGGGTTTTTAACCAATCTTGTGCATCCAATAGGTATTTTTGTGTCATTGGATGAACATTTAGGTCTTTTTCGTCCTCCCTAAACTTAATCTTGTCCAATTACGGTTTCTAACCAATCTTGTGTATCAAATAGGTGTTTTTGTGTCATTGGATGAATAATTAGGTCATTTTCGTCCTCCCTAGGCTAATTCTTGTCCAATTAGGGTTTTTAACCAATCTTGTGCATCCAATAGGTGTTTTTGTGTCATTGGATGAACATTTAGGTCATTTTCGTCCTCCCTAAACTTAATCATGTCCAATTAGGGTTTTTAACCAATCTTGTGCATCCAATAGGTATTTTTGTGTCATTGGATGAACATTTAGGTCTTTTTCGTCCTCCCTAAACTTAATCTTGTCCAATTACGGTTTCTAACCAATCTTGTGCATCCAATAGGTATTTTTGTGTCATTGGATGAACAAGTAGGTCATTTTCGTCCTCCCTAGGCTTATTCTTGTCCAATTAGGGTTTTTAACCAATCTTGTGCATCCAATAGGTGTTTTGTGTCATTGGATGAACATTTAGGTCATTTTCGTCCTCGCTAAACTTAATCTTGTCCAATTAGGGTTTCTAACCAATCTTGAGCATCCAATAGGTGTTTTTGTGTCATTGGATGAACATTTAGGTCATTTTCGTCCTCCCTAGGCTTATGCTTGTCCAATTAGGGTTTCTAACCAATCTTGTGCATCCAATAGGTGTTTTTGTGTCATTGGATGAACATTTAGGTCTTTTTCGTCCTCCCTAAACTTAATCTTGTCTAATTACGGTTTCTAACCAATCTTGTGTATCCAATAGGTGTTTTTGTGTCATTGGATGAATAATTAGGTCATTTTCATCCTCCCTAGGCTAATTCTTGTCCAATTAGGGTTGCTAACCAATCTTGTGCATGCCATAGGTGTGTTGTGTCATTGGATGAACAAGTAGGTCATTTTCGTCCTCCCTAGGCTTAATCTTGTCCAATTAGGGTTTTTAACCAATCTTGTGCATCCAATAGGTATTTTTGTGTCATTGGATGAACATTTAGGTCTTTTTCGTCCTCCCTAAACTTAATCTTGTCCAATTACGGTTTCTAACCAATCTTGTGCATCCAATAGGTGTTTTTGTTTCATTGGAAGAATATTTAGGTCATAATCGTCCTCCCTACAATTAATCTTGTCCAATTAGGGTTTTTAACCAATCTTGTGCATCCAATTGGTGTTTTGTGTCATTGGATGAACAATTAGGTCATTTTCGTCCACCCTAGGCTAATTCTTGTCCAATTAGGGTTTTTAACCAATCTTGTGCATCCAATAGGTGTTTTGTGTCATTGGATGAAGAATTAGGTCATTTTCGTCCTCCCTAGGCTAATTCTTGTCCAATTAGGGTTTTTAACCAATCTTGTGCATCCATTAGGTATTTTTGTGTCATTGGAAGAATATTTAGGTCATTTTCGTCCTCCCTAGGCTAATTCTTGTCCAATAAGGGTTTCTAACCAATCTTGTGCATCCATTAGCTGTTTTGTGTCATTGGATGAACATTTAGGTCATTTTCTTCCTCCCTAGGCTTATGCTTGTCCAATTAGGGTTTCTAACCAATCTTGTGCATCCAATAGGTGTTTTTGTGTCATTGGATGAACAATTAGGTCATTTTCGTCCACCCTAGGCTAATTCTTGTCCAATTAGGGTTTTTAACCAATCTTGTGCATCCAATAGGTGTTTTGTGTCATTGGATGAAGAATTAGGTCATTTTCGTCCTCCCTAGGCTAATTCTTGTCCAATTAGGGTTTTTAACCAATCTTGTGCATCCATTAGGTATTTTTGTGTCATTGGAAGAATATTTAGGTCATTTTCGTCCTCCCTATGCTAATTCTTGTCCAATAAGGGTTTCTAACCAATCTTGTGCATCCAATAGCTGTTTTGTGTCATTGGATGAACATTGAGGTCATTTTCGTCCTCCCTAGGCTTATGGTTGTCCAATTAGGGTATCTAACCAATCTTGTGCATCCAATAGGTGTTTTTGTGCCATTGGATGAACAATTAGGTCATTTTCGTCCACCCTAGGCTAATTCTTGTCCAATTAGGGTTTTTAACCAATCTTGTGCATCCAATAGGTGTTTTTGTGTCATCGGATGAACATTGAGGTCATTTTCGTCCTCCCTAGGCTTATGGTTGTCCAATTAGGGTTTCTAACCAATCTTGTGCATCCAATAGGTGTTTTTGTGTCATTGGATGAACAATTAGGTTATTTTCGTCCACCCTAGGCTAATTCTTGTCCAATTAGGGTTTTTAACCAATCTTGTGCATCCAATAGGTGTTTTGTGTCATTGGATGAACAATTAGGTCATTTTCGTCCTCCCTAGGCTTATTCTTGTCAAATTAGGGTTTCTAACCAATCTAGTGCATCCAATAGGTGTTTTTGTGTCATTGGAAGAATATTTAGGTCATAATCGTCCTCCCTACAATTAATCTTGTCCAATTAGGGTTTTTAACCAATCTTGTGCATCCAATAGGTGTTTTGTGTCATTGGATGAACATTTAGGTCATTTTCGTCCTTGCTAAACTTAATCTTGTCCAATTAGGGTTTCTAACCAATCTTGTGCATCCAATAGGTGTTTTTGTGTCATTGGATGAACATTTAGGTCATTTTCGTCCTCCCTAGGCTTATGCTTGTCCAATTAGGGTTTCTAACCAATCTTGTGCATCCAATAGGTGTTTTTGTGTCGTTGGAAGAACAATTAGGTGATTTTCGTCCTCCCTAAGCTAATTCTTGTCTAATTAGGGTTTCTAACCAATCTTTTGCATCCAATAGGTGTTTTGTGTCATTGGATGAATATTTAGGTCATTTTCGTCCTCCCTACACTTAATCTTGTCCAATTAAGGTTTCTAACCAATCTTGTGCATCCAATAGGTGTTTTTGTGTCATTGGATGAACATTTAGGTCTTTTTCGTCCTCCCTAAACTTAATCTTGTCCAATTACGGTTTCTAACCAATTTTGTGTATCCAATAGGTGTTTTTGTGTCATTGGATGAATAATTAGGTCATTTTCGTCCTCCCTAGGCTAATTCTTGTCCAATTAGGGTTGCTAACCAATCTTGTGCATGCAATAGGTGTTTTGTGTCATTGGATGAACAAGTAGGTCATTTTCGTCCTCCCTAGGCTTATTCTTGTCCAATTAGGGTTTTTAACCAATCTTGTGCATCCAATAGGTGTTTTGTGTAGTTGGATGAAAATTTAGGTCATTTTCGTCCTCGCTAAACTTAATCTTGTCCAATTAGGGTTTCTAACCAATCTTGTGCATCCAATAGGTGTTTTTGTGTCATTGGATGAACATTTAGGTCATTTTTGTCCTCCCTAGGCTTATGCTTGTCCAATTAGGGTTTCTAACCAATCTTGTGCATCCAATAGGTGTTTTTGTGTCATTAGATGAACAATTAGGTCATTTTCGTCCTCCCTAGGCTAATTCTTGTCCAATTAGGGTTTTTAACCAATCTAGTGCATCCAATAGGTGTTTTTGTGTCATTGGATGAATATTTAGGTCATTTTCGTCCTCCCTACACTTAATCTTGTCCAATTAAGGTTTCTAACCAATCTTGTGCATCCAATAGGTGTTTTGTGTCATTGGATGAACATTTAGGTCTTTTTCGTCCTCCCTAAACTTAATCTTTTCCAATTAGGGTTTCTAACCAATCTTGTGCATCCAATAGGTGTTTTGTGTCATTGCATGAACAATTAGGTCATTTTCGTCCTCCCTAGGCTTATTCTTGTCCAATTAGTGCTTCTAACCAATCTTGTGCATCCAATAGGTGTTTTTGTGTCATTGGAAGAATATTTAGGTCATTTTCATCCTCCCTAGGCTAATTCTTGTCCAATTAGTGTTGCTAACCAATCTTGTGCATGCAATAGGTGTTTTGTGTCATTGGATGAACAAGTAGGTCATTTTCGTCCTCCCTAGGCTTATTCTTGTCCAATTAGGGTTTTTAACCAATCTTGTGCATCCAATAGGTGTTTTGTGTAGTTGGATGAACATTTAGGTCATTTTCGTCCTCGCTAAACTTAATCTTGTCCAATTAGGGTTTCTAACCAATCTTGTGCATCCAATAGGTGTTTTTGTGTCATTGGATGAACATTTAGGTCATTTTTGTCCTCCCTAGGCTTATGCTTGTCCAATTAGGGTTTCTAACCAATCTTGTGCATCCAATAGGTGTTTTTGTGTCATTGGATGAACAATTAGGTCATTTTCGTCCTCCCTAGGCTAATTTTTGTCCAATTAGGGTTTCTAACCAATCTTGTGCATCCAATAGGTGTTTTTGTGTCATTGGAAGAATATTTAGGTCATAATCGTCCTCCCTACACTTAATCTTGTCCAATTAGGGTTTTTAACCAATCTTGTGCATCCAATAGGTGTTTTGTGTCATTGGATGAACATTTAGGTCATTTTCGTCCTCGCTAACATTAATCTTGTCCAATTAGGGTTTCTAACCAATCTTGTGCATCCAATAGGTGTTTTTGTGTCATTGGATGAACATTTAGGTCATTTTCGTCCTCCCTAGGCTTATGCTTGTCCAATTAGGGTTTCTAACCAATCTTGTGCATCCAATAGGTGTTTTTGTGTCATTGGATGAACATTTAGGTCTTTTTCGTCCTCCCTAAACTTAATCTTGTCTAATTACGGTTTCTAACCAATCTTGTGTATCCAATAGGTGTTTTTGTGTCATTGGAAGAATATTTAGGTCATAATCGTCCTCCCTACAATTAATCTTGTCCAATTAGGGTTTTTAACCAATCTTGTGCATCCAATAGGTGTTTTGTGTCATTGGATGAACATTTAGGTCATTTTCGTCCTCGCTAAACTTAATCTTGTCCAATTAGGGTTTCTAACCAATCTTGTGCATCCAATAGGTGTTTTTATGTCATTGGATGAACAATTAGGTCATTTTCGTCCTCCCTAGGCTAATTCTTGTCCAATTAGGGTTTTTAACCAATCTTGTGCATCCAATAGGTGTTTTTGTGTCATTGGATGAACATTTAGGTCATTTTCGTCCTCCCTAAACTTAATCCTGTCCAATTAGGGTTTTTAACCAATCTCGTTCATCCAATAGGTGTTTTGTGTCATTGGATGAATAATTAGGTCATTTTCGTCCTCCCTAAGCTAATTCTTGTCCAATTAGGGTTTCTAACCAATCTTGTGCATGCAATAGGTGTTTTGTGTCATTGGATGAACAAGTAGGTCATTTTCGTCCTCCCTAGGCTTATTCTTGTCCAATTAGGGTTTTTAACCAATCTTGTGCATCCAATAGGTGTTTTGTGTCATTGGATGAACATTTAGGTCATTTTCGTCCTCGCTAAACTTAATCTTTTCCAATTAGGGTTTCTAACGAATCTTGTGCATCCAATAGGTGTTTTTGTGTCATTGGATGAATAATTAGGTCATTTTCGTCCTCCCTAGGCTAATTCTTGTCCAATTAGGGTTTCTAACCAATCTTGTGCATGCAATAGGTGTTTTGTGTCATTGGATGAACAAGTAGGTCATTTTCGTCCTCCCTAGGCTTATTCTTGTCCAATTAGGGTTTTTAACCAATCTTGTGCATCCAATAGGTGTTTTGTGTCATTGGATGAACATTTATGTCATTTTCGTCCTCGCTAAACTTAATCATGTCCAATTAGGGTTTCTAATCAATCTTGTGCATCCAATAGGTGTTTCTGTGTCATTGGATGAACATTTAGGTCATTTTCTTCCTCCCTAGGCTTATGCTTGTCCAATTAGGGTTTCTAACCAATCTTGTGCATCCAATAGGTATTTTTGTGTCATTGGATGAACAATTAGGTCATTTTCGTCCACCCTAGGCTAATTCTTGTCCAATTAGGGTTTTTAACCAATCTTGTGCATCCAATAGGTGTTTTGTGTCATTGGATGAACAATTAGGTCATTTTCGTCCTCCCTAGGCTTATTCTTGTCAAATTAGGGTTTCTAACCAATCTTGTGCATCCAATAGGTGTTTTTGTGTCATTGGAAGAATATTTAGGTCATAATCGTCCTCCCTACAATTAATCTTGTCCAATTAGGGTTTTTAACCAATCTTGTGCATCCAATAGTTGTTTTGTGTCATTGGATGAACATTTAGTTCATTTTCGTCCTTCCTAAACTTAATCTTGTCCAATTAAGGTTTCTAACCAATCTTGTGCATCCAATAGGTTTTTTTGTGTCATTGGATGAACATTTAGGTCATTTTAGTCTTCCCTAGGCTTATGCTTGTCCAATTAGGGTTTCTAACCAATCTTGTGCATCTAATAGGTGTTTTTATGTCATTAGATGAACAATTAGGTCATTTTCGTCCTCCCTAGGCTAATTCTTGTCAAATTAGGGTTTCTAACCAATCTTGTGCATCCAATAGGTGTTTTTGTGTCATTGGATGAACATTTAGGTCATTTTCGTCCTCCCTAGGCTTATGCTTGTCCAATTAGGGTTTCTAACCAATCTTGTGCATCCAATAGGTGTTTTTGTGTCATTGGATGAACAATTTGGTCATTTTCGTCCTCCCTAGGCTTATTCTTGTCTAATTAGGGTTTTTAACCAATCTTGTGCATCCAATAGGTGTTTTGTGTCATTGGATGAACATTTAGTTCATTTTCGTCCTTCCTAAACTTAATCTTGTCCAATTAAGGTTTCTAACCAATCTTGTGCATCCAATAGGTTTTTTTGTGTCATTGGATGAACATTTAGGTCATTTTAGTCTTCCCTAGGCTTATGCTTGTCCAATTAGGGTTCCTAACCAATCTTGTGCATCCAATAGGTGTTTTTATGTCATTACATGAACAATTAGGTCATTTTCGTCCTCCCTAGGCTAATTCTTGTCAAATTAGGGTTTCTAACCAATCTTGTGCATCCAATAGGTGTTTTTGTGTCATTGGATGAACATTTAGGTCATTTTCGTCCTCCCTAGGCTTATGCTTGTCCAATTAGGGTTTCTAACCAATCTTGTGCATCCAATAGGTGTTTTTGTGTCATTGGATGAACATTTAGGTCTTTTTCGTCATCCCTAAACTTAATCTTGTCCAATTACGGTTTCTAACCAATCTTGTGTATCCAATAGGTGTTTTTGTGTCATTGGATGAATAATTAGGTCATTTTCGTCCTCCCTAGGCTAATTCTTGTCCAATTAGGGTTGCTAACCAATCTTGTGCATGCAATAGGTGTGTTGTGTCATTGGATGAACAAGTAGGTCATTTTCGTCCTCCCTAGGCTTAATCTTGTCCAATTAGGGTTTTTAACCAATCTTGTGCATCCAATAGGTATTTTTGTGTCATTGGATGAACATTTAGGTCTTTTTCGTCCTCCCTAAACTTAATCTTGTCCAATTACGGTTTCTAACCAATCTCGTGTATCAAATAGGTGTATTTGTGTCATTGGATGAATAATTAGGTCATTTTCGTCCTCCCTAGGCTAATTCTTGTCCAATTAGGGTTTTTAACCAATCTTGTGCATCCAATAGGTGTTTTTGTGTCATTGGATGAACATTTAGGTCATTTTCGTCCTCCCTAAACTTAATCCTGTCCAATTAGGGTTTTTAACCAATCTCGTTCATCCAATAGGTGTTTTGTGTCATTGGATGAATAATTAGGTCATTTTCGTCCTCCCTAGGCTAATTCTTGTCCAATTAGGGTTTCTAACCAATCTTGTGCATGCAATAGGTGTTTTGTGTCATTGGATGAACAAGTAGGTCATTTTCGTCCTCCCTAGGCTTATTCTTGTCCAATTAGGGTTTTTAACCAATCTTGTGCATCCAAAAGGTGTTTTGTGTCATTGGATGAACATTTAGGTCATTTTCGTCCTCGCTAAACTTAATCTTTTCCAATTAAGTTTTGTAACGAATCTTGTGCATCCAATAGGTGTTTTTGTGTCATTGGATGAACATTTAGGTCATTTTCGTCCTCCCTAAACTTAATCCTGTCCAATTAGGGTTTTTAACCAATCTCGTTCATCCAATAGGTGTTTTGTGTCATTGGATGAATAATTAGGTCATTTTCGTCCTCCCTAGGCTAATTCTTGTCCAATTAGGGTTTCTAACCAATCTTGTGCATGCAATAGGTGTTTTGTGTCATTGGATGAACAAGTAGGTCATTTTCGTCCTCCCTAGGCTTATTCTTGTCCAATTAGGGTTTTTAACCAATCTTGTGCATCCAATAGGTGTTTTGTGTCATTGGATGAACATTTAGGTCATTTTCGTCCTCGCTAAACATAATCTTTTCCAATTAGGGTTTCTAACGAATCTTGTGCATCCAATAGGTGTTTTTGTGTCATTGGATGAATAATTAGGTCATTTTCGTCCTCCCTAGGCTAATTCTTGTCCAATTAGGGTTGCTAACCAATCTTGTGCATGCAATAGGTGTGTTGTGTCATTGGATGAACAAGTAGGTCATTTTCGTCCTCCCTATGCTTAATCTTGTCCAATTAGGGTTTTTAACCAATCTTGTGCATCCAATAGGTATTTTTGTGTCATTGGATGAACAAGTAGGTCATTTTCGTCCTCCCTAGGCTTATTCTTGTCCAATTAGGGTTTTTAACCAATCTTGTGCATCCAATAGGTGTTTTGTGTCATTGGATGAACATTTAGGTCATTTTCGTCCTCGCTAAACTTAATCTTGTCCAATTAGGGTTTCTAACCAATCTTGAGCATCCAATAGGTGTTTTTGTGTCATTGGATGAATAATTAGGTCATTTTCGTCCTCCCTAGGCTAATTCTTGTCCAATTAGGGTTGCTAACCAATCTTGTGCATGCAATAGGTGTGTTGTGTCATTGGATGAACAAGTAGGTCATTTTCGTCCTCCCTATGCTTAATCTTGTCCAATTAGGGTTTTTAACCAATCTTGTGCATCCAATAGGTATTTTTGTGTCATTGGATGAACAAGTAGGTCATTTTCGTCCTCCCTAGGCTTATTCTTGTCCAATTAGGGTTTTTAACCAATCTTGTGCATCCAATAGGTGTTTTGTGTCATTGGATGAACATTTAGGTCATTTTCGTCCTCCCTAAATTTAATCTTGTCCAATTAGGGTTTCTAACCAATCTTGTGCATCCAATAGGTGTTTTTGTGTCATTGGATGAACATTTAGGTCATTTTCGTCCTCCCTAGGCTTATGCTTGTCCAATTAGGGTTTCTAACCAATCTTGTGC
Source organism: Cicer judaicum (assembly GCA_037974835.1). Classification (NCBI taxonomy): domain Eukaryota; kingdom Viridiplantae; phylum Streptophyta; class Magnoliopsida; order Fabales; family Fabaceae; genus Cicer; species Cicer judaicum. Next base: position 488,272 of record JBBPBS010000960.1, on the reverse strand, counting down.
ATCCAATAGGTGTTTTGTGTCATTGGATGAACAATTAGGTCATTTTCGTCCTCCCTAGGCTTATACTTGTCAAATTAGGGTTTCTAACCAATCTTGTGCATCCAATAGGTGTTTTTGTGTCATTGGAAGAATATTTAGGTCATAATCGTCCTCCCTACACTTAATCTTGTCCAATTAGGGTTTTTAACCAATCTTGTGCATCCAATAGGTGTTTTGTGTCATTGGATGAACATTTAAGTCATTTTAGTCCTCCCTAGGCTTATTCTTGTCCAATTAGGGTTTTAAACCAATCTTGTGCATCCAATAGGTGTTTTGTGTCATTGCATGAACAATTATGTCTTTTTCCTCCTCCCTAGGCTTATTCTTGTCCAATTAGTGCTTCTAACCAATCTTGTGCATCCAATAGGTGTTTTTGTGTCATTGGAAGAATATTTAGGTCATTTTCGTCCTCCCTAGGCTAATTCTTGTCCAATTAGGGTTTCTAACCAATCTTGTGCATGCAATAGGTGTTTTGTGTCATTGGATGAACAAGTAGGTCATTTTCGTCCTCCCTAGGCTTATTCTTGTCTAATTAGGGTTTTTAACCAATCTCGTTCATCCAATAGGTGTTTTGTATCATTGGATGAACATTTAGGTCATTTTCGTCCTCGCCAAACATAATCTTGTCCAATTAGGGTTCCTAACCAATCTTGTGCATCCAATAGGTGTTTTTGTGTCATTGGATGAACATTTAGGTCATTTTCGTCCTCCCTAGGCTTATGCTTGTCCAATTAGGGTTTCTAACCAATCTTGTGCATCCAATAGGTGTTTTGTGTCATTGGATGAACAATTAGGTCATTTTCGTCCACCCTAGGCTAATTCTTGTCCAATTAGGGTTTTTAACCAATCTTGTGCATCCAATAGGTGTTTTGTGTCATTGGATGAAGAATTAGGTCATTTTCGTCCTCCCTAGGCTAATTCTTGTCCAATTATGGTTTTTAACCAATCTTGTGCATCCATTAGGTATTTTTGTGTCATTGGAAGAATATTTAGGTCATTTTCGTCCTCCCTAGGCTAATTCTTGTCCAATAAGGGTTTCTAACCAATCTTGTGCATCCAATAGCTGTTTTGTGTCATTGGATGAACATTTAGGTCATTTTCGTCCTCCCTAAACTTGATCTTGTCCAATTAGGGTTTCTAACCAATCTTGTGCATCCAATAGGTGTTTTTGTGTCATCGGATGAACATTGAGGTCATTTTCGTCCACCCTAGGCTAATTCTTGTCCAATTAGGGTTTTTAACCAATCTTGTGCATCCAATAGGTGTTTTGTGTCATTGGATGAAGAATTAGGTCATTTTCGTCCTCCCTAGGCTAATTCTTGTCCAATTAGGGTTTTTAACCAATCTTGTGCATCCATTAGGTATTTTTGTGTCATTGGAAGAATATTTAGGTCATTTTCGTCCTCCCTAGGCTAATTCTTGTCCAATAAGGGTTTCTAACCAATCTTGTGCATCCAATAGCTATTTTGTGTCATTGGATGAACATTTAGGTCATTTTCGTCCTCCCTAAACTTGATCTTGTCCAATTAGGGTTTCTAACCAATCTTGTGCATCCAATAGGTGTTTTTGTGTCATCGGATGAACATTGAGGTCATTTTCGTCCTCGCTAAACATAATCTTGTCCAATTAGGGTTTCTAACCAATCTTGTGCATCCAATAGGTGTTTTGTGTCATTGGATGAACATTTAGGTCTTTTTCGTCCTCCCTAAACTTAATATTTTCCAATTAGGGTTTCTAACCAATCTTATGCATCCAATAGGTGTTTTGTGTCATTGCATGAACAATTAGGTCATTTTCGTCCTCCCTAGGCTTATTCTTGTCCAATTAGTGCTTCTAACCAAATGTTGTGCATCCAATAGGTGTTTTTGTGTCATTGGAAGAATATTTAGGTCATTTTCGTCCTCCCTAGGCTAATTCTTGTCCAATTAGGGTTTCTAACCAATCTTGTGCATGCAATAGGTGTTTTGTGTCATTGGATGAACAAGTAGGTCATTTTCGTCCTCCCTAGGCTTATTCTTGTCCAATTAGGTTTTTAACCAATCTCGTTCATCCAATCGGTGTTTTGTGTCATTGGATGAACATTTAGGTCATTTTCTTCCTCCCTAGGCTTATGCTTGTCCAATTAGGGTTTCTAACCAATCTGGTGCATCCAATAGGTGTTTTTGTGTCATTGGATGAACAATTAGGTCATTTTCGTCCACCCTAGGCTAATTCTTGTCCAATTAGGGTTTTTAACCAATCTTGTGCATCCAATAGGTGTTTTGTGTCATTGGATGAAGAATTAGGTCATTTTCGTCCTCCCTAGGCTAATTCTTGTCCAATTAGGGTTTTTAACCAATCTTGTGCATCCATTAGGTATTTTTGTGTCATTGGAAGAATATTTAGGTCATTTTCGTCCTCCCTATGCTAATTCTTGTCCAATAAGGGTTTCTAACCAATCTTGTGCATCCAATAGCTGTTTTGTGTCATTGGATGAACATTTAGGTCATTTTCGTCCTCCCTAAACTTGATCTTGTCCAATTAGGGTTTCTAACCAATCTTGTGCATCCATTAGGTGTTTTTGTGTCATCGGATGAACATTGAGGTCATTTTCGTCCTCCCTAGGCTTATGGTTGTCCAATTAGGGTTTCTAACCAATCTTGTGCATCCAATAGGTGTTTTTGTGTCATTGGATGAACAATTAGGTTATTTTCGTCCACCCTAGGCTAATTCTTGTCCAATTAGGGTTTTTAACCAATCTTGTGCATCCAATAGGTGTTTTGTGTCATTGGATGAACAATTAGGTCATTTTCGTCCTCCCTAGGCTTATTCTTGTCAAATTAGGGTTTCTAACCAATCTTGTGCATCCAATAGGTGTTTTTGTGTCATTGGAAGAATATTTAGGTCATAATCGTCCTCCCTACACTTAATCTTGTCCAATTAGGGTTTTTAACCAATCTTGTACATCCAATAGGTGTTTTGTGTCATTGGATGAACAATTAGGTCATTTTCGTCCTCCCTAGGCTTATTCTTGTCAAATTAGGCTTTCTAACCAATCTTGTGCATCCAATAGGTGTTTTTGTGTCATTAGAAGAATATTTAGGTCATAATCGTCCTGCCTACACTTAATCTTGTCCAATTAAGGTTTCTAACCAATCTTGTGCATCCAATAGGTGTTTTTGTGTCATTGGATGAACATTTAGGTCTTTTTCGTCCTCCCTAAACTTAATCTTGTCCAATTACGGTTTCTAACCAATCTTGTGTATCCCATAGGTGTTTTTGTGTCATTGGATGAATAATTAGGTCATTTTCGTCCTCCCTAGGCTAATTCTTGTCCAATTAGGGTTTCTAACCAATCTTGTGCATCCAATAGGTGTTTTGTGTCATTGGATGAACAAGTAGGTCATTTTCGTCCTCCCTAGGCTTATTCTTGTCCAATTAGGGTTTTTAACCAATCTTGTGCATCCAATAGGTGTTTTGTGTCATTGGATGAACATTTAGGTCATTTTCGTCCTCGCTAAACTTAATCTTGTCCAATTAGGTTTTCTAACCAATCTTGTGCATCCAATAGGTGTTTTTGTGTCATTGGATGAACATTTAGGTCATTTTCGTCCTCCCTACGCTTATGCTTGTCCAATTAGTGTTTCTAACCAATCTTGTGCATCCAATAGGTGTCTTTGTGTCATTGGATGAACAATTTGTCATTTTCGTCCACCCTAGGCCAATTCTTGTCCAATTAGGGTTTTTAACCAATCTTGTGCATCCAATAGGTGTTTTGTGTCATTGGATGAACATTTAGGTCTTTTTCGTCCTCCCTAAACTTAATGTTGTCCAATTAGGGTTTCTAACCAATCTTGTGCATCCAATAGGTGTTTTGTCTCATTGCATGAACAATTAGGTCATTTTCGTCCTCCCTAGGCTTATTCTTGTCCAATTAGTGCTTCTAACCAATCTTGTGCATCCAATAGGTGTTTTTGGGTCATTGGAAGAATATTTAGGTCATTTTCGTCCTCCCTAGGCTAATTCTTGTCCAATTAGGTTTTCTAACGAATCTTGTGCGTCCAATAGGTGTTTTGTGTCATTGGATGAACAAGTAGGTCATTTTCGTCCTCCCTAGGCTTATTCTTGTCCAATTAGGGTTTTTAACCAATCTTGTGCATCCAATAGGTGTTTTGTGTCATTGGATGAACATTTAGGTAATTTTCATCCTCGCTAAACTTAATCTTGTCGAATTAGGGTTTCTAACCAATCTTGTGCATCCAATAGGTGTTTTTGTGTCATTGGAAGAACAATTAGGTGATTTTCGTCCTCCCTAAGCTAATTCTTGTCCAATTAGGGTTTCTAACCAATCTTGTGCATCCAATAGGTGTTTTTGTGTCATTGGATGAACATTTAGGTCTTTTTCTTCCTCCCTAAACTTAATCTTGTCCAATTAGGGTTTCTAACCAATCTTGTGCATCCAATAGGTGTTTTTGTGTCATTGGATGAACAATTAGGTCATTTTCGTCCTCCCTAGGCTAATTCTTGTCCAATTAGGGATTTTAACCAATCTTGTGCATCCAATAGGTGTTTTGTGTCATTGGATGAACATTTAGGTCATTTTCGTCCTCCCTACACTTAATGTAGTCCAATTAGGGTTTTTAACCAATCTTGTGCATCCATTAGGTGTTTTTGTGTCATTGTATGAACATTTAGGTCATTTTCGTCCTCCCTAGGCTAATTCATGTCCAATTAGGGTTTTTAACCAATCTTGTGCATCCAATAGGTGTTTTGGGTCGTGGGATGAACATTTAGTTCATTTTCGTCCTCCCTACACTTAATGTAGTCCAATTAGGATTTTTAACCAATCTTGTGCATCCATTAGGTGTTTTTGTGTCATTGGATGAACATTTAGGTCATTTTCGTCCTCCCTAGGCTAATTCTTGTCCAATTAGGGTTTTTAACCAATCTTGTGCATCCATTAGGTATTTTTGTGTCATTGGATGAATATTTAGGTCATTTTCGTCCTCCCTAGGCTAATTCTTGTCCAATAAGGGTTTCTAACCAATCTTGTGCATCCAATAGCTGTTTTGTGTCATTGGATGAACATTTAGGTCATTTTCGTCCTCCCTAAACTTGATCTTGTCCAATTAGGGTTTCTAACCAATCTTGTGCATCCAATAGGTGTTTTTGTGTCATCGGATGAACATTGAGGTCATTTTCGTCCTCCCTAGGCTTATGGTTGTCCAATTAGGGTTTCTAACCAATCTTGTGCATCCAATAGGTGTTTTTGTGTCATTGGATGAACATTTAGGTCTTTTTCGTCCTCCCTAAACTTAATCTTGTCCAATTACGGTTTCTAACCAATCTTGTGTATCAAATAGGTGTTTTTGTGTCATTGGATGAATAATTAGGTCATTTTCGTCCTCCCTAGGCTAATTCTTGTCCAATTAGGGTTGCTAACCAATCTTGTGCATGCAATAGGTGTGTTGTGTCATTGGATGAACAAGTAGGTCATTTTCGTCCTCCCTAGGCTTAATCTTGTCCAATTAGGGTTTTTAACCAATCTTGTGCATCCAATAGGTGTTTTTGTGTCATTGGATGAACATTTAGGTCTTTTTCGTCCTCCCTAAACTTAATCTTGTCCAATTACGGTTTCTAACCAATCTTGTGTATCAAATAGGTGTTTTTGTGTCATTGGATGAATAATTAGGTCATTTTCGTCCTCCCTAGGCTAATTCTTGTCCAATTAGGGTTTTTAACCAATCTTGTGCATCCAATAGGTGTTTTTGTGTCATTGGATGAACATTTAGGTCATTTTCGTCCTCCCTAAACTTAATCCTGTCCAATTAGGGTTTTTAACCAATCTCGTTCATCCAATAGGTGTTTTGTGTCATTGGATGAATAATTAGGTCATTTTCGTCCTCCCTAGGCTAATTCTTGTCCAATTAGGGTTTCTAACCAATCTTGTGCATGCAATAGGTGTTTTGTGTCATTGGATGAACAAGTAGGTCATTTTCGTCCTCCCTAGGCTTATTCTTGTCCAATTAGGGTTTTTAACCAATCTTGTGCATCCAAAAGGTGTTTTGTGTCATTGGATGAACATTTAGGTCATTTTCGTCCTCGCTAAACTTAATCTTTTCCAATTAAGTTTTGTAACGAATCTTGTGCATCCAATAGGTGTTTTTGTGTCATTGGATGAACATTTAGGTCATTTTCGTCCTCCCTAAACTTAATCCTGTCCAATTAGGGTTTTTAACCAATCTCGTTCATCCAATAGGTGTTTTGTGTCATTGGATGAATAATTAGGTCATTTTCGTCCTCCCTAGGCTAATTCTTGTCCAATTAGGGTTTCTAACCAATCTTGTGCATGCAATAGGTGTTTTGTGTCATTGGATGAACAAGTAGGTCATTTTCGTCCTCCCTAGGCTTATTCTTGTCCAATTAGGGTTTTTAACCAATCTTGTGCATCCAATAGGTGTTTTGTGTCATTGGATGCACATTTAGGTCATTTTCGTCCTCGCTAAACTTAATCTTTTCCAATTAGGGTTTCTAACGAATCTTGTGCATCCAATAGGTGTTTTTGTGTCATTGGATGAACATTTAGGTCATTTTCGTCCTCCCTAGGCTTATGCTTGTCCAATTAGGGTTTCTAACCAATCTTGTGCATCCAATAGGTGTTTTGTGTCATTGGATGAACATTTAGGTCATTTTCGTCCACCCTAGGCTAATTCTTGTCCAATTAGGGTTTTTAACCAATCTTGTGCATCCAATAGGTGTTTTGTGTCATTGGATGAACATTTAGGTCATTTTCGTCCTTCCTAAACTTAATCTTGTCCAATTAGGGTTTCTAACCAATCTTGTGCATCAAATAGGTGTTTTTGTGTCATTGGAAGAACAATTAGGTGATTTTCGTCCTCCCTAAGCTAATTCTTGTCCAATTAGGGTTTCTAACCAATGTTGTGCATCCAATAGGTGTTTTTGTGTCATTGGATGAACATTTAGGTCATTTTCGTCCTCGCTAAACTTAATCTTGTCCAATTAGGATTTCTAACCAATCTTTTGCATCCAACAGGTGTTTTGTGTCATTGGATGAACATTTAGGTCTTTTTCGTCCTCCCTAAACTTAATCTGGTCCGATTAGGGTTTCTAACCAATCTTGTGCCTCCAATAGGTGTTTTTGTGTCATTGGATGAACAATTAGGTCATTTTGGTCCTCCCTAGGCTAATTCTTGTCCAATTAGGGTTTCTAACCAATCTTGTTCATCCAATAGGTGTTTTGTGTCATTGGATGAACAAGTAGGTCATTTTAGTCCTCCCTAGTCTTATTCTTGTCCAATTAGGGTTTTAAACCAATCTTGTGCATCCAATAGGTGTTTTGTGTCATTGGATGAACATTTAGGTCTTTTTCGTCCTCCCTAAACTTAATCTTGTCCAATTAGGGTTTTTAACCAATCTTGTGCATCCAATAGGTGTTTTGTGTCATTGGATGAACATTTAGGTCATTTTCGTCCTTCCTAAACTTAATCTTGTCCAATTAGGGTTTCTAACCAATCTTGTGCATCCAATAGGTGTTTTTGTGTCATTGGAAGAATATTTAGGTCATTTTCGTCCTCCCTAGGCTAATTCTTGTCCAATTAGGGTTTCTAACGAATCTTGTGCATCCAATAGGTGTTTTGTGTCATTGGATGAACAAGTAAGTCATTTTCGTCCTCCCTAGGCTTATTCTTGTCCAATTAGGGTTTTTAACCAATCTTGTGCATCCAATAGGTGTTTTGTGTCATTGGCTGAACATTTAGGTCATTTTCGTCCTCGCTAAACTTAATCTTGTGCAATTAGGGTTTCTAACCAATCTTGTGCATCCAATAGTTGTTTTTGTGTCATTGGATGAACATTTAGGTCATTTTCGTCCTCCCTAGGCTTATGCTTGTCCAATTAGGGTTTCTAACCAATCTTGTGCATCCAATAGGTGTTTTTGTGTCATTGGATGAACATTTAGGTCTTTTTCGTCCTCCCTAAACTTAAGCTTGTCCAATTAGGGTTTCTAACCAATCTTTTGCATCCAACAGGTGTTTTTTCTCGTTGCATGAACAATTAGGTCATTTTCGTCCTCCCTAGGCTTATTCTTGTCCAATTAGTGCTTCTAACCAATCTTGTGCATCCAATAGGTGTTTTTGTGTCATTGGAAGAATATTTAGGTCATTTTCGTCCTCCCTAGGCTAATTCTTGTCCAATTAGGGTTTCTAACGAATCTTGTGTATCCAATAGGTGTTTTGTGTCATTGGATGAACAAGTAGGTAATTTTCGTCCTCCCTAGGCTTATTCTTGTCCAATTAGGGTTTTTAACCAATCTTGTGCATCCAATAGGTGTTTTGTGTCATTGGATGAACATTTAGGTCATTTTCGTCCTCGCTAAACTTAATCTTGTCCAATTAGGGTTTCTAACCAATCTTGAGCATCCAATAGGTGTTTTTGTGTCATTGGATGAACATTTAGGTCATTTTCGTCCTCCCTAGGCTTATGCTTGTCCAATTAGGGTTTCTAACCAATCTTGTGCATCCAATAGGTGTTTTTGTGTCATTGGATGAACATTTAGGTCTTTTTCGTCCTCCCTAAACTTAATCTTGTCTAATTACGGTTTCTAACCAATCTTGTGTATCCAATAGGTGTTTTTGTGTCATTGGATGAATAATTAGGTCATTTTCGTCCTCCCTAGGCTTATTCTTGTCCAATTAGGGTTTTTAACCAATCTTGTGCATCCAATAGGTGTTTTGTGTCATTGGATGAACATTTAGGTCATTTTCGTCCTCGCTAAACTTAATCTTGTCCAATTAGGGTTTCTAACCAATCTTGAGCATCCAATAGGTGTTTTTGTGTCATTGGATGAATAATTAGGTCATTTTCGTCCTCCCTAGGCTAATTCTTGTCCAATTAGGGTTGCTAACCAATCTTGTGCATGCAATAGGTGTGTTGTGTCATTGGATGAACAAGTAGGTCATTTTCGTCCTCCCTATGCTTAATCTTGTCCAATTAGGGTTTTTAACCAATCTTGTGCATCCAATAGGTATTTTTGTGTCATTGGATGAACAAGTAGGTCATTTTCGTCCTCCCTAGGCTTATTCTTGTCCAATTAGGGTTTTTAACCAATCTTGTGCATCCAATAGGTGTTTTGTGTCATTGGATGAACATTTAGGTCATTTTCGTCCTCGCTAAACTTAATCTTGTCCAATTAGGGTTTCTAACCAATCTTGAGCATCCAATAGGTGTTTTTGTGTCATTGGATGAACATTTAGGTCATTTTCGTCCTCCCTAGGCTAATTCTTGTCCAATTAGGGTTGCTAACCAATCTTGTGCATGCAATAGGTGTGTTGTGTCATTGGATGAACAAGTAGGTCATTTTCGTCCTCCCTAGGCTTAATCTTGTCCAATTAGGGTTTTTAACCAATCTTGTGCATCCAATAGGTATTTTTGTGTCATTGGATGAACATTTAGGTCTTTTTCGTCCTCCCTAAACTTAATCTTGTCCAATTACGGTTTCTAACCAATCTTGTGTATCAAATAGGTGTTTTTGTGTCATTGGATGAATAATTAGGTCATTTTCGTCCTCCCTAGGCTAATTCTTGTCCAATTAGGGTTTCTAACCAATCTTGTGCATCCAATAGGTGTTTTGTGTCATTGGATAAACAAGTAGGTCATTTTAGTCCTCCCTAGGCATATTCTTGTCCATTTAGGGTTTTAAACCAATCTTGTGCATCCAATAGGTGTTTTGTGTCATTGGATGAACATTTAGGTCTTTTTCGTCCTCCCTAAACTTAATATTTTCCAATTAGGGTTTCTAACCAATCTTATGCATCCAATAGGTGTTTTGTGTCATTGCATGAACAATTAGGTCATTTTCGTCCTCCCTAGGCTTATTCTTGTCCAATTAGTGCTTCTAACCAATCTTGTGCATCCAATAGGTGTTTTTGTGTCATTGGAAGAATATTTAGGTCATTTTCGTCCTCCCTAGGCTAATTCTTGTCCAATTAGGGTTTCTAACCAATCTTGTGCATGCAATAGGTGTTTTGTGTCATTGGATGAACAAGTAGGTCATTTTCGTCCACCCTAGGCTAATTCTTGTCCAATTAGGGTTTTTAACCAATCTTGTGCATCCAAAAGGTGTTTTGTGTCATTGGATGAACAATTAGGTCATTTTCGTCCTCCCTAGGCTTATTCTTGTCAAATTTGGGTTTCTAACCAATCTTGTGCATCCAATAGGTGTTTTTGTGTCATTGGAAGAATATTTAGGTCATAATCGTCCTCCCTACACTTAATCTTGTCCAATTAGGGTTTTTAACCAATCTCGTGCATCCAATAGGTGTTTTGTGTCATTGGATGAACATTTAGGTCATTTTCGTCCTCCCTAGGCTTATGCTTGTCCAATTAGGGTTTCTAACCAATCTTGTGCATCCAATAGGTGTTTTGTGTCATTGGATGAACATTTAGGTCATTTTCGTCCACCCTAGGCTAATTCTTGTCCAATTAGGGTTTTTAACCAATCTTGTGCATCCAATAGGTGTTTTGTGTCATTGGATGAACATTTAGGTCATTTTCGTCCTTCCTAAACTTAATCTTGTCCAATTAGGGTTTCTAACCAATCTTGTGCATCCAATAGGTGTTTTTGTGTCGTTGGAAGAACAATTAGGTGATTTTCGTCCTCCTTAAGCTAATTCTTGTCCAATTAGGGTTTCTAACCAATCTTTTGCATCCAATAGGTGTTTTGTGTCATTGGATGAATATTTAGGTCATTTTCGTCCTCCCTACACTTAATCTTGTCCAATTAAGGTTTCTAACCAATCTTGTGCATCCAATAGGTGTTTTTGTGTCATTGGATGAACATTTAGGTCTTTTTCGTCCTCCCTAAACTTAATTTTGTCCAATTACGGTTTCTAACCAATCTTGTGTATCCAATAGGTGTTTTTGTGTCATTGGATGAATAATTCTGTCATTTTCGTCCTCCCTAGGCTAATTCTTGTCCAATTAGGGTTTCTAACCAATCTTGTGCATCCAATAGGTGTTTTGTGTCATTGGATGAACAAGTAGGTCATTTTAGTCTTTCCTAGGCTTATTCTTGTCCAATTAGGGTTTTAAACCAATCTTGTGCATCCAATAGGTGTTCTGTGTCATTGGATGAACATTTAGGTCTTTTACGTCCTCCCTAAACTTAATCTTTTCCAATTAGGGTTTCTAACCAATCTTGTGCATCCAATAGGTGTTTTGTGTCATTGCATGAACAATTAGGTCATTTTCGTCCTCTCTAGGCTTATTCTTGTCCAATTAGTGCTTCTAACCAATCTTGTGCATCCAATAGGTGTTTTGGTGTCATTGAAGAATATTTAGGTCATTTTCGTCCTCCCTAGGCTAATTCTTGTCCAATTAGGGTTGCTAACCAATCTTGTGCATGCAATAGGTGTTTTGTGTCATTGGATGAACAAGTAGGTCATTTTCGTCCTCCCTAGGCTTATTCTTGTCCAATTAGGGTTTTTAACCAATCTTGTGCATCCAATAGGTGTTTTGTGTCATTGGATGAACATTTAGGTCATTTTCGTCCTCGCTAAACTTAATCTTGTCCAATTAGGGTTTCTAACCAATCTTGAGCATCCAATAGGTGTTTTTGTGTCATTGGATGAACATTTAGGTCATTTTCGTCCTCCCTAGGCTTATGCTTGTCCAATTAGGGTTTCTAACCAATCTTGTGCATCCAATAGGTGTTTTTTTGTCATTGGATGAACATTTAGGTCTTTTTCGTCCTCCCTAAACTTAATCTTGTCTAATTACGGTTTCTAACCAATCTTGTGTATCCAATAGGTGTTTTTGTGTCATTGGATGAATAATTAGGTCATTTTCGTCCTCCCTAGGCTAATTCTTGTCCAATTAGGGTTGCTAACCAATCTTGTGCATGCAATAGGTGTGTTGTGTCATTGGATGAACAAGTAGGTCATTTTCGTCCACCCTAGGCTTATTCTTGTCCAATTAGGGTTTTTAACCAATCTTGTGCATCCAATAGGTATTTTTGTGTCATTGGATGAACATTTAGGTCTTTTTCGTCCTCCCTAAACTTAATCTTGTCCAATTACGGTTTCTAACCAATCTTGTGTATCCAATAGGTGTTTTTGTGTCATTGGATGAATAATTAGGTCATTTTCGTCCTCCCTAGGCTAATTCTTGTCCAATTAGGGTTTCTAACCAATCTTGTGCATCCAATAGCTGTTTTGTGTCATTGGATGAACATTTAGGTCATTTTCGTCCTCCCTAAACTTGATCTTGTCCAATTAGGGTTTCTAACCAATCTTGTGCATCCAATAGGTGTTTTTGTGTCATCGGATGAACATTGAGGTCATTTTCGTCCTCCCTAGGCTTATGGTTGTCGAATTAGGGTTTCTAACCAATCTTGTGCATCCAATAGGTGTTTTTGTGTCATTGGATGAACATTTAGGTCTTTTTCGTCCTCCCTAAACTTAATCTTGTCCAATTACGGTTTCTAACCAATCTTGTGTATCCAATAGGTGTTTTTGTGTCATTGGATGAATAATTAGGTCATTTTCGTCCTCCCTAGGCTAATTCTTGTCCAATTAGGGTTTCTAACCAATCTTGTACATCCAATAGGTGTTTTGTGTCATTGGATGAACAATTAGGTCATTTTCGTCCTCCCTAGGCTTATTCTTGTCAAATTAGGGTTTCTAACCGATCTTGTGCATCCAATAGGTGTTTTTGTTTCATTGGAAGAATATTTAGGTCATAATCGTCCTCCCTACAATTAATCTTGTCCAATTAGGGTTTTTAACCAATCTTGTGCATCCAATTGGTGTTTTGTGTCATTGGATGAACATTTAGGTCATTTTCGTCCTCGCTAAACATAATCTTGTCCAATTAGGGTTCCTAACCAATCTTGTGCATCCAATAGGTGTTTTTGTGTCATTGGATGAACATTTAGGTCATTTTCGTCCTCCCTAGGCTTATGCTTGTCCAATTAGGGTTTCTAACCAATCTTGTGCATCCAATAGGTGTTTTTGTGTCATTGGATGAACAAATAGGTCATTTTCTTCCTCCCTAGGCTAATTCTTGTCCAATTAGGGTTTTTAACCAATCTTGTGCATCCAATAGGTGTTTTGTGTCATTGGATGAACATTTAGGTCATTTTCGTCCTTCCTAAACTTAATCTTGTCCAATTAGGGTTTCTAACCAATCTTGTGCATCCAATAGGTGTTTTTGTGTCGTTGGAAGAACAATTAGGTGATTTTCGTCCTCCTTAAGCTAATTCTTGTCCAATTAGGGTTTCTAACCAATCTTGTGCATCCAATAGGTGTTTTTGTGTCGTTGGAAGAACAATTAGGTGACTTTCGTCCTCCTTAAGCTAATTCTTGTCCAATTAAGGTTTCTAACCAATCTTGTGCATCCAATAGGTGTTTTTGTGTCATTGGATGAACATTTAGATCTTTTTCGTCCTCCCTAAACTTAATCTTGTCCAATTACGATTTCTAACCAATCTTGTGCATCCAATAGGTGTTTTGTGTCATTGGATGAACAAGTAGGTCATTTTAGTCCTCCCTAGGCTTATTCTTGTCCAATTAGGGTTTTAAACCAATCTTGTGCATCCAATAGGTGTTTTGTGTCATTGGATGAACATTTAGGTCTTTTTCGTCCTCCCTAAACTTATGCTTGTCCAATTAGGGTTTCTAACCAATCTTTTGCATCCAATAGGTGTTTTTTCTCATTGCATGAACAATTAGGTCATTTTCGTCCTCCCTAGGCTTATTCTTGTCCAATTAGTGCTTCTAACCAATCTTGTGCATCCAATAGGTGTTTTTGTGTCATTGGAAGAATATTTAGGTCATTTTCGTCCTCCCTAGGCTAATTCTTGTCCAATTAGGGTTTCTAACGAATCTTGTGTATCCAATAGGTGTTTTGTGTCATTGGATGAACAAGTAGGTAATTTTCGTCCTCCCTAGGCTTATTCTTGTCCAATTAGGGTTTTTAACCAATCTTGTGCATCCAATAGGTGTTTTGTGTCATTGGATGAACATTTAGGTCATTTTCGTCCTCGCTAAACTTAATCTTGTCCAATTAGGGTTTCTAACCAATCTTGAGCATCCAATAGGTGTTTTTGTGTCATTGGATGAATAATTAGGTCATTTTCGTCCTCCCTAGGCTAATTCTTGTCCAATTAGGGTTGCTAACCAATCTTGTGCATGCAATAGGTGTGTTGTGTCATTGGATGAACAAGTAGGTCATTTTCGTCCTCCCTATGCTTAATCTTGTCCAATTAGGGTTTTTAACCAATCTTGTGCATCCAATAGGTATTTTTGTGTCATTGGATGAACAAGTAGGTCATTTTCGTCCTCCCTAGGCTTATTCTTGTCCAATTAGGGTTTTTAACCAATCTTGTGCATCCAATAGGTGTTTTGTGTCATTGGATGAACATTTAGGTCATTTTCGTCCTCGCTAAACTTAATCTTGTCCAATTAGGGTTTCTAACCAATCTTGAGCATCCAATAGGTGTTTTTGTGTCATTGGATGAACATTTAGGTCATTTTCGTCCTCCCTAGGCTAATTCTTGTCCAATTAGGGTTGCTAACCAATCTTGTGCATGCAATAGGTGTGTTGTGTCATTGGATGAACAAGTAGGTCATTTTCGTCCTCCCTAGGCTTAATCTTGTCCAATTAGGGTTTTTAACCAATCTTGTGCATCCAATAGGTATTTTTGTGTCATTGGATGAACATTTAGGTCTTTTTCGTCCTCCCTAAACTTAATCTTGTCCAATTACGGTTTCTAACCAATCTTGTGTATCCAATAGGTGTTTTTGTGTCATTGGATGAATAATTAGGTCATTTTCGTCCTGCTTAGGCGAATTCTTGGCCAAATAGGATTTCTAACCAATCTTGTGCATCCAATAGGTGTTTTGTGTCATTGGATGAACAAGTAGGTCATTTTCGTCCTCCCTAGGCTTATTCTTGTCCAATTAGGGTTTTAAACCAATCTTGTGCATCCAATAGGTGTTTTGTGTCATTGGATGAACAATTAGGTCATTTTCGTCCTCCCTAGGCTTATTCTTGTCCAATTAGGGTTTTAAACCAATCTTGTGCATCCAATAGGTGTTTTTGTGTCATTGGATGAACATTTAGGTCTTTTTCGTCCTCCCTAAACTTAATCTTGTCCAATTACGGTTTCTAACCAATCTTGTGTATCCAATAGGTGTTTTTGTGTCATTGGATGAATAATTAGGTCATTTTCGTCCTGCTTAGGCGAATTCTTGGCCAAATAGGATTTCTAACCAATCTTGTGCATCCAATAGGTGTTTTGTGTCATTGGATGAACAAGTAGGTCATTTTCGTCCTCCCTAGGCTTATTCTTGTCCAATTAGGGTTTTAAACCAATCTTGTGCATCCAATAGGTGTTTTGTGTCATTGGATGAACAATTAGGTCATTTTCGTCCTCCCTAGGCTTATTCTTGTCCAATTAGGGTTTCTAACCAATCTTGTGCATCCAATAGGTGTTTTGTGTCATTGGATGAACAAGTAGGTCATTTTCGTCCTCCCTAGGCTTATTCTTGTCGAATTAGGGTTTTTAACCAATCTCGTGCATCCAATATGTGTTTTGTGTCATTGGATGAACATTTAGGTCATTTTCGTCCTCCCTAAACTTAATCTTGTCCAATTAGGGTTTCTAACCAATCTTGTGCATCCAATAGGTGTTTTTGTGTCATTGGATGAACATTTAGGTCATTTTCGTCCTCCCTAGGCTTATGCTTGTCCAATTAGGGTTTCTAACCAATCTTGTGCATCCAATAGGTGTTTTTGTGTCATTGGATGAACATTTAGGTCTTTTTCGTCATCCCTAAACTTAATCTTGTCCAATTACGGTTTCTAACCAATCTTGTGTATCCAATAGGTGTTTTTGTGTCATTGGATGAATAATTAGGTCATTTTCGTCCTCCCTAGGCTAATTCTTGTCCAATTAGGGTTGCTAACCAATCTTGTGCATGCAATAGGTGTGTTGTGTCATTGGATGAACAAGTAGGTCATTTTCGTCCTCCCTAGGCTTAATCTTGTCCAATTAGGGTTTTTAACCAATCTTGTGCATCCAATAGGTGTTTTTGTGTCATTGGATGAACATTTAGGTCTTTTTCGTCCTCCCTAAACTTAATCTTGTCCAATTACGGTTTCTAACCAATCTTGTGTATCAAATAGGTGTTTTTGTGTCATTGGATGAATAATTAGGTCATTTTCGTCCTCCCTAGGCTAATTCTTGTCCAATTAGGGTTTTTAACCAATCTTGTGCATCCAATAGGTGTTTTTGTGTCATTGGATGAACATTTAGGTCATTTTCGTCCTCCCTAAACTTAATCCTGTCCAATTAGGGTTTTTAACCAATCTCGTTCATCCAATAGGTGTTTTGTGTCATTGGATGAATAATTAGGTCATTTTCGTCCTCCCTAAGCTAATTCTTGTCCAATTAGGGTTTCTAACCAATCTTGTGCATGCAATAGGTGTTTTGTGTCATTGGATGAACAAGTAGGTCATTTTCGTCCTCCCTAGGCTTATTCTTGTCCAATTAGGGTTTTTAACCAATCTTGTGCATCCAATAGGTGTTTTGTGTCATTGGATGAACATTTAGGTCATTTTCGTCCTCGCTAAACTTAATCTTTTCCAATTAGGGTTTCTAACGAATCTTGTGCATCCAATAGGTGTTTTTGTGTCATTGGATGAATAATTAGGTCATTTTCGTCCTCCCTAGGCTAATTCTTGTCCAATTAGGGTT
>JBBPBS010000960.1:406574-471467 GCA_037974835.1 Cicer judaicum | reverse complement strand
AGGTGTTTTTTTGTCATTGGATGAACATTTAGGTCTTTTTCGTCCTCCCTAAACTTAATCTTGTCTAATTACGGTTTCTAACCAATCTTGTGTATCCAATAGGTGTTTTTGTGTCATTGGATGAATAATTAGGTCATTTTCGTCCTCCCTAGGCTAATTCTTGTCCAATTAGGGTTGCTAACCAATCTTGTGCATGCAATAGGTGTGTTGTGTCATTGGATGAACAAGTAGGTCATTTTCGTCCACCCTAGGCTTATTCTTGTCCAATTAGGGTTTTTAACCAATCTTGTGCATCCAATAGGTACTTTTGTGTCATTGGATGAACATTTAGGTCTTTTTCGTACTCCCTAAACTTAATCTTGTCCAATTACGGTTTCTAACCAATCTTGTGTATCAAATAGGTGTTTTTGTGTCATTGGATGAATACTTAGGTCATTTTCGTCCTCCCTAGGCTAATTCTTGTCCAATTAGGGTTTCTAACCAATCTTGTGCATCCAATAGGTGTTTTGTGTCATTGGATAAACAAGTAGGTCATTTTAGTCCTCCCTAGGCTTATTCTTGTCCATTTAGGGTTTTAAACCAGTCTTGTGCATCCAATAGGTGTTTTGTGTCATTGGATGAACATTTAGGTCTTTTTCGTCCTCCCTAAACTTAATATTTTCCAATTAGGGTTTCTAACCAATCTTATGCATCCAATAGGTGTTTTGTGTCATTGCATGAACAATTAGGTCATTTTCGTCCTCCCTAGGCTTATTCTTGTCCAATTAGTGCTTCTAACCAATCTTGTGCATCCAATAGGTGTTTTTGTGTCATTGGAAGAATATTTAGGTCATTTTCGTCCTCCCTAGGCTAATTCTTGTCCAATTAGGGTTTCTAACCAATCTTGTGCATCCAATAGGTGTTTTGTGTCATTGGATAAACAAGTAGGTCATTTTAGTCCTCCCTAGGCTTATTCTTGTCCATTTAGGGTTTTAAACCAATCTTGTGCATCCAATAGGTGTTTTGTGTCATTGGATGAACATTTAGGTCTTTTTCGTCCTCCCTAAACTTAATATTTTCCAATTAGGGTTTCTAACCAATCTTATGCATCCAATAGGTGTTTTGTGTCATTGCATGAACAATTAGGTCATTTTCGTCCTCCCTAGGCTTATTCTTGTCCAATTAGGGCTTCTAACCAATCTTGTGCATCCAATAGGTGTTTTTGTGTCATTGGAAGAATATTTAGGTCATTTTCGTCCTCCCTAGGCTAATTCTTGTCCAATTAGGGTTTCTAACCAATCTTGTGCATCCAATAGGTGTTTTGTGTCATTGAATGAACAAGTAGGTCATTTTAGTCCTCCCTAGTCTTATTCTTGTCCAATTAGGGTTTTAAACCAATCTTGTGCATCCAATAGGTGTTTTGTGTCATTGGATGATCATTTAGGTCTTTTTCGTCCTCCCTAAACTTAATGTTGTCCAATTAGGGTTTCTAACCAATCTTGTGCATCCAATAGGTGTTTTGTCTCATTGCATGAAGAATTAGGTCATTTTCGTCCTCCCTAGGCTTATTCTTGTCCAATTAGTGCTTCTAACCAATCTTGTGCATCCAATAGGTGTTTTTGTGTCATTGGAAGAATATTTAGGTCATTTTCGTCCTCCCTAGGCTAATTCTTGTCCAATTAGGGTTTCTAACGAATCTTGTGCATCCAATAGGTGTTTTGTGTCATTGGATGAACAAGTAGGTCATTTTCGTCCTCCCTAGGCTTATTCTTGTCCAATTAAGGTTTTTAACCATTCTTGTGCACCCAATAGGTGTTTTGTGTCATTGGATGAACATTTAGGTCATTTTCGTCCTCGCTAAACTTAATCTTGTCCAATTAGGGTTTCTAACCAATCTTGTGCATCCAATAGGTGTTTTTGTGTCATTGGATGAACATTTAGGTCATTTTCGTCCTCCCTAGGCTTATGCTTGTCCAATTAGGGTTTCTAACCAATCTTGTGCATCCAATAGGTGTCTTTGTGTCATTGGATGAACAATTTGTCATTTTCGTCCACCCTAGGCTAATTCTTGTCCAATTAGGGTTTTTAACCAATCTTGTGCATCCAATAGGTGTTTTGTGTCATTGGATGAACAAGTAGGTCATTTTCGTCCTCCCTAGGCTTATTCTTGTCCAATTAGGGTTTTTAACCAATCTTGTGCATCCAATAGGTGTTTTGTGTCATTGGATGAACATTTAGGTCATTTTCGTCCTGCCTAATCTTAATCTTGTCCAATTAGGGTTTCTAACCAATCTTGTGCATCCAATAGGTGTTTTTGTGTCATTGGATGAACAATTAGGTCATTTTCTTCCTCCCTAGGCTAATACTTGTCCAATTAGGGTTTCTAACCAATCTTGTGCATCCAATAGGTGTTTTGTGTCATTGGATGAACAAGTAGGTCATTTTCGTCCTCCCTAGGCTTATTCTTGTCCAATTAGGGTTTTTAACCAATCTTGTGCATCCAATAGGTGTTTTGTGTCATTGGATGAACATTTAGGTCATTTTCGTCCCCCATAAACTTAATCTTGTCCAATTAGGGTTTCTAACCAATCTTGTGCATCCAATAGGTGTTTTTGTGTCATTGGATGAACATTTAGGTCATTTTCGTCCTCCCTAGGCTTATGCTTGTCCAATTAGGGTTTCTAACCAATCTTGTGCATCCAATAGGTGTTTTGTGTCATTGGATGAACAATTAGGTCATTTTCGTCCACCCTAGGCTAATTCTTGTCCAATTAGGGTTTTTAACCAATCTTGTGCATCCAATAGGTGTTTTGTGTCATTGGATGAAGAATTAGGTCATTTTCGTCCTCCCTAGGCTAATTCTTGTCCAATTAGGGTTTTTAACCAATCTTGTGCATCCAATAGGTGTTTTTGTGTCATTGGATGAACATTTAGGTCATTTTCGTCCTCCCTAAACTTAATCCTGTCCAATTAGGGTTTTTAACCAATCTCGTTCATCCAATAGGTGTTTTGTGTCATTGGATGAATAATTAGGTCATTTTCGTCCTCCCTAGGCTAATTCTTGTCCAATTAGGGTTTCTAACCAATCTTGTGCATGCAATAGGTGTTTTGTGTCATTGGATGAACAAGTAGGTCATTTTCGTCCTCCCTAGGCTTATTCTTGTCCAATTAGGGTTTTTAACCAATCTTGTGCATCCAAAAGGTGTTTTGTGTCATTGGATGAACATTTAGGTCATTTTCGTCCTCGCTAAACTTAATCTTTTCCAATTAAGTTTTGTAACGAATCTTGTGCATCCAATAGGTGTTTTTGTGTCATTGGATGAACATTTAGGTCATTTTCGTCCTCCCTAAACTTAATCCTGTCCAATTAGGGTTTTTAACCAATCTCGTTCATCCAATAGGTGTTTTGTGTCATTGGATGAATAATTAGGTCATTTTCGTCCTCCCTAGGCTAATTCTTGTCCAATTAGGGTTTCTAACCAATCTTGTGCATGCAATAGGTGTTTTGTGTCATTGGATGAACAAGTAGGTCATTTTCGTCCTCCCTAGGCTTATTCTTGTCCAATTAGGGTTTTTAACTAATCTTGTGCATCCAATAGGTGTTTTGTGTCATTAGATGAACATTTAGGTCATTTTCGTCCTCGCTAAACTTAATCTTTTCCAATTAGGGTTTCTAACCAATCTTGTGCATCCAATAGGTGTTTTGTGTCATTGCATGAACAATTAGGTCATTTTCGTCCTCCCTAGGCTTATTCTTGTCCAATTAGTGCTTCTAACCAATCTTGTGCATCCAATAGGTGTTTTTGTGTCATTGGAAGAATATTTAGGTCATTTTCGTCCTCCCTAGGCTAATTCTTGTCCAATTAGGGTTTCTAACGAATCTTGTGTATCCAATAGGTGTTTTGTGTCATTGGATGAACAAGTAGGTAATTTTCGTCCTCCCTAGGCTTATTCTTGTCCAATTAGGGTTTTTAACCAATCTTGTGCATCCAATAGGTGTTTTGTGTCATTGGATGAACATTTAGGTCATTTTCGTCCTCGCTAAACTTAATCTTGTCCAATTAGGGTTTCTAACCAATCTTGAGCATCCAATAGGTGTTTTTGTGTCATTGGATGAACATTTAGGTCATTTTCGTCCTCCCTAGGCTTATGCTTGTCCAATTAGGGTTTCTAACCAATCTTGTGCATCCAATAGGTGTTTTTGTGTCATTGGATGAACATTTAGGTCTTTTTCGTCCTCCCTAAACTTAATCTTGTCTAATTACGGTTTCTAACCAATCTTGTGTATCCAATAGGTGTTTTTGTGTCATTGGATGAATAATTAGGTCATTTTCGTCCTCCCTAGGCTTATTCTTGTCCAATTAGGGTTTTTAACCAATCTTGTGCATCCAATAGGTGTTTTGTGTCATTGGATGAACATTTAGGTCATTTTCGTCCTCGCTAAACTTAATCTTGTCCAATTAGGGTTTCTAACCAATCTTGAGCATCCAATAGGTGTTTTTGTGTCATTGGATGAATAATTAGGTCATTTTCGTCCTCCCTAGGCTAATTCTTGTCCAATTAGGGTTGCTAACCAATCTTGTGCATGCAATAGGTGTGTTGTGTCATTGGATGAACAAGTAGGTCATTTTCGTCCTCCCTATGCTTAATCTTGTCCAATTAGGGTTTTTAACCAATCTTGTGCATCCAATAGGTATTTTTGTGTCATTGGATGAACAAGTAGGTCATTTTCGTCCTCCCTAGGCTTATTCTTGTCCAATTAGGGTTTTTAACCAATCTTGTGCATCCAATAGGTGTTTTGTGTCATTGGATGAACATTTAGGTCATTTTCGTCCTCGCTAAACTTAATCTTGTCCAATTAGGGTTTCTAACCAATCTTGAGCATCCAATAGGTGTTTTTGTGTCATTGGATGAACATTTAGGTCATTTTCGTCCTCCCTAGGCTAATTCTTGTCCAATTAGGGTTGCTAACCAATCTTGTGCATGCAATAGGTGTGTTGTGTCATTGGATGAACAAGTAGGTCATTTTCGTCCTCCCTAGGCTTAATCTTGTCCAATTAGGGTTTTTAACCAATCTTGTGCATCCAATAGGTATTTTTGTGTCATTGGATGAACATTTAGGTCTTTTTCGTCCTCCCTAAACTTAATCTTGTCCAATTACGGTTTCTAACCAATCTTGTGTATCAAATAGGTGTTTTTGTGTCATTGGATGAATAATTAGGTCATTTTCGTCCTCCCTAGGCTAATTCTTGTCCAATTAGGGTTTCTAACCAATCTTGTGCATCCAATAGGTGTTTTGTGTCATTGGATAAACAAGTAGGTCATTTTAGTCCTCCCTAGGCATATTCTTGTCCATTTAGGGTTTTAAACCAATCTTGTGCATCCAATAGGTGTTTTGTGTCATTGGATGAACATTTAGGTCTTTTTCGTCCTCCCTAAACTTAATATTTTCCAATTAGGGTTTCTAACCAATCTTATGCATCCAATAGGTGTTTTGTGTCATTGCATGAACAATTAGGTCATTTTCGTCCTCCCTAGGCTTATTCTTGTCCAATTAGTGCTTCTAACCAATCTTGTGCATCCAATAGGTGTTTTTGTGTCATTGGAAGAATATTTAGGTCATTTTCGTCCTCCCTAGGCTAATTCTTGTCCAATTAGGGTTTCTAACCAATCTTGTGCATGCAATAGGTGTTTTGTGTCATTGGATGAACAAGTAGGTCATTTTCGTCCTCCCTAGGCTTATTCTTGTCCAATTAGGTTTTTAACCAATCTCGTTAATCCAATAGGTGTTTTGTGTCATTGGATGAACATTTAGGTCATTTTCTTCCTCCCTAGGCTTATGCTTGTCCAATTAGGGTTTCTAACCAATCTTGTGCATCCAATAGGTGTTTTTGTGTCATTGGATGAACAATTAGGTCATTTTCGTCCACCCTAGGCTAATTCTTGTCCAATTAGGGTTTCTAACCAATCTTGTGCATCCAATAGGTGTTTTTGTGTCATTGGAAGAATATTTAGGTCATTTTCGTCCTCCCTAGGCTAATTCTTGTCCAATTAGGGTTTCTAACCAATCATGTGCATCCAATAGGTTTTTTTGTGTCATTGGATGAACATTTAGGTCATTTTCTTCCTCCCTAGGCTTATGCTTGTCCAATTAGGGTTTCTAACCAATCTTGTGCATCCAATAGGTGTTTTGTGTCATTGGATGAACAATTAGGTCATTTTCGTCCTCCCTAGGCTTATGCTTGTCCAATTAGGGTTTCTAACCAATCTTGTGCATCCATTAGGTGTTTTGTGTCATTGGATGAACATTTAGGTCATTTTCTTCCTCCCTAGGCTTATGCTTGTCCAATTAGGGTTTCTAACCAATCTTGTGCATCCAAAAGGTGTTTTTGTGTCATTGGATGAACAATTAGGTCATTTTCGTCCACCCTAGGCTAATTCTTGTCCAATTAGGGTTTTTAACCAATCTTGTGCATCCAATAGGTGTTTTGTGTCATTGGATGAAGAATTAGGTCATTTTCGTCCTCCCTAGGCTAATTCTTGTCCAATTAGGGTTTTTAACCAATCTTGTGCATCCATTAGGTATTTTTGTGTCATTGGAAGAATATTTAGGTCATTTTCGTCCTCCCTATGCTAATTCTTGTCCAATAAGGGTTTCTAACCAATCTTGTGCATCCAATAGCTGTTTTGTGTCATTGGATGAACATTTAGGTCATTTTCGTCCTCCCTAAACTTGATCTTGTCCAATTAGGGTTTCTAACCAATCTTGTGCATCCAATAGGTGTTTTTGTGTCATCGGATGAACATTGAGGTCATTTTCGTCCTCCCTAGGCTTATGGTTGTCCAATTAGGGTATCTAACCAATCTTGTGCATCCAATAGGTGTTTTTGTGCCATTGGATGAACAATTAGGTCATTTTCGTCCACCCTAGGCTAATTCTTGTCCAATTAGGGTTTTTAACCAATATTGTGCATCCAATAGGTGTTTTGTGTCATTGGATGAACAATTAGGTCATTTTCGTCCTCCCTAGGCTTATTCCTGTCAAATTAGGGTTTCTAACCAATCTTTTGCACCCAATAGGTGTTTTTGTGTCATTGGAAGAATATTTAGGTCATAATCGTCCTCCCTACACTTAATCTTGTCCAATTAGGGTTTTTAACCAATCTTGTGCATCCAATAGGTGTTTTGTGTCATTGGATGAACATTTAGGTCATTTTCGTCCTTCCTAAACTTAATCTTGTCCAATTAGGGTTTCTAACCAATTAGGGTTTCTAACATTTAGGTCATTTTAGTCCTCCCTAGGCTTATTCTTGTCCAATTAGGGTTTTAAACCAATCTTGTGCATCCAATAGGTGTTTTGTGTCATTGCATGAACAATTATGTCTTTTTCGTCCTCCCTAGGTTTATTCTTGTCGAATTAGTGCTTCTAACCAATCTTGTGCATCCAATAGGTGTTTTTGTGTCATTGGAAGAATATTTAGGTCATTTTCGTCCTCCCTAGGCTAATTCTTGTCCAATTAGGGTTTCTAACCAATCTTGTGCATGCAATAGGTGTTGTGTGTCATTGGATGAACAAGTAGGTCATTTTCGTCCTCCCTAGGCTTATTCTTGTCCAATTAGGGTTTTTAACCAATCTCGTTCATCCAATAGGTGTTTTGTGTCATTGGATGAACTTTTAGGTCATTTTCGTCCTCGCTAAACATAATCTTGTCCAATTAGGGTTCCTAACCAATCTTGTGCATCCAATAGGTGTTTTTGTGTCATTGGATGAACATTTAGGTCATTTTCGTCCTCCCTAGGCTTATGCTTGTCCAATTAGGGTTTCTAACCAATCTTGTGCATCCAATAGGTGTTTTGGGTCATTGGATGAACAATTAGGTCATTTTCGTCCACCCTAGGCTAATTCTTGTCCAATTAGGGTTTTTAACCAATCTTGTGCATCCAATAGGTGTTTTGTGTCATTGGATGAACAATTAGGTTATTTTCGTCCTCCCTAGGCTTATACTTGTCAAATTAGGGTTTCTAACCAATCTTGTGCATCCAATAGGTGTTTTTGTGTCATTGGAAGAATATTTAGGTCATTTTCGTCCTCCCTAGGCTAATTCTTGTCCAATTAGGGTTTCTAACCAATCATGTGCATCCAATAGGTTTTTTTGTGTCATTGGATGAACATTTAGGTCATTTTCGTCCTCCCTAGGCTTAAGCTTGTCCAATTAGGGTTTCTAACCAATCTTGTGCATCCATTAGGTGTTTTGTGTCATTGGATGAACATTTAGGTCATTTTCTTCCTCCCTAGGCTTATGCTTGTCCAATTAGGGTTTCTAACCAATCTTGTGCATCCAATAGGTGTTTTTGTGTCATTGGATGAACAATTAGGTCATTTTCGTCCACCCTAGGCTAATTCTTGTCCAATTAGGGTTTTTAACCAATCTTGTGCATCCAATAGGTGTTTTGTGTTATTGGATGAAGAATTAGGTCATTTTCGTCCTCCCTAGGCTAATTCTTGTCCAATTAGGGTTTTTAACCAATCTTGTGCATCCATTAGGTATTTTTGTGTCATTGGAAGAATATTTAGGTCATTTTCGTCCTCATTAGGCTAATTCTTGTCCAATAAGGGTTTCTAACCAATCTTGTGCATCCAATAGCTGTTTTGTGTCATTGGATGAACATTTAGGTCATTTTCGTCCTCCCTAAACTTGATCTTGTCCAATTAGGGTTTCTAACCAATCTTGTGCATCCAATAGGTGTTTTGTGTCATTGGATGAACAATTAGGTCATTTTCGTCCACCCTAGGCTAATTCTTGTCCAATTAGGGTTTTTAACCAATCTTGTGCATCCAATAGGTGTTTTGTGTCATTGGATGAAGAATTAGGTCATTTTCGTCCTCCCTAGGCTAATTCTTGTCCAATTATGGTTTTTAACCAATCTTGTGCATCCATTAGGTATTTTTGTGTCATTGGAAGAATATTTAGGTCATTTTCGTCCTCCCTAGGCTAATTCTTGTCCAATAAGGGTTTCTAACCAATCTTGTGCATCCAATAGCTGTTTTGTGTCATTGGATGAACATTTAGGTCATTTTCGTCCTCCCTAAACTTGATCTTGTCCAATTAGGGTTTCTAACCAATCTTGTGCATCCAATAGGTGTTTTTGTGTCATCGGATGAACATTGAGGTCATTTTCGTCCTCCCTAGGCTTATGGTTGTCGAATTAGGGTTTCTAACCAATCTTGTGCATCCAATAGGTGTTTTTGTGTCATTGGATGAACATTTAGGTCTTTTTCGTCCTCCCTAAACTTAATCTTGTCCAATTACGGTTTCTAACCAATCTTGTGTATCCAATAGGTGTTTTTGTGTCATTGGATGAATAATTAGGTCATTTTCGTCCTCCCTAGGCTAATTCTTGTCCAATTAGGGTTTCTAACCAATCTTGTACATCCAATAGGTGTTTTGTGTCATTGGATGAACAATTAGGTCATTTTCGTCCTCCCTAGGCTTATTCTTGTCAAATTAGGGTTTCTAACCGATCTTGTGCATCCAATAGGTGTTTTTGTTTCATTGGAAGAATATTTAGGTCATAATCGTCCTCCCTACAATTAATCTTGTCCAATTAGGGTTTTTAACCAATCTTGTGCATCCAATTGGTGTTTTGTGTCATTGGATGAACATTTAGGTCATTTTCGTCCTCGCTAAACATAATCTTGTCCAATTAGGGTTCCTAACCAATCTTGTGCATCCAATAGGTGTTTTTGTGTCATTGGATGAACATTTAGGTCATTTTCGTCCTCCCTAGGCTTATGCTTGTCCAATTAGGGTTTTTAACCAATCTTGTGCATCCAATAGGTGTTTTGTGTCATTGGATGAACAATTAGGTCATTTTCGTCCTCCCTAGGCTTATTCTTGTCAAATTAGGGTTTCTAACCAATCTGGTGCATCCAATAGGTGTTTTTGTGTCATTGGAAGAATATTTAGGTCATAATCGTCCTCCCTACAATTAATCTTGTCCAATTAGGGTTTTTAACCAATCTTGTGCATCCAATAGGTGTTTTGTGTCATTGGATGAACATTTAGGTCATTTTCGTCCTTGCTAAACTTAATCTTGTCCAATTAGGGTTTCTAACCAATCTTGTGCATCCAATAGGTGTTTTTGTGTCATTGGATGAACATTTAGGTCATTTTCGTCCTCCCTAGGCTTATGCTTGTCCAATTAGGGTTTCTAACCAATCTTGTGCATCCAATAGGTGTTTTTGTGTAATTGGATGAACAATTAGGTCATTTTCGTCCACCCTAGGCTAATTCTTGTCCAATTAGGGTTTTTAACCAATCTTGTGCATCCAATAGGTGTTTTGTGTCATTGCATGAACAATTAGGTCATTTTCGTCCTCCCTTGGCTTATACTTGTCAAATTTAGGTTTCTAACCAATCTTGTACATACAATAGGTGTTTTGTGTCATTGGATGAACATTTAGGTCATTTTCGTCCTCGCTAAACTTAATCTTGTCCAATTAGGGTTTCTAACCAATCTTGTGCATCCAATAGGTGTTTTTGTGTCATTGGATGAACATTTAGGTCATTTTCGTCCTCCCTAGGCTTATGCTTGTCCAATTAGGGTTTCTAACCAATCTTTTGCATCCAATAGGTGTTTTTGTGTCATTGGATGAACAATTAGGTCATTTTCGTCCACCCTAGGCTAATTCTTGTCCAATTAGGGTTTTTAACCAATCTTGTGCATCCAATAGGTGTTTTGTGTCATTGGATGAAGAATTAGGTCATTTTCGTCCTCCCTAGGCTAATTCTTGTCCAATTAGGGTTTTTAACCAATCTTGTGCATCCATTAGGTATTTTTGTGTCATTGGAAGAATATTTAGGTCATTTTCGTCCTCCCTAGGCTAATTCTTGTCCAATAAGGGTTTCTAACCAATCTTGTGCATCCATTAGGTGTTTTGTGTCATTGGATGAACATTTAGGTCATTTTCTTCCTCCCTAGGCTTATGCTTGTCCAATTAGGGTTTCTAACCAATCTTGTGCATCCAATAGGTGTTTTTGTGTCATTGGATGAACAATTAGGTCATTTTCGGCCACCCTAGGCTAATTCTTGTCCAATTAGGGTTTTTAACCAATCTTGTGCATCCAATAGGTGTTTTGTGTCATTGGATGAACATTTAGGTCATTTTCGTCCTTCCTAAACTTAATCTTGTCCAATTAGGGTTTCTAACCAATTAGGGTTTCTAACCAATCATGTGCATCCAACAGGTTTTTTTGTGTCATTGGATGAACATTTAGGTCATTTTCGTCCTCCCTAGGCTTATGCTTGTCCAATTAGGGTTTCTAACCAATCTTGTGCATCCATTAGGTGTTTTGTGTCATTGGATGAACATTTAGGTCATTTTCTTCCTTCCTAGGCTTATGCTTGTCCAATTAGGGTTTCTAACCAATCTTGTGCATCCAATAGGTGTTTTTGTGTCATTGGATGAACAATTAGGTCATTTTCGGCCACCCTAGGCTAATTCTTGTCCAATTAGGGTTTTTAACCAATCTTGTGCATCCAATAGGTGTTTTGTGTCATTGGATGAAGAATTAGGTCATTTTCGTCCTCCCTAGGCTAATTCTTGTCCAATTAGGGTTTTTAACCAATCTTGTGCATCCATTTGGTATTTTTGTGTCATTGGAAGAATATTTAGGTCATTTTCGTCCTCCCTAGGCTAATTCTTGTCCAATAAGGGTTTCTAACCAATCTTGTGCATCCAATAGCTGTTTTGTGTCATTGGATGAACATTTAGGTCATTTTCGTCCTCCCTAAACTTGATCTTGTCCAATTAGGGTTTCTAACCAATCTTGTGCATCCAATAGGTGTTTTTGTGTCATCGGATGAACATTGAGGTCATTTTCGTCCTCCCTAGGCTTATGGTTGTCCAATTAGGGTTTCTAACCAATCTTGTGCATCCAATAGGTGTTTTTATGCCATTGGATGAACAATTAGGTCATTTTCGTCCACCCTACGCTAATTCTTGTCCAATTAGGGTTTTTAACCAATCTTGTGCATCCAATAGGTGTTTTGTGTCATTGGATGAACAATTAGGTCATTTTCGTCCTCCCTAGGCTTATTCCTGTCAAATTAGGGTTTCTAACCAATCCTTTGCATCCAATAGGTGTTTTTGTGTCATTGGAAGAATATTTAGGTCATAATCGTCCTCCCTACACTTAATCTTGTCCAATTAGGGTTTTTAACCAATCTTGTGCATCCAATAGGTGTTTTGTGTCATTGGATGAACATTTAGGTCATTTTAGTCCTCCCTAGGCTTATTCTTGTCCAATTAGGGTTTTAAACCAATCTTGTGCATCCAATAGGTGTTTTGTGTCATTGCATGAACAATTATGTCTTTTTCGTCCTCCCTAGGCTTATTCTTGTCCAATTAGTGCTTCTAACCAATCTTGTGCATCCAATAGGTGTTTTTGTGTCATTGGAAGAATATTTAGGTCATTTTCGTCCTCCCTAGGCTAATTCTTGTCCAATTTGGGTTTCTAACCAATCTTGTGCATGCAATAGGTGTTTTGTGTCATTGGATGAACAAGTAGGTCATTTTCGTCCTCCCTAGGCTTATTCTTGTCCAATTAGGTTTTTAACCAATCTCGTTCATCCAATAGGTGTTTTGTGTCATTGGATGAACATTTAGGTCATTTTCGTCCTCGCTAAACATAATCTTGTCCAATTAGGGTTCCTAACCAATCTTGGGCATCCAATAGGTGTTTTTGTGTCATTGGATGAACATTTAGGTCATTTTCGTCCTCCCTAGGCTTATGCTTGTCCAATTAGGGTTTCTAACCAATCTTGTGCATCCAATAGGTGTTTTGTGTCATTGGATGAACATTTAGGTCATTTTCGTCCACCCTACGCTAATTCTTGTCCAATTAGGGTTTTTAACCAATCTTGTGCATCCAATAGGTGTTTTGTGTCATTGGATGAACATTTAGGTCATTTTCGTCCTTCCTAAACTTAATCTTGTCCAATTAGGGTTTCTAACCAATCTTGTGCATCCAATAGGTGTTTTTGTGTCGTTGGAAGAACAATTAGGTGATTTTCGTCCTCCTTAAGCTAATTCTTGTCCAATTAGGGTTTCTAACCAATCTTTTGCATCCAATAGGTGTTTTGTGTCATTGGATGAACATTTAGGTCTTTTTCGTCCTCCCTAAACTTAATCTTTTCCAATTAGGGTTTCTAACCAATCTTGTGCATCCAATAGGTGTTTTGTGTCATTGCATGAACAATTAGGTCATTTTCGTCCTCTCTAGGCTTATTCTTGTCCAATTAGTGCTTCTAACCAATCTTGTGCATCCAATAGGTGTTTTTGTGTCATTGGAAGAATATTTAGGTCATTTTCGTCCTCCCTAGGCTAATTCTTGTCCAATTAGGGTTGCTAACCAATCTTGTGCATGCAATAGGTGTTTTGTGTCATTGGATGAACAAGTAGGTCATTTTCGTCCTCCCTAGGCTTATTCTTGTCCAATTAGGGTTTTTAACCAATCTTGTGCATCCAATAGGTGTTTTGTGTAGTTGGATGAAAATTTAGGTCATTTTCGTCCTCGCTAAACTTAATCTTGTCCAATTAGGGTTTCTAACCAATCTTGTGCATCCAATAGGTGTTTTTGTGTCATTGGATGAACATTTAGGTCATTTTTGTCCTCCCTAGGCTTATGCTTGTCCAATTAGGGTTTCTAACCAATCTTGTGCATCCAATAGGTGTTTTTGTGTCATTAGATGAACAATTAGGTCATTTTCGTCCTCCCTAGGCTAATTCTTGTCCAATTAGGGTTTTTAACCAATCTAGTGCATCCAATAGGTGTTTTTGTGTCATTGGATGAATATTTAGGTCATTTTCGTCCTCCCTACACTTAATCTTGTCCAATTAAGGTTTCTAACCAATCTTGTGCATCCAATAGGTGTTTTGTGTCATTGGATGAACATTTAGGTCTTTTTCGTCCTCCCTAAACTTAATCTTTTCCAATTAGGGTTTCTAACCAATCTTGTGCATCCAATAGGTGTTTTGTGTCATTGCATGAACAATTAGGTCATTTTCGTCCTCTCTAGGCTTATTCTTGTCCAATTAGTGCTTCTAACCAATCTTGTGCATCCAATAGGTGTTTTGGTGTCATTGGAAGAATATTTAGGTCTTTTTCGTCCTCCCTAGGCTAATTCTTGTCCAATTAGGGTTTCTAACCAATCTTGTGCATCCAATAGGTGTTTTGTGTCATTGGATGAACAAGTAGGTCATTTTAGTCCTCCCTAGGCTTATTCTTGTCCAATTAGGGTTTTAAACCAATCTTGTGCATCCAATAGGTGTTTTGTGTCAATGGATGAACATTTAGGTCTTTTTCGTCCTCCCTAAACTTAATCTTGTCCAATTAGGGTTTCTAACCAATCTTGTGCATCCAATAGGTGTTTTGTGTCATTGCATGAACAATTAGGTCATTTTCGTCCTCCCTAGGCTTATTCTTGTCCAATTAGGGTTTTTAACCAATCTTGTGCATCCAATAGGTGTTTTGTGTCATTGGATGAACATTTAGGTCATTTTCGTCCTCGCTAAACTTAATCTTGTCCAATTAGGGTTTCTAACCAATCTTGAGCATCCAATAGGTGTTTTTGTGTCATTGGATGAATAATTAGGTCATTTTCGTCCTCCCTAGGCTAATTCTTGTCCAATTAGGGTTGCTAACCAATCTTGTGCATGCAATAGGTGTGTTGTGTCATTGGATGAACAAGTAGGTCATTTTCGTCCTCCCTATGCTTAATCTTGTCCAATTAGGGTTTTTAACCAATCTTGTGCATCCAATAGGTATTTTTGTGTCATTGGATGAACAAGTAGGTCATTTTCGTCCTCCCTAGGCTTATTCTTGTCCAATTAGGGTTTTTAACCAATCTTGTGCATCCAATAGGTGTTTTGTGTCATTGGATGAACATTTAGGTCATTTTCGTCCTCCCTAAACTTAATCATGTCCAATTAGGGTTTCTAACCAATCTTGTGCATCCAATAGGTGTTTTTGTGTCATTGGATGAACATTTAGGTCATTTTCGTCCTCCCTAGGCTTATGCTTGTCCAATTAGGGTTTCTAACCAATCTTGTGCATCCAATAGGTGTTTTTGTGTCATTGGATGAACAATTAGGTCATTTTCTTCCTCCCTAGGCTAATTCTTGTCCAATTAGGGTTTTTAACCAATCTTGTGCATCCAATAGGTGTTTTGTGTCATTGGATGAACATTTAGGTCATTTTCGTCCTTCCTAAGCTTAATCTTGTCCAATTAGGGTTTCTAACCAATCTTGTGCATCCAATAGGTGTTTTTGTGTCATTGGATGAACATTTAGGTCATTTTCGTCCTCCCTAGGCTTATGCTTGTCCAATTAGGGTTTCTAACCAATCTTGTGCATCCAATAGGTGTTTTTGTGTCATTGGATGAACAATTAGGTCATTTTCGTCCTCCCTAGGCTAATTCTTGTCGAATTAGGTGTTTTTGTGTCATTGGAAGAATATTTAGGTCATAATCGTCCTCCCTACACTTAATCTTGTCCAATTAGGGTTTTTAACCAATCTTGTGCATCCAATAGGTGTTTTGTGTCATTGGATGAACATTTAGGTCATTTTAGTCCTCCCTAGGCTTATTCTTGTCCAATTAGGGTTTTAAACCAATCTTGTGCATCCAATAGGTGTTTTGTGTCATTGCATGAACAATTATGTCTTTTTCGTCCTCCCTAGGCTTATTCTTGTCCAATAAGTGCTTCTAACCAATCTTGTGCATCCAATAGGTGTTTTTGTGTCATTGGAAGAATATTTAGGTCATTTTCGTCCTCCCTAGGCTAATTCTTGTCCAATTAGGGTTTCTAACCAATCTTGTGCATGCAATAGGTGTTTTGTGTCATTGGATGAACAAGTAGGTCATTTTCGTCCTCCCTAGGCTTATTCTTGTCCAATTAGGGTTTTTAACCAATCTCGTTCATCCAATAGGTGTTTTGTGTCATTGGATGAACATTTAGGTCATTTTCGTCCTCGCTAAACATAATCTTGTCCAATTAGGGTTTCTAACCAATCTTGTGCATCCAATAGGTGTTTTTGTGTCATTGGATGAACATTTAGGTCATTTTCGTCCTCCCTAGGCTTATGCTTGTCCAATTAGGGTTTCTAACCAATCTTGTGCATCCAATAGGTGTTTTGTGTCATTGGATGAACAATTAGGTCATTTTCGTCCTCCCTAGGCTTATACTTGTCAAATTAGGGTTTCTAACCAATCTTGTGCATCCAATAGGTGTTTTTGTGTCATTGGAAGAATATTTAGGTCATAATCGTCCTCCCTACACTTAATCTTGTCCAATTAGGGTTTTTAACCAATCTTGTGCATCCAATAGGTGTTTTGTGTCATTGGATGAACATTTAAGTCATTTTAGTCCTCCCTAGGCTTATTCTTGTCCAATTAGGGTTTTAAACCAATCTTGTGCATCCAATAGGTGTTTTGTGTCATTGCATGAACAATTATGTCTTTTTCCTCCTCCCTAGGCTTATTCTTGTCCAATTAGTGCTTCTAACCAATCTTGTGCATCCAATAGGTGTTTTTGTGTCATTGGAAGAATATTTAGGTCATTTTCGTCCTCCCTAGGCTAATTCTTGTCCAATTAGGGTTTCTAACCAATCTTGTGCATGCAATAGGTGTTTTGTGTCATTGGATGAACAAGTAGGTCATTTTCGTCCTCCCTAGGCTTATTCTTGTCTAATTAGGGTTTTTAACCAATCTCGTTCATCCAATAGGTGTTTTGTATCATTGGATGAACATTTAGGTCATTTTCGTCCTCGCCAAACATAATCTTGTCCAATTAGGGTTCCTAACCAATCTTGTGCATCCAATAGGTGTTTTTGTGTCATTGGATGAACATTTAGGTCATTTTCGTCCTCCCTAGGCTTATGCTTGTCCAATTAGGGTTTCTAACCAATCTTGTGCATCCAATAGGTGTTTTGTGTCATTGGATGAACAATTAGGTCATTTTCGTCCACCCTAGGCTAATTCTTGTCCAATTAGGGTTTTTAACCAATCTTGTGCATCCAATAGGAGTTTTGTGTCATTGGATGAACAATTAGGTTATTTTCGTCCTCCCTAGGCTTATACTTGTCAAATTAGGGTTTCTAACCAATCTTGTGCATCCAATAGGTGTTTTTGTGTCATTGGAAGAATATTTAGGTCATTTTCGTCCTCCCTAGGCTAATTCTTGTCCAATTAGGGTTTCTAACCAATCATGTGCATCCAATAGGTTTTTTTGTGTCATTGGATGAACATTTAGGTCATTTTCGTCCTCCCTAGGCTTATGCTTGTCCAATTAGGGTTTCTAACCAATCTTGTGCATCCATTAGGTGTTTTGTGTCATTGGATGAACATTTAGGTCATTTTCTTCCTCCCTAGGCTTATGCTTCTCCAATTAGGGTTTCTAACCAATCTTGTGCATCCAATAGGTGTTTTTGTGTCATTGGATGAACAATTAGGTCATTTTCGTCCACCCTAGGCTAATTCTTGTCCAATTAGGGTTTTTAACCAATCTTGTGCATCCAATAGGTGTTTTGTGTCATTGGATGAAGAATTAGGTCATTTTCGTCCTCCCTAGGCTAATTCTTGTCCAATTAGGGTTTTTAACCAATCTTGTGCATCCATTAGGTATTTTTGTGTCATTGGAAGAATATTTAGGTCATTTTCGTCCTCCCTAGGCTAATTCTTGTCCAATAAGGGTTTCTAACCAATCTTGTGCATCCAATAGCTGTTTTGTGTCATTGGATGAACATTTAGGTCATTTTCGTCCTCCCTAAACTTGATCTTGTCCAATTAGGGTTTCTAACCAATCTTGTGCATCCAATAGGTGTTTTTGTGTCATCGGATGAACATTGAGGTCATTTTTGTCCTCCCTAGGCTTATGGTTGTCCAATTATGGTTTCTAACCAATCTTGTGCATCCAATAGGTGTTTTTGTGCCATTGGATGAACAATTAGGTCATTTTCGTCCTCCCTAGGCTAATTCTTGTCCAATTAGGGTTTCTAACCAATCTTGTGCATGCAATAGGTGTTTTGTGTCATTGGATGAACAAGTAGGTCATTTTCGTCCTCCCTAGGCTTATTCTTGTCCAATTAGGGTTTTTAACCAATCTTGTGCATCCAATAGGTGTTTTGTGTCATTGGATGAACATTTAGGTCATTTTCGTCCTCCCTAAACTTAATCTTTTCCAATTAGGGTTTCTAACGAATCTTTTGCATCCAATAGGTGTTTTTGTGTCATTGGATGAACATTTAGGTCATTTTCGTCCTCCCTAGGCTTATGCTTGTCCAATTAGGGTTTCTAACCAATCTTGTGCATTCAATAGGTGTTTTGTGTCATTGGATGAACATTTAGGTCATTTTCGTCCACCCTAGGCTAATTCTTGTCCAATTAGGGTTTTTAACCAATCTTGTGCATCCAATAGGTGTTTTGTGTCATTGGATGAACATTTAGGTCATTTTCGTCCTTCCTAAACTTAATCTTGTCCAATTAGGGTTTCTAACCAATCTTGTGCATCCAATAGGTGTTTTTGTGTCGTTGGAAGAACAATTAGGTGATTTTCGTCCTCCCTAAGCTAATTCTTGTCCAATTAGGGTTTCTAACCAATCTTTTGCATCCAATAGGTGTTTTGTGTCATTGGATGAACATTTAGGTCTTTTTCGTCCTCCCTAAACTTAATCTTTTCCAATTAGGGTTTCTAACCAATCTTGTGCATCCAATAGGTGTTTTGTGTCATTGCATGAACAATTAGGTCATTTTCGTCCTCTCTAGGCTTATTCTTGTCCAATTAGTGCTTCTAACCAATCTTGTGCATCCAATAGGTGTTTTTGTGTCATTGGAAGAATATTTAGGTCATTTTCGTCCTCCCTAGGCTAATTCTTGTCCAATTAGGGTTGCTAACCAATCTTGTGCATGCAATAGGTGTTTTGTGTCATTGGATGAACAAGTAGGTCATTTTCGTCCTCCCTAGGCTTATTCTTGTCCAATTAGGGTTTTTAACCAATCTTGTGCATCCAATAGGTGTTTTGTGTAGTTGGATGAACATTTAGGTCATTTTCGTCCTCGCTAAACTTAATCTTGTCCAATTAGGGTTTCTAACCAATCTTGTGCATCCAATAGGTGTTTTGTGTCATTGCATGAACAATTAGGTCATTTTCGTCCTCCCTAGGCTTATTCTTGTCCAATTAGTGCTTCTAACCAATCTTGTGCATCCAATAGGTGTTTTTGTGTCATTGGAAGAATATTTAGGTCATTTTCGTGCTCCCTAGGCTAATTCTTGTCCAATTAGGGTTTCTAACCAATCTTGTGCATCCAATAGGTGTTTTGTGTCATTGGATGAACAAGTAGGTCATTTTAGTCCTCCCTAGGCTTATTCTTGTCCAATTAGGGTTTTTAACCAATCTTGTGCATCCAATAGGTGTTTTGTGTCATTGGATGAACATTAGGTCTTTTTCGTCCTCCCTAAACTTAAGCTTGTCCAATTAGGGTTTCTAACCAATCTTGTGCATCCAATAGGTGTTTTGTTTTATTGCATGAACAATTAGGTCATTTTCGTCCTCCGTAGGCTTATTCTTGTCCAATTAGGGTTTTTAACCAATCCTGTGCATCCAATAGGTGTTTTTGTGTCATTGGATGAACATTTATGTCTTTTTCGTCCTCCCTAAACTTAAGCTTGTCCAATTAGGGTTTCTAACCAATCTTGTGCATCCAATAGGTATTTTGTGTTATTGCATGAACAATTAGGTCATTTTCGTCCTCCTTAGGCTTATTCTTGTCCAATTAGTGCTTCTAACCAATCTTGTGCATCCAATAGGTGTTTTTGTGTCATTGGATGAACATTTAGGTCTTTTTCGTCCTCCCTAAACTTAAACTTGTCCAATTACGGTTTCTAACCAATCTTGTGTATCCAATAGGTGTTTTTGTGTCATTGGATGAATAATTAGGTCATTTTCGTCCTCCCTAGGCT
Organism: Cicer judaicum; assembly: GCA_037974835.1. NCBI lineage: Eukaryota > Viridiplantae > Streptophyta > Magnoliopsida > Fabales > Fabaceae > Cicer > Cicer judaicum. Next base: position 451,468 of record JBBPBS010000960.1, on the reverse strand, counting down.
AATTCTTGTCCAATTAGGGTTTCTAACCAATCTTGTGCATCCAATAGGTGTTTTGTGTCATTGGATGAACAAGTAAGTCATTTTAGTCCTCCCTAGGCTTATTCTTGTCCAATTAGGGTTTTAAAACAATCTTGTGCATCCAATAGGTGTTTTGTGTCATTGGATGAACATTTAGGTCATTTTCGTCCTCCCTAGGCTTATTCTTGTCCAATTAGTGCTTCTAACCAATCTTGTACATCCAATAGGTGTTTTTGTGTCATTGGATGAACATTTAGGTCTTTTTCGTCCTCCCTAAACTTAAACTTGTCCAATTACGGTTTCTAACCAATCTTGTGTATCCAATAGGTGTTTTTGTGTCATTGGATGAATAATTAGGTCATTTTCGTCCTCCCTAGGCTAATTCTTGTCCAATTAGGGTTTCTAACCAATCTTGTGCATCCAATAGGTGTTTTGTGTCATTGGATGAACAAGTAGGTCATTTTAGTCCTCCCTAGGCTTATTCTTATCCAATTTGGGTTTTAAACCAATCTTGTGCATCCAATAGGTGTTTTGTGTCATTGGATGAACATTTAGGTCTTTTTCGTCCTCCCTAAACTTAATCTTTTCCAATTAGGGTTTCTAACCAATCTTGTGCATCCAATAGGTGTTTTGTGTCATTGCATGAACAATTAGGTCATTTTCGTCCTCCCTAGGCTTATTCTTGTCCAATTAGTGCTTCTAAACAATCTTGTGCATCCAATAGGTGTTTTTGTGTCATTGGAAGAATATTTAGGTCATTTTCGTCCTCCCTAGGCTAATTCTTGTCCAATTAGGGTTTCTAACCAATCTTGTGCATGCAATAGGTGTTTTGTGTCATTGGATGAACAAGTAGGTCATTTTCGTCCTCCCTAGGCTTATTCTTGTCCAATTAGGTTTTTAACCAATCTCGTTCATCCAATAGGTGTTTTGTGTCATTGGATGAACATTTAGGTCATTTTCGTCCTCGCTAAACATAATCTTGTCCAATTAGGGTTCCTAACCAATCTTGGGCATCCAATAGGTGTTTTTGTGTCATTGGATGAACATTTAGGTCATTTTCGTCCTCCCTAGGCTTATGCTTGTCCAATTAGGGTTTCTAACCAATCTTGTGCATCCAATAGGTGTTTTGTGTCATTGGATGAACAATTAGGTCATTTTCGTCCTCCCTAGGCTTATTCTTGTCAAATTAGGGTTTCTAACCAATCTTGTGCATCCAATAGGTGTTTTTGTGTCATTGGATGAACATTTAGGTCATTTTCGTCCTCCCTAGGCTTATGCTTGTCCAATTAGGGTTTCTAACCAATCTTGTGCATCCAATAGGTGTTTTTGTGTCATTGGATGAACAATTTGGTCATTTTCGTCCTCCCTAGGCTTATTCTTGTCAAATTAGGGTTTCTAACCAATCTTGTGCATCCAATAGGTTTTTTTGTGTCATTGGATGAACATTTAGGTCATTTTAGTCTTCCCTAGGCTTATGCTTGTCCAATTAGGGTTTCTAACCAATCTTGTGCATCCAATAGGTGTTTTTGTGTCATTGGATGAACATTTAGGTCATTTTCGTCCTCCCTAGGCTTATTCTTGTCCAATTAGGGTTTCTAACCAATCTTGTGCATCCAATAGGTGTTTTGTGTCATTGGATGAACATTTAGGTCATTTTCGTCCACCCTAGGCTAATTCTTGTCCAATTAGGGTTTTTAACCAATCTTGTGCATCCAATAGGTGTTTTGTGTCATTGGATGAACATTTAGGTCATTTTCGTCATTCCTAAACTTAATCTTGTCCAATTAGGGTTTCTAACCAATCTTGTGCATCCAATAGGTGTTTTTGTGTCGTTGGAAGAACAATTAGGTGATTTTCGTCCTCCCTAAGCTAATTCTTGTCCAATTAGGGTTTCTAACCAATCTTTTGCATCCAATAGGTGTTTTGTGTCATTGGATGAATATTTAGGTCATTTTCGTCCTCCCTACACTTAATCTTGTCCAATTAGGGTTTCTAACCAATCTTGTACATCCAATAGGTGTTTTTGTGTCATTGGATGAACATTTAGGTCTTTTTCGTCCTCCCTAAACTTAATCTTGTCCAATTACGGTTTCTAACCAATCTTGTGTATCCAATAGGTGTTTTTGTGTCATTGGATAAACAATTAGGTCATTTTCGTCCTCCTTAGGCTTATTCTTGTCCAATTAGTGCTTCTAACCAATCTTGTGCATCCAATATGTGTTTTTGTGTCATTGGATGAACATTTAGGTCTTTTTCGTCCTCCCTAAACTTAAACTTGTCCAATTACGGTTTCTAACCAATCTTGTGTATCCAATAGGTGTTTTTGTGTCATTGGATGAAAAATTAGGTCATTTTCGTCCTCCCTAGGCTAATTCTTGTCCAATTAGGGTTTCTAACCAATCTTGTGCATCCAATAGGTGTTTTTGTGTCATTGGATGAACATTTAGGTCATTTTCGTCCTCCCTAGGCTTATGCTTGTCCAATTAGGGTTTCTAACCAATCTTGTGCATCCAATAGGTGTTTTGTGTCATTGGATGAACATTTAGGTCATTTTCGTCCACCCTAGGCTAATTCTTGTCCAATTAGGGTTTTTAACCAATCTTGTGCATCCAATAGGTGTTTTGTGTCATTGGATGAACATTTAGGTCATTTTCGTCCTTCCTAAACTTAATCTTGTTCAATTAGGGTTTCTAACCAATCTTGTGCATCCAATAGGTGTTTTTGTGTCGTTGGAAGAACAATTAGGTGATTTTCGTCCTCCCTAAGCTAATTCTTGTCCAATTAGGGTTTCTAACCAATCTTTTGCATCCAATAGGTGTTTTGTGTCATTGGATGAATATTTAGGTCATTTTCGTCCTCCCTACACTTAATCTTGTCCAATTAAGGTTTCTAACCAATCTTGTGCATCCAATAGGTGTTTTTGTGTCATTGGATGAACATTTAGGTCTTTTTCGTCCTCCCTAAACTTAATCTTGTCCAATTACGGTTTCTAACCAATCTTGTGTATGCCATAGGTGTTTTTGTGTCATTGGATGAATAATTAGGTCATTTTCGTCCTCCCTAGGGTAATTCTTGTCCAATTAGGGTTTCTAACCAATCTTGTGCATCCAATAGGTGTTTTGTGTCATTGGATGAACAAGTAGGTCATTTTAGTCCTCCCTAGGCTTCTTCTTGTCCAATTAGGGTTTTAAACCAATCTTGTGCATCCAATAGGTGTTTTGTGTCATTGGATGAACATTTAGGTCTTTTTCGTCCTCCCTAAACTTAATCTTTTCCAATTAGGGTTTCTAACCAATCTTGTGCATCCAATAGGTGTTTTGTGTAATTGCATGAACAATTAGGTCATTTTCGTCCTCCCTAGGCTTATTCTTGTCCAATTAGTGCTTCTAACCAATCTTGTGCATCCAATAGGTGTTTTTGTGTCATTGGAAGAATATTTAGGTCATTTTCGTCCTCCCTAGGCTAATTCTTGTCCAATTAGGGTTTCTAACGAATCTTGTGTATCCAATAGGTGTTTTGTGTCATTGGATGAACAAGTAGGTAATTTTCGTCCTCCCTAGGCTTATTCTTGTCCAATTAGGGTTTTTAACCAATCTTGTGCATCCAATAGGTGTTTTGTGTCATTGGATGAACATTTAGGTCATTTTCGTCCTCGCTAAACTTAATCTTGTCCAATTAGGGTTTCTAACCAATCTTGAGCATCCAATAGGTGTTTTTGTGTCATTGGATGAATAATTAGGTCATTTTCGTCCTCCCTAGGCTAATTCTTGTCCAATTAGGGTTGCTAACCAATCTTGTGCATGCAATAGGTGTGTTGTGTCATTGGATGAACAAGTAGGTCATTTTCGTCCTCCCTATGCTTAATCTTGTCCAATTAGGGTTTTTAACCAATCTTGTGCATCCAATAGGTATTTTTGTGTCATTGGATGAACAAGTAGGTCATTTTCGTCCTCCCTAGGCTTATTCTTGTCCAATTAGGGTTTTTAACCAATCTTGTGCATCCAATAGGTGTTTTGTGTCATTGGATGAACATTTAGGTCATTTTCGTCCTCGCTAAACTTAATCTTGTCCAATTAGGGTTTCTAACCAATCTTGAGCATCCAATAGGTGTTTTTGTGTCATTGGATGAACATTTAGGTCATTTTCGTCCTCCCTAGGCTAATTCTTGTCCAATTAGGGTTGCTAACCAATCTTGTGCATGCAATAGGTGTGTTGTGTCATTGGATGAACAAGTAGGTCATTTTCGTCCTCCCTAGGCTTAATCTTGTCCAATTAGGGTTTTTAACCAATCTTGTGCATCCAATAGGTATTTTTGTGTCATTGGATGAACATTTAGGTCTTTTTCGTCCTCCCTAAACTTAATCTTGTCCAATTACGGTTTCTAACCAATCTTGTGTATCAAATAGGTGTTTTTGTGTCATTGGATGAATAATTAGGTCATTTTCGTCCTCCCTAGGCTAATTCTTGTCCAATTACGGTTGCTAACCAATCTTGTGCATGCAATAGGTGTTTTGTGTCATTGGATGAACAAGTAGGTCATTTTCGTCCTCCCTAGGCTTATTCTTGTCCAATTAGGTTTTTAACCAATCTCGTTCATCCAATAGGTGTTTTTGTGTCATTGGAAGAATATTTAGGTCATTTTCGTCCTCCCTAGGCTAATTCTTGTCCAATTAGGGTTTCTAACCAATCATGTGCATCCAATAGGTTTTTTTGTCTCATTGGATGAACATTTAGGTCATTTTCGTCCTCCCTAGGCTTATGCTTGTCCAATTAGGGTTTCTAACCAATCTTGTGCATCCATTAGGTGTTTGGTGTCATTGGATGAACATTTAGGTCATTTTCTTCCTCCCTAGGCTTATGCTTGTCCAATTAGGGTTTCTAACCAATCTTGTGCATCCAATAGGTGTTTTTGTGTCATTGGATGAACAATTAGGTCATTTTCGTCCACCCTAGGCTAATTCTTGTCCAATTAGGGTTTTTAACCAATCTTGTGCATCCAATAGGTGTTTTGTGTTATTGGATGAAGAATTAGGTCATTTTCGTCCTCCCTAGGCTAATTCTTGTCCAATTAGGGTTTTTAACCAATCTTGTGCATCCATTAGGTATTTTTGTGTCATTGGAAGAATATTTAGGTCATTTTCGTCCTCATTAGGCTAATTCTTGTCCAATAAGGGTTTCTAACCAATCTTGTGCATCCAATAGCTGTTTTGTGTCATTGGATGAACATTTAGGTCATTTTCGTCCTCCCTAAACTTGATCTTGTCCAATTAGGGTTTCTAACCAATCTTGTGCATCCAATAGGTGTTTTGTGTCATTGGATGAACAATTAGGTCATTTTCGTCCACCCTAGGCTAATTCTTGTCCAATTAGGGTTTTTAACCAATCTTGTGCATCCAATAGGTGTTTTGTGTCATTGGATGAACAATTAGGTTATTTTCGTCCTCCCTAGGCTTATACTTGTCCAATTAGGGTTTCTAACCAATCTTGTGCATCCAATAGGTGTTTTTGTGTCATTGGAAGAATATTTAGGTCATTTTCGTCCTCCCTAGGCTAATTCTTGTCCAATTAGGGTTTCTAACCAATCATGTGCATCCAATAGGTTTTTTTGTGTCATTGGATGAACATTTAGGTCATTTTCGTCCTCCCTAGGCTTATGCTTGTCCAATTAGGGTTTCTAACCAATCTTGTGCATCCATTAGGTGTTTGGTGTCATTGGATGAACATTTAGGTCATTTTCTTCCTCCCTAGGCTTATGCTTGTCCAATTAGGGTTTCTAACCAATCTTGTGCATCCAATAGGTGTTTTTGTGTCATTGGATGAACAATTAGGTCATTTTAGTCCACCCTGGGCTAATTCTTGTCCAATTAGGGTTTTTAACCAATCTTGTGCATCCAATAGGTGTTTTGTGTCATTGGATGAAGAATTAGGTCATTTTCGTCCTCCCTAGGCTAATTCTTGTCCAATTAGGGTTTTTAACCAATCTTGTGCATCCATTAGGTATTTTTGTGTCATTGGAAGAATATTTAGGTCATTTTCGTCCTCCCTAGGCTAATTCTTGTCCAATAAGGGTTTCTAACCAATCTTGTGCATCCATTAGCTGTTTTGTGTCATTGGATGAACATTTAGGTCATTTTCTTCCTCCCTAGGCTTATGCTTGTCCAATTAGGGTTTCTAACCAATCTTGTGCATCCAATAGGTGTTTTTGTGTCATTGGATGAACAATTAGGTCATTTTCGTCCACCCTAGGCTAATTCTTGTCCAATTAGGGTTTTTAACCAATCTTGTGCATCCAATAGGTGTTTTGTGTCATTGAATGAACAATTAGGTCATTTTCGTCCTCCCTAGGCTTATTCTTGTCAAATTAGGGTTTCTAACCAATCTTGTGCCTCCAATAGGTGTTTTTGTGTCATTGGAAGAATATTTAGGTCATAATCGTCCTCCCTACACTTAATCTTGTCCAATTAGGGTTTTTAACCAATCTTGTGCATCCAATAGGTGTTTTGTGTCATTGGATGAACAATTAGGTCATTTTCGTCCTCCCTAGGCTTATTCTTGTCAAATTAGGGTTTCTAACCAATCTTGTGCATCCAATAGGTGTTTTTGTGTCATTGGAAGAATATTTAGGTCATAATCGTCCTCCCTACACTTAATCTTGTCCAATTAGGGTTTTTAACCAATCTTGTGCATCCAATAGGTGTTTTGTGTCATTGGATGAACATTTAGGTCATTTTCGTCCTCGCTAAACATAATCTTGTCCAATTAGGGTTCCTAACCAATCTTGTGCATCCAATAGGTGTTTTTGTGTCATTGGATGAACATTTAGGTCATTTTCGTCCTCCCTAGGCTTATGCTTGTCCAATTAGGGTTTCTAACCAATCTTGTGCATCCAATACGTGTTTTGTGTCATTGGATGAACAATTAGGTCATTTTCGTCCACCCTAGGCTAATTCTTGTCCAATTAGGGTTTTTAACCAATCTTGTGCATCCAATAGGTGTTTTGTGTCATTGGATGAACAATTAGGTTATTTTCGTCCTCCCTAGGCTTATACTTGTCAAATTAGGGTTTCTAACCAATCTTGTGCATCCAATAGGTGTTTTTGTGTCATTGGAAGAATATTTAGGTCATTTTCGTCCTCCCTAGGCTAATTCTTGTCCAATTAGGGTTTCTAACCAATCATGTGCATCCAATAGGTTTTTTTGTGTCATTGGATGAACATTTAGGTCATTTTCGTCCTCCCTAGGCTTAAGCTTGTCCAATTAGGGTTTCTAACCAATCTTGTGCATCCATTAGGTGTTTTGTGTCATTGGATGAACATTTAGGTCATTTTCTTCCTCCCTAGGCTTATGCTTGTCCAATTAGGGTTTCTAACCAATCTTGTGCATCCAATAGGTGTTTTTGTGTCATTGGATGAACAATTAGGTCATTTTCGTCCACCCTAGGCTAATTCTTGTCCAATTAGGGTTTCTAACCAATCTTGTGCATCCAATAGGTGTTTTTGTGTCATTGGAAGAATATTTAGGTCATTTTCGTCCTCCCTAGGCTAATTCTTGTCCAATTAGGGTTTCTAACCAATCTTGTGCATGCAATAGGTGTTTTGTGTCATTGGATGAACAAGTAGGTCATTTTCGTCCTCCCTAGGCTTATTCTTGTCCAATTAGGTTTTTAACCAATCTCGTTCATCCAATAGGTGTTTTGTGTCATTGGATGAACATTTAGGTCATTTTCTTCCTCCCTAGGCTTATGCTTGTCCAATTAGGGTTTCTAACCAATCTTGTGCATCCAATAGGTGTTTTTGTGTCATTGGATGAACAATTAGGTCATTTTCGTCCACCCTAGGCTAATTCTTGTCCAATTAGGGTTTCTAACCAATCTTGTGCATCCAATAGGTGTTTTTGTGTCATTGGATGAACAATTAGGTCATTTTCGTCCACCCTAGGCTAATTCTTGTCCAATTAGGGTTTTTAACCAATCTTGTGCATCCAATAGGTGTTTTGTGTCATTGGATGAAGAATTAGGTCATTTTCGTCCTCCCTAGGCTAATTCTTGTCCAATTAGGGTTTTTAACCAATCTTGTGCATCCATTAGGTATTTTTGTGTCATTGGAAGAATATTTAGGTCATTTACGTCCTCCCTAGGCTTATTCTTGTCAAATTAGGGTTTCTAACCAATCTTGTGCATCCAATAGGTGTTTTGTGTCATTGGATGAACATTTAGGTCATTTTCATCCTTCCTAAACTTAATCTTGTCCAATTAGGGTTTCTAACCAATCTTGTGCATCCAATAGGTGTTTTTGTGTCATTGGATGAACAATTAGGTCATTTTCGTCCACCCTAGGCTAATTCTTGTCCAATTAGGGTTTTTAACCAATCTTGTGCATCCAATAGGTGTTTTGTATCATTGGATGAACAATTAGGTCATTTTCGTCCTCCCTAGGCTAATTCCTGTCAAATTAGGGTTTCTAACCAATCTTGTGCATCCAATAGGTGTTTTTGTGTCATTGGAAGAATATTTAGGTCATAATCGTCCTCCCTACACTTAATCTTGTCCAATTAGGGTTTTTAACCAATCTTGTGCATCCAATTGGTGTTTTGTGTCATTGGATGAACATTTAGGTCATTTTCGTCCTTCTTAAACTTAATCTTGTCCAATTACGGTTTCTAACCAATCTTGTGCATCCAATAGGTGTTTTTGTGTCGTTGGATGAACAATTAGGTCATTTTCGTCCACCCTAGGCTAATTCTTGTCCAATTAGGGTTTTTAACCAATCTTGTGCATCCAATAGGTGTTTTGTGTCATTGGATGAACAATTAGGTCATTTTCGTCCTCCCTAGGCTAATTCCTGTCAAATTAGGGTTTCTAACCAATCTTGTGCATCCAATAGGTGTTTTTGTGTCATTGGAAGAATATTTAGGTCATAATCGTCCTCCCTACACTTAATCTTGTCCAATTAGGGTTTTTAACCAATCTTGTGCATCCAATAGGTGTTTTGTGTCATTGGATGAACATTTAGGTCATTTTCGTCCTTCCTAAACTTAATCTTGTCCAATTAGGGTTTCTAACCAATCTTGTGCATCCAATAGGTGTTTTTGTGTCGTTGGAAGAACAATTAGGTGATTTTCTTCCTCCCTAAGCTAATTCTTGTCCAATTAGGGTTTCTAACCAATCTTTTGCATCCAATAGGTGTTTTGTGTCATTGGATGAATATTTAGGTCATTTTCGTCCTCCCTACACTTAATCTTGTCCAATTAAGGTTTCTAACCAATCTTGTGCATCCAATAGGTGTTTTTGTGTCATTGGATGAACATTTAGATCTTTTTCGTCCTCCCTAAACTTAATCTTGTCCAATTACGGTTTCTAACCAATCTTGTGTATCCAATAGGTGTTTTTGTGTCATTGGATGAATAATTAGGTCATTTTCGTCCTCCCTAGGCTAATTCTTGTCCAATTAGGGTTGCTAACCAATCTTGTGCATGCAATAGGTGTGTTGTGTCATTGGATGAACAAGTAGGTCATTTTCGTCCTCCCTATGCTTAATCTTGTCCAATTAGGGTTTTTAACCAATCTTGTGCATCCAATAGGTATTTTTGTGTCATTGGATGAACAAGTAGGTCATTTTCGTCCTCCCTAGGCTTATTCTTGTCCAATTAGGGTTTTTAACCAATCTTGTGCATCCAATAGGTGTTTTGTGTCATTGGATGAACATTTAGGTCATTTTCGTCCTCGCTAAACTTAATCTTGTCCAATTAGGGTTTCTAACCAATCTTGAGCATCCAATAGGTGTTTTTGTGTCATTGGATGAACATTTAGGTCATTTTCGTCCTCCCTAGGCTTATGCTTGTCCAATTAGGGTTTCTAACCAATCTTGTGCATCCAATAGGTGTTTTTGTGTCATTGGATGAACATTTAGGTCTTTTTCGTCCTCCCTAAACTTAATCTTGTCTAATTACGGTTTCTAACCAATCTTGTGTATCCAATAGGTGTTTTTGTGTCATTGGATGAATAATTAGGTCATTTTCATCCTCCCTAGGCTAATTCTTGTCCAATTAGGGTTGCTAACCAATCTTGTGCATGCCATAGGTGTGTTGTGTCATTGGATGAACAAGTAGGTCATTTTCGTCCTCCCTAGGCTTAATCTTGTCCAATTAGGGTTTTTAACCAATCTTGTGCATCCAATAGGTATTTTTGTGTCATTGGATGAACATTTAGGTCTTTTTCGTCCTCCCTAAACTTAATCTTGTCCAATTACGGTTTCTAACCAATCTTGTGCATCCAATAGGTGTTTTTGTTTCATTGGAAGAATATTTAGGTCATAATCGTCCTCCCTACAATTAATCTTGTCCAATTAGGGTTTTTAACCAATCTTGTGCATCCAATTGGTGTTTTGTGTCATTGGATGAACAATTAGGTCATTTTCGTCCACCCTAGGCTAATTCTTGTCCAATTAGGGTTTTTAACCAATCTTGTGCATCCAATAGGTGTTTTGTGTCATTGGATGAAGAATTAGGTCATTTTCGTCCTCCCTAGGCTAATTCTTGTCCAATTAGGGTTTTTAACCAATCTTGTGCATCCATTAGGTATTTTTGTGTCATTGGAAGAATATTTAGGTCATTTTCGTCCTCCCTAGGCTAATTCTTGTCCAATAAGGGTTTTTAACCAATCTTGTGCATCCAATAGGTGTTTTGTGTCATTGGATGAACATTTAGGTCATTTTCGTCCTCCCTAGGCTAATTCCTGTCGAATTAGGGTTTCTAACCAATCTTGTGCATCCAATAGGTGTTTTTGTGTCATTGGAAGAATATTTAGGTCATAATCGTCCTCCCTACACTTAATCTTGTCCAATTAGGGTTTTTAACCAATCTTGTGCATCCAATAGGTGTTTTGTGTCATTGGATGAACATTTAGGTCTTTTTCGTCCTCCCTAAACTTAAGCTTGTCCAATTAGGGTTTCTAACCAATCTTTTGCATCCAATAGGTGTTTTTTCTCATTGCATGAACAATTAGGTCATTTTCGTCCTCCCTAGGCTTATTCTTGTCCAATTAGTGCTTCTAACCAATCTTGTGCATCCAATAGGTGTTTTTGTGTCATTGGAAGAATATTTAGGTCATTTTCGTCCTCCCTAAGCCAATTCTTGTCCAATTAGGGTTTCTAACCAATCTTGTGCATGCAATAGGTGTTTTGTGTCATTGGATGAACAAGTAGGTCATTTTCGTCCACCCTAGGCTAATTCTTGTCCAATTAGGGTTTTTAACCAATCTTGTGCATCCAATAGGTGTTTTGTGTCATTGGATGAACATTTAGGTCTTTTTCGTCCTCCCTAAACTTAATATTTTCCAATTAGGGTTTCTAACCAATCTTATGCATCCAATAGGTGTTTTGTGTCATTGCATGAACAATTAGGTCATTTTCGTCCTCCCTAGGCTTATTCTTGTCCAATTAGTGCTTCTAACCAATCTTGTGCATCCAATAGGTGTTTTTGTGTCATTGGAAGAATATTTAGGTCATTTTCGTCCCCCCTAGGCTAATTCTTGTCCAATTAGGGTTTCTAACCAATCTTGTGCATGCAATAGGTGTTTTGTGTCATTGGATGAACAAGTAGGTCATTATCGTCCTCCCTAGGCTTATTCTTGTCCAATTAGGGTTTCTAACCAATCTTGTGCATCCAATAGGTGTTTTAGTGTCATTGGATGAACATTTAGGTCATTTTCGTCCACCCTAGGCTTATGCTTGTCCAATTAGGGTTTCTAACCAATCTTGTGCATCCAATAGGTGTTTTTGTGTCATTGGATGAACAATTAGGTCATTTTCGTCCACCCTAGGCTAATTCTTGTCCAATTAGGGTTTTTAACCAATCTTGTGCATCCAATAGGTGTTTTGTGTTATTGGATGAACAATTAGGTCATTTTTGTCCACCCTAGGCTTATTCTTGTCAAATTAGGGTTTCTAACCAATCTTGTGCATCCAATAGGTGTTTTTGTGTCATTGGAAGAATATTTAGGTCATAATCGTACTCCCTACAATTAATCTTGTCCAATTAGGGTTTTGAACCAATCTTGTGCATCCAATAGGTGTTTTGTGTCATTGGATGAACATTTAGGTCATTTTCGTCCTTCCTAAACTTAATCATGTCCTATTAGGGTTTCTAACCAATCTTGTGCATCCAATAGGTTTTTTTGTGTCATTGGATGAACATTTAGGTCATTTTCGTCCTCCCTAGGCTTATGCTTGTCCAATTAGGGTTTCTAACCAATCTTGTGCATCCAATAGGTGTTTTTGTGTCATTGGATGAACAATTAGGTCATTTTGGCCCTCCCTGGGCTAATTCTTGTCCAATTAGGGATTCTAACCAATCTTGTGCATCCAATAGGTGTTTTGTGTCATTGGATGAACAAGTAGGTCATTTTCGTCCTCCCTAGGCTTATTCTTGTCCAATTAGGGTTTTTAACCAATCTTGTGCATCCAATAGGTGTTTTGTGTCATTGGATGAACATTTGTCATTTTCGTCCTCGCTAAACTTAATCTTGTCCAATTAGGGTTTCTAACCAATCTTGTGCATCCAATAGGTGTTTTTGTGTCATTGGATGAACATTTAGGTCATTTTCGTCCTCACTAGGCTTATGCTTGCCCAATTAGGGTTTCTAACCAATCTTGTGCATCCAATAGGTGTTTTTGTGTCATTGGATGAACAATTAGGTCATTTTCGTCCACCCTAGGCTAATTCTTGTCCAATTAGGGTTTTTAACCAATCTTGTGCATCCAATAGGTGTTTTGTGTCATTGGATGAAGAATTAGGTCATTTTCGTCCTCCCTAGGCTAATTCTTGTCCAATTAGGGTTTTTAACCAATCTTGTGCATCCATTAGGTATTTTTGTGTCATTGGAAGAATATTTAGGTCATTTTCGTCCTCCCTATGCTAATTCTTGTCCAATAAGGGTTTCTAACCAATCTTGTGCATCCAATAGCTGTTTTGTGTCATTGGATGAACATTTAGGTCATTTTCGTCCTCCCTAAACTTGATCTTGTCCAATTAGGGTTTCTAACCAATCTTGTGCATCCAATAGGTATTTTTGTGTCATTGGATGAACAATTAGGTCATTTTCGTCCACCCTAGGCTAATTCTTGTCCAATTAGGGTTTTTAACCAATCTTGTGCATCCAATAGGTGTTTTGTGTCATTGGATGAAGAATTAGGTCATTTTCGTCCTCCCTAGGCTAATTCTTGTCCAATTAGGGTTTCTAACCAATCATGTGCCTCCAATAGGTTTTTTTGTGTCATTGGATGAACATTTAGGTCATTTTCGTCCTCCCTAGGCTTATGCTTGTCCAATTAGGGTTTCTAACCAATCTTGTGCATCCATTAGGTGTTTTGTGTCATTGGATGAACATTTAGGTCATTTTCTTCCTCCCTAGGCTTATGCTTGTCCAATTAGGGTTTCTAACTAATCTTGTGCATCCAATAGGTGTTTTTGTGTCATTGGATGAACAATTAGGTCATTTTCGTCCACCCTAGGCTAATTCTTGTCCAATTAGGGTTTTTAACCAATCTTGTGCATCCAATAGGTGTTTTGTGTCATTGGATGAAGAATTAGGTCATTTTCGTCCTCCCTAGGCTAATTCTTGTCCAATTAGGGTTTTTAACCAATCTTGTGCATCCATTAGGTATTTTTGTGTCATTGGAAGAATATTTAGGTCATTTTCGTCCTCCCTAGGCTAATTCTTGTCCAATAAGGGTTTCTAACCAATCTTGTGCATCCAATAGCTGTTTTGTGTCATTGGATGAACATTTAGGTCATTTTCGTCCTCTCTAAACTTGATCTTGTCCAATTAGGGTTTCTAACCAATCTTGTGCATCCAATAGGTGTTTTTGTGTCATCGGATGAACATTGAGGTCATTTTCGTCCTCCCTAGGCTTACGGTTGTCCAATTAGGGTTTCTAACCAATCTTGTGCATCCAATAGGTGTTTTTGTGTCATTGGATGAACAATTAGGTCATTTTCGTCCACCCTAGGCTAATTCTTGTCCAATTAGGATTTTTAACCAATCTTGTGCATCCAATAGGTGTTTTGTGTCATTGGATGAACATTTAGGTCATTTTAGTCCTCCCTAGGCTTATTCTTGTCCAATTAGGGTTTTAAACCAATCTTGTGCATCCAATAGGTGTTTTGTGTCATTGCATGAACAATTATGTCTTTTTCGTCCTCCCTAGGCTTATTCTTGTCCAATTAGTGCTTCTAACCAATCTTGTGCATCCAATAGGTGTTTTTGTGTCATTGGAAGAATATTTAGGTCATTTTCGTCCTCCCTAGGCTAATTCTTGTCCAATTAGGGTTTCTAACCAATCTTGTGCATGCAATAGGTGTTCTGTGTCATAGGATGAACAAGTAGGTCATTTTCGTCCTCCCTAGGCTTATTCTTGTCTAATTAGGGTTTTTAACCAATCTCGTTCATCCAATAGGTGTTTTGTGTCATTGGATGAACATTTAGGTCATTTTCGTCCTCGCTAAACATAATCTTGTCCAATTAGGGTTCCTAACCAATCTTGTGCATCCAATAGGTGTTTTTGTGTCATTGGATGAACATTTAGGTCATTTTCGTCCTCCCTAGGCTTATGCTTGTCCAATTAGGGTTTCTAACCAATCTTGTGCATCCAATACGTGTTTTGTGTCATTGGATGAACAATTAGGTCATTTTCGTCCACCCTAGGCTAATTCTTGTCCAATTAGGGTTTTTAACCAATCTTGTGCATCCAATAGGTGTTTTGTGTCATTGGATGAACAATTAGGTTATTTTCGTCCTCCCTAGGCTTATACTTGTCAAATTAGGGTTTCTAACCAATCTTGTGCATCCAATAGGTGTTTTTGTGTCATTGGAAGAATATTTAGGTCATTTTCGTCCTCCCTAGGCTAATTCTTGTCCAATTAGGGTTTCTAACCAATCATGTGCGTCCAATAGGTTTTTTTGTGTCATTGGATGAACATTTAGGTCATTTTCGTCCTCCCTAGGCTTAAGCTTGTCCAATTAGGGTTTCTAACCAATCTTGTGCATCCATTAGGTGTTTTGTGTCATTGGATGAACATTTAGGTCATTTTCTTCCTCCCTAGGCTTATGCTTGTCCAATTAGGGTTTCTAACCAATCTTGTGCATCCAATAGGTGTTTTTGTGTCATTGGATGAACAATTAGGTCATTTTCGTCCACCCTAGGCTAATTCTTGTCCAATTAGGGTTTTTAACCAATCTTGTGCATCCAATAGGTGTTTTGTGTCATTGGATGAAGAATTAGGTCATTTTCGTCCTCCCTAGGCTAATTCTTGTCCAATTAGGGTTTTTAACCAATCTTGTGCATCCATTAGGTATTTTTGTGTCATTGGAAGAATATTTAGGTCATTTTCGTCCTCCCTATGCTAATTCTTGTCCAATAAGGGTTTCTAACCAATCTTGTGCATCCAATAGCTGTTTTGTGTCATTGGATGAACATTTAGGTCATTTTCGTCCTCCCTAAACTTGATCTTGTCCAATTAGGGTTTCTAACCAATCTTGTGCATCCATTAGGTGTTTTTGTGTCATCGGATGAACATTGAGGTCATTTTCGTCCTCCCTAGGCTTATGGTTGTCCAATTAGGGTTTCTAACCAATCTTGTGCATCCAATAGGTGTTTTTGTGTCATTGGATGAACAATTAGGTTATTTTCGTCCACCCTAGGCTAATTCTTGTCCAATTAGGGTTTTTAACCAATCTTGTGCATCCAATAGGTGTTTTGTGTCATTGGATGAACAATTAGGTCATTTTCGTCCTCCCTAGGCTTATTCTTGTCCAATTAGGGTTTCTAACCAATCTTGTCCATCCAATAGGTGTTTTGTGTCATTGCATGAACAATTAGGTCATTTTCGTCCTCCTTAGGCTTATTCTTGTCCAATTAGTGCTTCTAACCAATCTTGTGCATCCAATAGGTGTTTTTGTGTCATTGGATGAACATTTAGGTCTTTTTCGTCCTCCCTAAACTTAATCTTGTCCAATTACGGTTTCTAACCAATCTTGTGTATCCAATAGGTGTTTTTGTGTCATTGGATGAATAATTAGGTCATTTTCGTCCTCCCTAGGCTAATTCTTGTCCAATTAGGGTTTCTAACCAATCTTGTACATCCAATAGGTGTTTTGTGTCATTGGATGAACAATTAGGTCATTTTCGTCCTCCCTAGGCTTATTCTTGTCAAATTAGGGTTTCTAACCGATCTTGTGCATCCAATAGGTGTTTTTGTTTCATTGGAAGAATATTTAGGTCATAATCGTCCTCCCTACAATTAATCTTGTCCAATTAGGGTTTTTAACCAATCTTGTGCATCCAATTGGTGTTTTGTGTCATTGGATGAACATTTAGGTCATTTTCGTCCTTCCTAAACTTAATCTTCTCCAATTAGGGTTTCTAACCAATCTTGTGCATCCAATAGGTTTTTTTGTGTCAATGGATGAACAATTAGGTCATTTTCGTCCTCCCTAGGCTTATGCTTGTCCAATTAGGGTTTCTAACCAATCTTATGCATGCAATAGGTGTTTTTGTGTCATTCGATGAACAATAAGGTCATTTTCGTCCACCCTAGGCTAATTCTTGTCCAATTAGGGTTTTTAACCAATCTTGTGCATCCAATAGGTGTTTTGTGTCATTGGATTAACATTTAGGTCATTTTCGTCCTCTTTAAACTTAATCTTGTCCAATTACGGTTTGTAACCAATCTTGTGCATCCAATAGGTGTTTTTGTGTCATTGGATGAACATTTAGGTCATTTTCTTCCTCCCTAGGCTTATGCTTGCCTATTTAGGGTTTCTAACCAATCTTGTGCATCCAATAGGTATTTTTGTGTCATTGGATGAACAATTAGGTCATTTTCGTCCACCCTAGGCTAATTCTTGTCCAATTAGGGTTTTTAACCAATCTTGTGCATCCAATAGGTGTTTTGTGTCATTGGATGAAGAATTAGGTCATTTTCGTCCTCCCTAGGCTAATTCTTGTCCAATTAGGGTTTCTAACCAATCATGTGCCTCCAATAGGTTTTTTTGTGTCATTGGATGAACATTTAGGTCATTTTCGTCCTCCCTAGGCTTATGCTTGTCCAATTAGGGTTTCTAACCAATCTTGTGCATCCATTAGGTGTTTTGTGTCATTGGATGAACATTTAGGTCATTTTCTTCCTCCCTAGGCTTATGCTTGTCCAATTAGGGTTTCTAACTAATCTTGTGCATCCAATAGGTGTTTTTGTGTCATTGGATGAACAATTAGGTCATTTTCGTCCACCCTAGGCTAATTCTTGTCCAATTAGGGTTTTTAACCAATCTTGTGCATCCAATAGGTGTTTTGTGTCATTGGATGAAGAATTAGGTCATTTTCGTCCTCCCTAGGCTAATTCTTGTCCAATTAGGGTTTTTAACCAATCTTGTGCATCCATTAGGTATTTTTGTGTCATTGGAAGAATATTTAGGTCATTTTCGTCCTCCCTAGGCTAATTCTTGTCCAATAAGGGTTTCTAACCAATCTTGTGCATCCATTAGCTGTTTTGTGTCATTGGATGAACATTTAGGTCATTTTCTTCCTCCCTAGGCTTATGCTTGTCCAATTAGGGTTTCTAACCAATCTTGTGCATCCAATAGGTGTTTTTGTGTCATTGGATGAACAATTAGGTCATTTTCGTCCACCCTAGGCTAATTCTTGTCCAATTAGGGTTTTTAACCAATCTTGTGCATCCAATAGGTGTTTTGTGTCATTGAATGAACAATTAGGTCATTTTCGTCCTCCCTAGGCTTATTCTTGTCAAATTAGGGTTTCTAACCAATCTTGTGCCTCCAATAGGTGTTTTTGTGTCATTGGAAGAATATTTAGGTCATAATCGTCCTCCCTACACTTAATCTTGTCCAATTAGGGTTTTTAACCAATCTTGTGCATCCAATAGGTGTTTTGTGTCATTGGATGAACAATTAGGTCATTTTCGTCCTCCCTAGGCTTATTCTTGTCAAATTAGGGTTTCTAACCAATCTTGTGCATCCAATAGGTGTTTTTGTGTCATTGGAAGAATATTTAGGTCATAATCGTCCTCCCTACACTTAATCTTGTCCAATTAGGGTTTTTAACCAATCTTGTGCATCCAATAGGTGTTTTGTGTCATTGGATGAACATTTAGGTCATTTTCGTCCTCGCTAAACATAATCTTGTCCAATTAGGGTTCCTAACCAATCTTGTGCATCCAATAGGTGTTTTTGTGTCATTGGATGAACATTTAGGTCATTTTCGTCCTCCCTAGGCTTATGCTTGTCCAATTAGGGTTTCTAACCAATCTTGTGCATCCAATACGTGTTTTGTGTCATTGGATGAACAATTAGGTCATTTTCGTCCACCCTAGGCTAATTCTTGTCCAATTAGGGTTTTTAACCAATCTTGTGCATCCAATAGGTGTTTTGTGTCATTGGATGAACAATTAGGTTATTTTCGTCCTCCCTAGGCTTATACTTGTCAAATTAGGGTTTCTAACCAATCTTGTGCATCCAATAGGTGTTTTTGTGTCATTGGAAGAATATTTAGGTCATTTTCGTCCTCCTAGGCTAATTCTTGTCCAATTAGGGTTTCTAACCAATCATGTGCATCCAATAGGTTTTTTTGTGTCATTGGATGAACATTTAGGTCATTTTCGTCCTCCCTAGGCTTATGCTTGTCCAATTAGGGTTTCTAACCAATCTTGTGCATCCAATAGGTGTTTTTGTGTCATTGGATGAACAATTAGGTCATTTTCGTCCACCCTGGGCTAATTCTTGTCCAATTAGGGTTTTTAACCAATCTTGTGCATCCAATAGGTGTTTTGTGTCATTGGATGAAGAATTAGGTCATTTTCGTCCTCCCTAGGCAAATTCTTGTCCAATTAGGGTTTTTAACCAATCTTGTGCATCCATTTGGTATTTTTGTGTCATTGGAAGAATATTTAGGTCATTTTCGTCCTCCCTAGGCTAATTCTTGTCCAATAAGGGTTTCTAACCAATCTTGTGCATCCAATAGCTGTTTTGTGTCATTGGATGAACATTTAGGTCATTTTCGTCCTCCCTAAACTTGATCTTGTCCAATTAGGGTTTCTAACCAATCTTGTGCATCCAATAGGTGTTTTTGTGTCATCGGATGAACATTGAGGTCATTTTCGTCCTCCCTAGGCTTATGGTTGTCCAATTAGGGTTTCTAACCAATCTTGTGCATCCAATAGGTGTTTTTGTGCCATTGGATGAACAATTAGGTCATTTTAGTCCACCCTAGGCTAATTCTTGTCCAATTAGGGTTTTTAACCAATCTTGTGCATCCAATAGGTGTTTTGTGTCATTGGATGTCCAATTAGGTCATTTTCGTCCTCCCTAGGCTTATTCCTGTCAAATTAGGGTTTCTAACCAATCTTTTGCATCCAATAGGTGTTTTTGTGTCATTGGAAGAATATTTAGGTCATAATCGTCCTCCCTACACTTAATCTTGTCCAATTAGGTTTTTTAACCAATCTTGTGCAACCAATAGGTGTTTTGTGTCATTGGTTGAACATTTAGGTCATTTTAGTCCTCCCTAGGCTTATTCTTGTCCAATTAGGGTTTCTAACCAATCTTGTGCATCCAATAGGTGTTTTTGTGTCGTTGCATGAACAATTATGTCTTTTTCGTCCTCCCTAGGCTTATTCTTGTCCAATTAGTGCTTCTAACCAATCTTGTGCATCCAATAGGTGTTTTTGTGTCATTGGAAGAATATTTAGGTCATTTTCGTCCTCCCTAGGCTAATTCTTGTCCAATTAGGGTTTCTAACCAATCTTGTGCATGCAATAGGTGTTTTGTGTCATTGGATGAACAAGTAGGTCATTTTCGTCCTCCCTAGGCTTATTCTTGTCCAATTAGGGTTTTTAACCAATCTCGTGCATCCAATAGGTGTTTTGTGTCATTGGATGAACATTTAGGTCATTTTCGTCCTCCCTAAACTTAATCTTGTCCAATTAGGGTTTCTAACCAATCTTGTGCATCCAATAGGTGTTTTGTGTCATTGCATGAACAATTAGGTCATTTTCGTCCTCCCTAGGCTTATTCTTGTCCAATTAGTGCTTCTAACCAATCTTTTGCATCCAATAGGTGTTTTGTGTCATTGGATGAATATTTAGGTCATTTTCGTCCTCCCTACACTTAATCTTGTCCAATTAAGGTTTCTAACCAATCTTGTGCATCCAATAGGTGTTTTTGTGTCATTGGATGAACATTTAGATCTTTTTCGTCCTCCCTAAACTTAATCTTGTCCAATTACGGTTTCTAACCAATCTTGTGTATCCAATAGGTGTTTTTGTGTCATTGGATGAATAATTAGGTCATTTTCGTCCTCCCTAGGCTAATTCTTGTCCAATTAGGGTTTCTAACCAATCTTGTGCATCCAATAGGTGTTTTGTATCATTGGATGAACAAGTAGGTCATTTTAGTCCTCCCTAGGCTTATTCTTGTCCAATTAGGGTTTTAAACCAATCTTGTGCATCCAATAGGTGTTTTGTGTCATTGGATGAACATTTAGGTCTTTTTCGTCCTCCCTAAACTTAAGCTTGTCCAATTAGGGTTTCTAACCAATCTTGTGCATCCAATAGGTGTTTTGTGTTATTGCATGAACAATTAGGTCATTTTCGTCCTCCCTAGGCTTATTCTTGTCCAATTAGTGTTTCTAACCAATCTTGTGCATCCAATAGGTGTTTTTGTGTCATTGGAAGAATATTTAGGTCATTTTCGTCCTCCCTAGGCTAATTCTTGTCCAATTAGGGTTTCTAACCAATCTTGTGCATCCAATAGGTGTTTTGTGTCATTGGATGAACAAGTAGGTCATTTTCGTCTTCCCTAGGCTTATTCTTGTCCAATTAGGGTTTTAAAGCAATATTGTGCATCCAATAGGTGTTTTTGTGTCATTGCATGAACAATTAGCTCATTTTCGTCCACCATAGGCTAATGCTTGTCCAATTAGGGTTTTTAACCAATCTTGTGCATCTAATAGGTGTTTTGTGTCATTGGATGAACAATTAGGTCATTTTCGTCCTCCCTAGGCTTATTCTTGTCAAATTAGGGTTTCTAACCAATCTTGTGCATCCAATAGGTGTTTTTGTGTCATTGGAAGAATATTTAGGTCATAATCGTCCTCCCTACACTTAATCTTGTCCAATTAGGGTTTTTAACCAATCTTGTGCATCCAATAGGTGTTTTGTGTCATTGGATGAACATTTAGGTCATTTTCGTCCTCGCTAAACATAATCTTGTCCAATTAGGGTTCCTAACCAATCTTGTGCATCCAATAGGTGTTTTTGTGTCATTGGATGAACATTTAGGTCATTTTCGTCCTCCCTAGGCTTATGCTTGTCCAATTAGGGTTTCTAACCAATCTTGTGCATCCAATACGTGTTTTGTGTCATTGGATGAACAATTAGGTCATTTTCGTCCACCCTAGGCTAATTCTTGTCCAATTAGGGTTTTTAACCAATCTTGTGCATCCAATAGGTGTTTTGTGTCATTGGATGAACAATTAGGTTATTTTCGTCCTCCCTAGGCTTATACTTGTCAAATTAGGGTTTCTAACCAATCTTGTGCATCCAATAGGTGTTTTTGTGTCATTGGAAGAATATTTAGGTCATTTTCGTCCTCCCTAGGCTAATTCTTGTCCAATTAGGGTTTCTAACCAATCATGTGCATCCAATAGGTTTTTTTGTGTCATTGGATGAACATTTAGGTCATTTTCGTCCTCCCTAGGCTTATGCTTGTCCAATTAGGGTTTCTAACCAATCTTGTGCATCCATTAGGTGTTTGGTGTCATTGGATGAACATTTAGGTCATTTTCTTCCTCCCTAGGCTTATGCTTGTCCAATTAGGGTTTCTAACCAATCTTGTGCATCCAATAGGTGTTTTTGTGTCATTGGATGAACAATTAGGTCATTTTAGTCCACCCTGGGCTAATTCTTGTCCAATTAGGGTTTTTAACCAATCTTGTGCATCCAATAGGTGTTTTGTGTCATTGGATGAAGAATTAGGTCATTTTCGTCCTCCCTAGGCTAATTCTTGTCCAATTAGGGTTTTTAACCAATCTTGTGCATCCATTAGGTATTTTTGTGTCATTGGAAGAATATTTAGGTCATTTTCGTCCTCCCTAGGCTAATTCTTGTCCAATAAGGGTTTCTAACCAATCTTGTGCATCCATTAGCTGTTTTGTGTCATTGGATGAACATTTAGGTCATTTTCTTCCTCCCTAGGCTTATGCTTGTCCAATTAGGGTTTCTAACCAATCTTGTGCATCCAATAGGTGTTTTTGTGTCATTGGATGAACAATTAGGTCATTTTCGTCCACCCTAGGCTAATTCTTGTCCAATTAGGGTTTTTAACCAATCTTGTGCATCCAATAGGTGTTTTGTGTCATTGGATGAACAATTAGGTCATTTTCGTCCTCCCTAAACTTAATCTTGTCCAATTAGGGTTTCTAACCAATCTTGTGCATCCAATAGGTGTTTTTGTGTCATTGGATGAACATTTAGGTCATTTTCGTCCTCCCTAGGCTTATGCTTGTCCAATTAGGGTTTCTAACCAATCTTGTGCATCCAATAGGTGTTTTTGTGTCATTGGAAGAATATTTAGGTCATTTTCGTCCTCCCTAGGCTAATTCTTGTCCAATTAGGGTTGCTAACCAATCTTGTGCATGCAATAGGTGTTTTGTGTCATTGGATGAACAAGTAGGTCATTTTCGTCCTCCCTAGGCTTATTCTTGTCCAATTAGGGTTTTTAACCAATCTTGTGCATCCAATAGGTGTTTTGTGTCATTGGATGAACATTTAGGTCATTTTCGTCCTCGCTAAACTTAATCTTTTCCAATTAGGGTTTCTAACGAATCTTGTGCATCCAATAGGTGTTTTTGTGTCATTGGATGAATAATTAGGTCATTTTCGTCCTCCCTAGGCTAATTCTTGTCCAATTAGGGTTTCTAACCAATCTTGTGCATGCAATAGGTGTTTTGTGTCATTGGATGAACAAGTAGGTCATTTTCGTCCTCCCTAGGCTTATTCTTGTCCAATTAGGGTTTTTAACCAATCTTGTGCATCCAATAGGTGTTTTGTGTCATTGGATGAACATTTAGGTCATTTTCGTCCTCGCTAAACTTAATCTTTTCCGATTAGGGTTTCTAACGAATCTTGTGCATCCAATAGGTGTTTTTGTGTCATTGGATGAACATTTAGGTCATTTTCGTCCTCCCTAGGCTTATGCTTGTCCAATTAGGGTTTCTAACCAATCTTGTGCATCCAATAGGTGTATTGTGTCATTGGATGAACATTTAGGTCATTTTCGTCCTTCTTAAACTTAATCTTGTCCAATTAGGGTTTCTAACCAATCTTGTGCATCCAATAGGTGTTTTTGTGTCATTGGATGAACATTTAGGTCTTTTTCGTCCTCCCTAAACTTAATCTTGTCCAATTACGGTTTCTAACCAATCTTGTGTATCCAATAGGTGTTTTTGTGTCATTGGATGAATAATTAGGTCATTTTCGTCCTCCCTAGGCTAATTCTTGTCCAATTAGGGTTTCTAACCAATCTTGTGCATCCAATAGGTGTTTTGTGTCATTGGATAAACAAGTAGGTCATTTTAGTCCTCCCTAGGCTTATTCTTGTCCATTTAGGGTTTTAAACCAATCTTGTGCATCCAATAGGTGTTTTGTGTCATTGGATGATCATTTAGGTCTTTTTCGTCCTCCCTAAACTTAATATTTTCCAATTAGGGTTTCTAACCAATTTTATGCATCCAATAGGTGTTTTGTGTCATTGCATGAACAATTAGGTCATTTTCGTCCTCCCTAGGCTTATTCTTGTCCAATTAGTGCTTCTAACCAATCTTGTGCATCCAATAGGTGTTTTTGTGTCATTGGAAGAATATTTAGGTCATTTTCGTCCTCCCTAGGCTAATTCTTGTCCAATTAGGGTTTCTAACCAATCTTGTGCATGCAATAGGTGTTTTTGTGTCATTGGATGAACATTGAGGTCTTTTTCGTCCTCCCTAAACTTAATCCTGTCCAATTACGGTTTCTAACCAATCTTGTGTATCCAATAGGTGTTATTGTGTCATTGGATGAATAATTAGGTCATTTTCGTCCTCCCTAGGCTAATTCTTGTCCAATTAGGGTTTCTAACCAATCTTGTGCATCCAATAGGTGTTTTTGTGTCATTGGATGAACAATTAGGTCATTTTCGTCCACCCTAGGCTAATTCTTGTCCAATTAGGGTTTTTAACCAATCTTGTGCATCCAATAGGTGTTTTGTGTCATTGGATGAACAATTAGGTCATTTTCGTCCTCCCTAGGCTAATTCCTGTCAAATTAGGGTTTCTAACCAATCTTGTGCATCCAATAGGTGTTTTTGTGTCATTGGAAGAATATTTAGGTCATAATCGTCCTCCCTACACTTAATCTTGTCCAATTAGGGTTTTTAACCAATCTTGTGCATCCAATAGGTGTTTTGTGTCATTGGATGAACATTTAGGTCATTTTCGTCCTTCCAAAACGTAATCTTGTCCAATTAGGGTTTCTAACCAATCTTGTGCATCCAATAGGTGTTTTTGTGTCGTTGGAAGAACAATTAGGTGATTTTCGTCCTCCCTAAGCTAATTCTTGTCCAATTAGGGTTTCTAACCAATCTTTTGCATCCAATAGGTGTTTTGTGTCATTGGATGAATATTTAGGTCATTTTCGTCCTCCCTACACTTAATCTTGTCCAATTAAGGTTTCTAACCAATCTTGTGCATCCAATAGGTGTTTTTGTGTCATTGGATGAACATTTAGATCTTTTTCGTCCTCCCTAAACTTAATCTTGTCCAATTACGGTTTCTAACCAATCTTGTGTATCCAATAGGTGTTTTTGTGTCATTGGATGAATAATTAGGTCATTTTCGTCCTCCCTAGGCTAATTCCTGTCCAATTAGGGTTTTAAACCAATCTCGTTCATCCAATAGGTGTTTTGTGTCATTGGATGAATAATTAGGTCATTTTCGTCCTCCCTAGGCTAATTCTTGTCCAATTAGGGTTTCTAACCAATCTTGTGCATCCAATAGGTGTTTTGTGTCATTGGATGAACAAGTAGGTCATTTTCGTCCTCCCTAGGCTTATTCTATTCCAATTAGGGTTTTCAACCAATCTTGTGCATCCAATAGGTGTTTTGTGTCATTGGATGAACATTTAGGTCATTTTCGTCCTTCTTAAACTTAATCTTGTCCAATTAGGGTTTCTAACCAATCTTGTGCATCCAATAGGTGTTTTATGTCATTGGATGAACAATTAGATCATTTTCGTCCTCCCTAGGCTTATTCTTGTCCAATTAGGGTTTCTAACCAATCTTGTGCATCCAATTGGTGTTTTTGTGTCATTGGATGAACATTTAGGTCTTTTTCGTCCTCCCTAAACTTAATCCTGTCCAATTAGGGTTTTTAACCAATCTCGTTCATTCAATAGGTGTTTTGTGTCATTGGATGAATAATTAGGTCATTTTCGTCCTCCCTAGGCTAATTCTTGTCCAATTAGGGTTTCTAACCAATCTTGTGCATGCAATAGGTGTTTTGTGTCATTGGATGAACAAGTAGTTCATTTTCGTCCTCCCTAGGCTTATTCTTGTCCAATTAGGGTTTTTAACCAATCTTGTGCATCCAATAGGTGTTTTGTGTCATTGGATGAACATTTAGGTCATTTTCGTCCTCGCTAAACTTAATCTTTTCCAATTAGGGTTTCTAACGAATCTTGTGCATCCAATAGGTGTTTTTGTGTCATTGGATGAACATTTAGGTCATTTTCGTCCTCCCTAGGCTTATGCTTGTCCAATTAGGGTTTCTAACCAATCTTGTGCATCCAATAGGTGTTTTGTGTCATTGGATGAACATTTAGGTCATTTTCGTCCACCCTAGGCTAATTCTTGTCCAATTAGGGTTTCTAACCAATCTTGTGCATCCAATTGGTGTTTTGTGTCATTGGATGAACAATTAGGTCATTTTCGTCCTCCTTAGGCTTATTCTTGTCCAATTAGTGCTTCTAACCAATCTTGTGCATCCAATAGGTGTTTTTGTGTCATTGGATGAACATTTAGGTCTTTTTCGTCCTCCCTAAACTTAATCTTGTCCAATTACGGTTTCTAACCAATCTTGTGTATCCAATAGGTGTTTTTGTGTCATTGGATGAATAATTAGGTCATTTTCGTCCTCCCTAGGCTAATTCTTGTCCAATTAGGGTTTCTAACCAATCTTGTACATCCAATAGGTGTTTTGTGTCATTGGATGAACAATTAGGTCATTTTCGTCCTCCCTAGGCTTATTCTTGTCAAATTAGGGTTTCTAACCGATCTTGTGCATCCAATAGGTGTTTTTGTTTCATTGGAAGAATATTTAGGTCATAATCGTCCTCCCTACAATTAATCTTGTCCAATTAGGGTTTTTAACCAATCTTGTGCATCCAATTGGTGTTTTGTGTCATTGGATGAACATTTAGGTCATTTTCGTCCTCGCTAAACATAATCTTGTCCAATTAGGGTTCCTAACCAATCTTGTGCATCCAATAGGTGTTTTTGTGTCATTGGATGAACATTTAGGTCATTTTCGTCCTCCCTAGGCTTATGCTTGTCCAATTAGGGTTTTTAACCAATCTTGTGCATCCAATAGGTGTTTTGTGTCATTGGATGAACAATTAGGTCATTTTCGTCCTCCCTAGGCTTATTCTTGTCAAATTAGGGTTTCTAACCAATCTTGTGCATCCAATAGGTGTTCTTGTGTCATTGGAAGAATATTTAGGTCATAATCGTCCTCCCTACACTTAATCTTGTCCAATTAGGGTTTTTAACCAATCTTGTGCATCCAATAGGTGTTTTGTGTCATTGGATGAACATTTAGGTCATTTTCGTCCTTCCTAAACTTAATCTTGTCCAATTAGGGTTTCTAACCAATCTTGTGCATCCAATAGGTGTTTTTGTGTCGTTGGAAGAACAATTAGGTGATTTTCGTCCTCCTTAAGCTTATTCTTGTCCAATTAGGGTTTCTAACCAATCTTGTGCATCCAATAGGTGTTTTTGTGTCGTTGGAAGAACAATTAGGTGATTTTCGTCCTCCTTAAGCTAATTCTTGTCCAATTAAGGTTTCTAACCAATCTTGTGCATCCAATAGGTGTTTTTGTGTCATTGGATGAACATTTAGATCTTTTTCGTCCTCCCTAAACTTAATCTTGTCCAATTACGGTTTCTAACCAATCTTGTGTATCCAATAGGTGTTTTTGTGTCATTGGATGAATAATTAGGTCATTTTCGTCCTCCCTAGGCTAATTCTTGTCCAATTAGGGTTTCTAACCAATCTTGTGCATCCAATAGGTGTTTTGTATCATTGGATGAACAAGTAGGTCATTTTAGTCCTCCCTAGGCTTATTCTTGTCCAATTAGGGTTTTAAACCAATCTTGTGCATCCAATAGGTGTTTTGTGTCATTGGATGAACATTTAGGTCTTTTTCGTCCTCCCTAAACTTATGCTTGTCCAATTAGGGTTTCTAACCAATCTTTTGCATCCAATAGGTGTTTTTTCTCATTGCATGAACAATTAGGTCATTTTCGTCCTCCCTAGGCTTATTCTTGTCCAATTAGTGCTTCTAACCAATCTTGTGCATCCAATAGGTGTTTTTGTGTCATTGGAAGAATATTTAGGTCATTTTCGTCCTCCCTAGGCTAATTCTTGTCCAATTAGGGTTTCTAACGAATCTTGTGTATCCAATAGGTGTTTTGTGTCATTGGATGAACAAGTAGGTAATTTTCGTCCTCCCTAGGCTTATTCTTGTCCAATTAGGGTTTTTAACCAATCTTGTGCATCCAATAGGTGTTTTGTGTCATTGGATGAACATTTAGGTCATTTTCGTCCTCGCTAAACTTAATCTTGTCCAATTAGGGTTTCTAACCAATCTTGTGCATCCAATAGGTGTTTTTGTGTCATTGGATGAACATTTAGGTCATTTTCGTCCTCCCTAGGCATATGCTTGTCCAATTAGGGTTTCTAACCAATCTTGTGCATCCAATAGGTGTTTTTGTGTCGTTGGATGAACATTTAGGTCATTTTCGTCCTCGCTAAACTTAATCTTGTCGAATTAGGGTTTCTAACCAATCTTGTGCCTCCAATAGGTGTTTTTGTTTCATTGGATGAAGATTTAGGTCATTTTCGTCCTCCCTAGGCTTATTCTTGTCCAATTAGTGCTTCTAACCAATCTTGTGCATCCAATAGGTGTTTTTGTGTCATTGGAAGAATGTTTAGGTCATTTTCGTCCTCCCTAGGCTAATTCTTGTCCAATTAGGGTTTCTAACGAATCTTGTGCAACCAATAGGTGTTTTGTGTCATTGGATGAACAAATAGGTCATTTTCATCCTCCATAGGCTTATTCTTGTCCAATTAGGGTTTTTAACCAATCTTGTGCATCCAATAGGTGTTTTGTGTCATTGGATGAACATTTAGGTCATTTTCGTCCTCGCTAAACTTAATCTTGTCCAATTAGGGTTTCTAACCAATCTTGTGCATCCAATAGGTGTTTTTGTGTCATTGGATGAACATTTAGGTCATTTTCGTCCTCCCTAGGCTAATTCTTGTCCAATTAGGGTTTCTAACCAATCTTGTGCATGCAATAGGTGTTTTGTGTCATTGGATGAACAAGTAGGTCATTTTCGTCCTCCCTAGGCTTATTCTTGTCCAATTAGGGTTTTTAACCAATCTTGTGCATCCAATAGGTGTTTTGTGTCATTGGATGAACATTTAGGTCATTTTTGTCCTCGCTAAACTTAATCTTGTCCAATTAGGGTTTCTAACCAATCTTGTGCATCCAATAGGTGTTTTTGTGTCATTGGATGAACATTTAGGTCATTTTCGTCCTCCCTAGGCTTATGCTTGTCCAATTAGGGTTTCTAACCAATCTTGTGCATCCAATAGGTGTTTTTGTGTCGTTGGAAGAACAATTAGGTGATTTTCGTCCTCCCTAAGCTAATTCTTGTCTAATTAGGGTTTCTAACCAATCTTTTGCATCCAATAGGTGTTTTGTGTCATTGGATGAATATTTAGGTCATTTTCGTCCTCCCTACACTTAATCTTGTCCAATTAAGGTTTCTAACCAATCTTGTGCATCCAATAGGTGTTTTTGTGTCATTGGATGAACATTTAGGTCTTTTTCGTCCTCCCTAAACTTAATCTTGTCCAATTACGGTTTCTAACCAATTTTGTGTATCCAATAGGTGTTTTTGTGTCATTGGATGAATAATTAGGTCATTTTCGTCCTCCCTAGGCTAATTCTTGTCCAATTAGGGTTGCTAACCAATCTTGTGCATGCAATAGGTGTTTTGTGTCATTGGATGAACAAGTAGGTCATTTTCGTCCTCCCTAGGCTTATTCTGGTCCAATTAGGGTTTTTAACCAATCTTGTGCATCCAATAGGTGTTTTGTGTCATTGGATGAACATTTACGTCATTTTCGTCCTCGCTAAACTTAATCTTGTCCAATTAGGGTTTCTAACCAATCTTGTGCATCCAATAGGTGTTTTTGTGTCATTGGATGAACATTTAGGTCATTTTCGTCCTCCCTAGGCTTATGCTTGTCCAATTAGGGTTTCTAACCAATCTTGTGCATCCAATAGGTGTCTTTGTGTCATTGGATGAACAATTTGTTATTTTCGTCCACCCTAGGCTAATTCTTGTCCAATTAGGGTTTTTAACCAATCTTGTACATCCAATAGGTGTTTTGTGTCATTGGATGAACATTTAGGTCATTTTCGTCCTCGCTAAACTTAATCTTGTCCAATTAGGGTTTCTAACCAATCTTGTGCATCCAATAGGTGTTTTTGTGTCATTGGATGAACATTTAGGTCATTTTCGTCCTCCCTAGGCTTATGCTTGTCCAATTAGGGTTTCTAACCAATCTTGTGCATCCAATAGGTGTCTTTGTGTCATTGGATGAACAATTTGTCATTTTCGTCCACCCTAGGGTAATTCTTGTCCAATTAGGGTTTTTAACCAATCTTGTGCTTCCAATAGGTGTTTTGTGTCATTGGATGAACAATTAGGTCATTTTCGTCCTCCCTAGGCTTATACTTGTCAAATTAGGGTTTCTAACCAATCTTGTGCGTCCAATAGGTGTTTTTGTGTCATTGGAAGAATATTTAGGTCATAATCGTCCTCCCTACACTTAATCTTGTCCAATTAGGGTTTTTAACCAATCTTGTGCATCCAATAGGTGTTTTGTGTCATTGGATGAACATTTAGGTCATTTTCGTCCTTCATAAACTTAATCTTGTCCAATTAGGGTTTCTAACCAATCTTGTGCATCCAATAGGTGTTTTTGTGTCATTGGAAGAACAATTAGGTGATTTTCGTCCTCCCTAAGCTAATTCTTGTCCAATTAGGGTTTCTAACCAATCTTTTGCATCCAATAGGTGTTTTGTGTCATTGGATGAATATTTAGGTCATTTTCGTCCTCCCTACACTTAATCTTGTCCAATTAAGGTTTCTAACCAATCTTGTGCATCCAATAGGTGTTTTGTGTCATTGCATGAACAATTAGGTCATTTTCGTCCTCCCTAGGCTTATTCTTGTCCAATTAGTGCTTCTAACCAATCTTGTGCATCCAATAGGTGTTTTTGTGTCATTGGAAGAATATTTAGGTCATTTTCGTCCTCCCTAGGCTAATTCTTGTCCAATTAGGGTTTCTAACCAATCTTGTGCAAGCAATAGGTGTTTTGTGTCATTGGATGAACAAGTAGGTCATTTTCGTCCTCCCTAGGCTTATTCTTGTCCAATTAGGGTTTTTAACTAATCTTGTGCATCCAATAGGTGTTTTGTGTCATTAGATGAACATTTAGGTCATTTTCGTCCTCGCTAAACTTAATCTTTTCCAATTAGGGTTTCTAACCAATCTTGTGCATCCAATAGGTGTTTTGTGTCATTGGATGAACATTTAGGTCTTTTTCGTCCTCCCTAAACTTAATATTTTCCAATTAGGGTTTCTAACCAATCTTATGCATCCAATAGGTGTTTTGTGTCATTGCATGAACAATTAGGTCATTTTTGTCCTCCCTAGGCTTATTCTTGTCCAATTAGTGCTTCTAACCAATCTTGTGCATCCAATAGGTGTTTTTGTGTCATTGGAAGAATATTTAGGTCATTTTCGTCCTCCCTAGGCTAATTCTTGTCCAATTAGGGTTTCTAACCAATCTTGTGCATGCAATAGGTGTTTTGTGTCATTGGATGAACAAGTAGGTCATTTTCGTCCACCCTAGGCTAATTCTTGTCCAATTAGGGTTTTTAACCAATCTTGTGCATCCAATAGGTGTTTTGTGTCATTGGATGAACAATTAGGTCATTTTCGTCCTCCCTAGGCTTATTCCTGTCAAATTAGGGTTTCTAACCAATCTTGTGCATCCAATAGGTGTTTTTGTGTCATTGGAAGAATATTTAGGTCATAATCGTCCTCCCTACACTTAATCTTGTCCAATTAGGGTTTTTAACCAATCTTGTGCATCCAATAGGTGTTTTGTGTCATTGGATGAACATTTAGGTCATTTTCGTCCTTCCTAAACTTAATCTTGTCCGATTAGGGTTTCTAACCAATCTTGTGCATCCAATAGGTGTTTTTGTGTCGTTGGAAGAACAATTAGGTGATTTTCGTCCTCCCTAAGCTAATTCTTTTCCAATTAGGGTTTCTAACCAATCTTTTGCATCCAATAGGTGTTTTGTGTCATTGGATGAATATTTAGGTCATTTT
Source organism: Cicer judaicum (assembly GCA_037974835.1). NCBI lineage: Eukaryota > Viridiplantae > Streptophyta > Magnoliopsida > Fabales > Fabaceae > Cicer > Cicer judaicum. The sequence continues at coordinate 419,651 of JBBPBS010000960.1, read as the reverse complement.
TGTCCTCCCTACACTTAATCATGTCCAATTAAGGTTTCTAACCAATCTTGTGCATCCAACAGGTGTTTTTGTGCCATTGGATGAACATTTAGGTCTTTTTCGTCCTCCCTAAACTTAATCTTGTCCAATTACGGTTTCTAACCAATCTTGTGTATCCAATAGGTGTTTTTGTGTCATTGGATGAATAATTAGGTCATTTTCGTCCTCCCTAGGCTAATTCTTGTCCAATTAGGGTTTCTAACCAATCTTGTGCATCCAATAGGTGTTTTTGTGTCATTGGAAGAATATTTAGGTCATTTTCGTCCTCCCTAGGCTAATTCTTGTCCAATTAGGGTTTCTAACCAATCTTGTGCATGCAATAGGTGTTTTTGTGTCATTGGATGAACATTTAGGTCTTTTTCGTCCTCCCTAAACTTAATCTTGTCCAATTACGGTTTCTAACCAATCTTGTGTATCCAATAGGTGTTTTTGTGTCATTGGATGAATAATTAGGTCATTTTCGTCCTCCCTAGGCGAATTCTTGTCCAAATAAGGTTTCTAACCAATCTTGTGCATCCAATAGGTGTTTTGTGTCATTGGATGAACAAGTAGGTCATTTTCGTCCTCCCTAGGCTTATTCTTGTCCAATTAGGGTTTTAAACCAATCTTGTGCATCCAATAGGTGTTTTGTGTCATTGGATGAACATTTAGGTCATTTTCGTCCTTCCTAAACTTAATCTTGTCCAATTAGGGTTTCTAACCAATCTTGTGCATCCAATAGGTGTTTTGTGTCATTGGATGAACAAGTAGGTCATTTTCGTCCTCCCTAGGCTTATTCTTGTCCAATTAGGGTTTCTAACCAATCTTGTGCATCCAATAGGTGTTTTGTGTCATTGGATGAACATTTAGGTCATTTTCGTCCTCCCTAAACTTAATCTTGTCCAATTAGGGTTTCTAACCAATCTTATGCATCCAATAGGTGTTTTGTGTCATTGGATGAACATTTAGGTCATTTTCGTCCTCCCGAGGCTAATTCTTGTCCAATTAGGGTTTTTAACCAATCTTGTGCATCCAATAGGTGTTTTGTGTCATTGGATGAACATTTAGGTCATTTTCGTCCTTCCTAAACTTAATCTTGTCCAATTAGGGTTTCTAACCAATCTTATGCATCCAATACGTGTTTTTGTGTCATTGGATGAACATTTAGGTCATTTTCGTCCTCCCTAGGCTTATGCTTGTCAAATAAGGTTTTCTAACCAATCTTGTGCATCCAATTGGTCATTTGTGTCATTGGATGAACAATTAGGTCATTTTCGTCCTCCCTAGGCTAATTCTTGTCCAATTAGGGTTTTTAACCAATCTTGTGCATCCAATAGGTGTTTTGTGTCATTGGATGAACATTTAGGTCATTTTCGTCCTCTCTACACTTAATGTAGTCCATTTAGGGTTTTTAACCAATCTTGTGCATCCATTAGGTGTTTTTGTGTCATTGGATGAACATTTAGGTCATTTTCGTCCTCCCTAGGCTAATTCTTGTCCAATTAGGGTTTTTAACCAATCTTGTGCATCCATTAGGTATTTTTGTGTCATTGGATGAATATTTAGGTCATTTTCGTCCTCCCTAGGCTAATTCTTGTCCAATAAGGGTTTCTAACCAATCTTGTGCATCCAATAGCTGTTTTGTGTCATTGGATGAACATTTAGGTCATTTTCGTCCTCCCTAAACTTGATCTTGTCCAATTAGGGTTTCTAACCAATCTTGTGCATCCAATAGGTGTTTTTGTGTCATCGGATGAACATTGAGGTCATTTTCGTCCTCCCTAGGCTTATGGTTGTCCAATTAGGGTTTCTAACCAATCTTGTGCATCCAATAGGTGTTTTTGTGTCATTGGATGAACAATTAGGTCATTTTCGTCCACCCTAGGCTAATTCTTGTCCAATTAGGGTTTTTAACCAATCTTGTGCATCCAATATGTGTTTTGTGTCATTGGATGAACATTTAGGTCATTTTCGTCTTCCCTAAACTTAATCTTGTCCAATTAGGGTTTCTAACCAATCTTGTGCATCCAATAGGTGTTTTTGTGTCATTGGATGAACATTTAGGTCATTTTCGTCCACCCTAGGCTAATTCTTGTCCAATTAGGGTTTTTAACCAATCTTGTGCATCCAATAGGTGTTTTGTGTCATTGGATGAACAATTAGGTCATTTTCGTCCTCCCTAGGCTTATTCTTGTCAAATTAGGGTTTCTAACCAATCTTGTGCATCCAATAGGTGTTTTTGTGTCATTGGAAGAATATTTAGGTCATAATCGTCCTACCTACACTTAATCTTGTCCAATTAGGGTTTTTAACCAATCTTGTGCATCCAATAGGTGTTTTGTGTCATTGGATGAACAATTAGGTCATTTTCGTCCTCCCTAGGATTATTCTTGTCCAATTAGGGTTTTTAACCAATCTTGTGCATCCAATAGGTGTTTTTGTGTCATTGGATGAACATTTAGGTCATTTTCGTCCTCCCTAAACTTAATCCTGTCCAATTAGGGTTTTCAACCAATCTCGTTCATCCAATAGGTGTTTTGTGTCATTGGATGAATAATTAGGTCATTTTCGTCCTCCCTAGGCTAATTCTTGTCCAATTAGGGTTTCTAACCAATCTTGTGCATGCAATAGGTGTTTTGTGTCATTGGATGAACAAGTAGGTCATTTTCGTCCTCCCTAGGCTTATTCTTGTCCAATTAGGGTTTTTAACCAATCTTGTGCATCCAATAGGTGTTTTGTGTCATTGGATGAACATTTAGGTCATTTTCGTCCTCGCTAAACTTAATCTTTTCCGATTAGGGTTTCTAACGAATCTTGTGCATCCAATAGGTGTTTTTGTGTCATTGGATGAACATTTAGGTCATTTTCGTCCTCCCTAGGCTTATGCTTGTCCAATTAGGGTTTCTAACCAATCTTGTGCATCCAATAGGTGTATTGTGTCATTGGATGAACATTTAGGTCATTTTCGTCCTTCTTAAACTTAATCTTGTCCAATTAGGGTTTCTAACCAATCTTGTGCATCCAATAGGTGTTTTTGTGTCATTGGATGAACATTTAGGTCTTTTTCGTCCTCCCTAAACTTAATCTTGTCCAATTACGGTTTCTAACCAATCTTGTGTATCCAATAGGTGTTTTTGTGTCATTGGATGAATAATTAGGTCATTTTCGTCCTCCCTAGGCTAATTCTTGTCCAATTAGGGTTTCTAACCAATCTTGTGCATCCAATAGGTGTTTTTGTGTCATTGGAAGAACAATTAGGTGATTTTCGTCCTCCCTAAGCTAATTCTTGTCCAATTAGGGTTTCCAACCAATCTTTGGCATCCAATAGGTGTTTTGTGTCATTGGATGAATATTTAGGACATTTTCGTCCTCCCTACACTTAATCTTGTCCAATTAAGGTTTCTAACCAATCTTGTGCATCCAATAGGTGTTTTTGTGTCATTGGATGAACATTTAGGTCTTTTTCGTCCTCCCTAAACTTAATCTTGTCCAATTACGGTTTCTAACCAATCTTGTGTATCCAATAGGTGTTTTTGTGTCATTGGATGAATAATTAGGTCATTTTCGTCCTCCCTAGGCTAATTCTTGTCCAATTAGGGTTTCTAACCAAACCTGTGCATCCAATAGGTGTTTTGTGTCATTGGATGAACAAGTAGGTCATTTTAGTCCTCCCTAGGCTTATTCTTGTCCAATTAGGGTTTTAAACCATACTTGTGCATCCAATAGGTGTTTTGTGTCATTGGATGAACATTTAGGTCTTTTTCGTCCTCCCTAAACTTAATCTTTTCCAATTAGGGTTTCTAACCAATCTTGTGCATCCAATAGGTGTTTTGTGTCATTGCATGAACAATTAGGTCATTTTCGTCCTCTCTAGGCTTATTCTTGTCCAATTAGTGCTTCTAACCAATCTTGTGCATCCAATAGGTGTTTTTGTGTCATTGGAAGAATATTTAGGTCATTTTCGTCCTCCCTAGGCTAATTCTTGTCCAATTAGGGTTTTTAACCAATCTTATGCATCCAATAGGCGTTTTGTGTCATTGGATGAACATTTAGGTCATTTTCGTCCTCCCTAAACTTAATCTTGTCCAATTAGGGTTTCTAACCAATCTTCTGCATCCAATAGGTGTTTTTGTGTCATTGGATGAACATTTAGGTCATTTTCGTCCTCCCTAGGCTTATGCTTGTCCAATTAGGGTTTCTAACCAATCTTGTGCACCCAATAGGTGTTTTTGTGTCATTGGATGAACAATTAGGTCATTTTCTTCCTCCCTAGGCTAATTCTTGTCCAATTAGGGTTTCTAACCAATCTTGTGCATCCAATAGGTGTTTTGTGTCATTGGATGAACATTTAGGTCATTTTCGTCCTTCCTAAACTTAATCTTGTCCAATTAGGGTTTCTAACCAATCTTGTGCATCCAATAGGTGTTTTGTGTCATTGCATGAACAATTAGGTAATTTTCGTCCTCCCTAAACTTATTCTTGTCCAATTAGTGCTACTAACCAATCTTGTGCATTAAATAGGTGTTTTTGTGTCATTGGATGAACATTTAGGTCATTTTCGTCCTCCCTAGGCTTATGCTTGTCCAATTAGGGTTTCTAACCAATCTTGTGCATCCAATAGGTGTTTTGTGTCATTGGATGAACAATTAGGTCATTTTCGTCCACCCTAGGCTAATTCTTGTGCAATTAGGGTTTTTAATAAATCTTGTGCATCCAATAGGTGTTTTGTGTCATTGGATGAACAATTAGGTTATTTTCGTCCTCCCTAGGCTTATACTTGTCAAATTAGGGTTTTTAACCAATCTTGTGCATCCAATAGGTGTTTTTGTGTCATTGGAAGAATATTTAGGTCATTTTCGTCCTCCCTAGGCTAATTCTTGTCCAATTAGGGTTTCTAACCAATCATGTGCATCCAATAGGTTTTTTTGTGTCATTGGATGAACATTTAGGTCATTTTCGTCCTCCCTAGGCTTATGCTTGTCCAATTAGGGTTTCTAACCAATCTTGTGCATCCATTAGGTGTTTTGTGTCATTGGATGAACATTTAGGTCATTTTCTTCCTCCCTAGGCTTATGCTTGTCCAATTAGGGTTTCTAACCAATCTTTTGCATCCAATAGGTGTTTTTGTGTCATTGGATGAACAATTAGGTCATTTTCGTCCACCCTAGGCTAATTCTTGTCCAATTAGGGTTTTTAACCAATCTTGTGCATCCAATAGGTGTTTTGTGTCATTGGATGAAGAATTAGGTCATTTTCGTCCTCCCTAGGCTAATTCTTGTCCAATTAGGGTTTTTAACCAATCTTGTGCATCCATTAGGTATTTTTGTGTCATTGGAAGAATATTTAGGTCATTTTCGTCCTCCCTAGGCTAATTCTTGTCCAATAAGGGTTTCTAACCAATCTTGTGCATCCAATAGCTGTTTTGTGTCATTGGATGAACATTTAGGTCATTTTCGTCCTCCCTAAACTTGATCTTGTCCAATTAGGGTTTCTAACCAAGCTTGTGCATCCAATAGGTGTTTTTGTGTCATCGGATGAACATTGAGGTCATTTTCGTCCTCCCTAGGCTTATGGTTGTCCAATTAGGGTTTCTAACCAATCTTGTGCATCCAATAGGTGTTTTTGTGCCATTGGATGAACAATTAGGTCATTTTCGTCCACCCTAGGCTAATTCTTGTCCAATTAGGGTTTTTAACCAATCTTGTGCATCCAATAGGTGTTTTGTGTCATTGGATGAACAATTAGGTCATTTTCGTCCTCCCTAGGCTTATTCCTGTCAAATTAGGGTTTCTAACCAATCTTTTGCATCCAATAGGTGTTTTTGTGTCATTGGAAGAATATTTAGGTCATAATCGTCCTCCCTACACTTAATCTTGTCCAATTAGGGTTTTTAACCAATCTTGTGCATCCAATAGGTGTTTTGTGTCATTGGATGAACATTTAGGTCATTTTCGTCCTCTTTAAACTTAATCTTGTCCAATTACGGTTTGTAACCAATCTTGTGCATCCAATAGGTGTTTTTGTGTCATTGGATGAACATTTAGGTCATTTTCTTCCTCCCTAGGCTTATGCTTGCCTATTTAGGGTTTCTAACCAATCTTGTGCATCCAATAGGTATTTTTGTGTCATTGGATGAACAATTAGGTCATTTTCGTCCACCCTAGGCTAATTCTTGTCCAATTAGGGTTTTTAACCAATCTTGTGCATCCAATAGGTGTTTTGTGTCATTGGATGAACAATTAGGTCATTTTCGTCCTCCCTTGGCTTATTCTTGTCAAATTAGGGTTTCTAACCAATTTTGTGCATCCAATAGGTGTTTTTGTGTCATTGGAAGAATATTTAGGTCATAATCGTCCTCCCTACACTTAATCTTGTCCAATTAGGGTTTTTAACCAATCTTGTGCATCCAATAGGTGTTTTGTGTCATTGGATGAACATTTAAGTCATTTTAGTCCTCCCTAGGCTTATTCTTGTCCAATTAGGGTTTTAAACCAATCTTGTGCATCCAATAGGTGTTTTGTGTCATTGCATGAACAATTATGTCTTTTTCCTCCTCCCTAGGCTTATTCTTGTCCAATTAGTGCTTCTAACCAATCTTGTGCATCCAATAGGTGTTTTTGTGTCATTGGAAGAATATTTAGGTCATTTTCGTCCTCCCTAGGCTAATTCTTGTCCAATTAGGGTTTCTAACCAATCTTGTGCATGCAATAGGTGTTTTGTGTCATTGGATGAACAAGTAGGTCATTTTCGTCCTCCCTAGGCTTATTCTTGTCTAATTAGGGTTTTTAACCAATCTCGTTCATCCAATAGGTGTTTTGTATCATTGGATGAACATTTAGGTCATTTTCGTCCTCGCCAAACATAATCTTGTCCAATTAGGGTTCCTAACCAATCTTGTGCATCCAATAGGTGTTTTTGTGTCATTGGATGAACATTTAGGTCATTTTCGTCCTCCCTAGGCTTATGCTTGTCCAATTAGGGTTTCTAACCAATCTTGTGCATCCAATAGGTGTTTTGTGTCATTGGATGAACAATTAGGTCATTTTCGTCCACCCTAGGCTAATTCTTGTGCAATTAGGGTTTTTAATCAATCTTGTGCATCCAATAGGTGTTTTGTGTCATTGGATGAACAATTAGGTTATTTTCGTCCTCCCTAGGCTTATACTTGTCAAATTAGGGTTTTTAACCAATCTTGTGCATCCAATAGGTGTTTTTGTGTCATTGGAAGAATATTTAGGTCATTTTCGTCCTCCCTAGGCTAATTCTTGTCCAATTAGGGTTTCTAACCAATCATGTGCATCCAATAGGTTTTTTTGTGTCATTGGATGAACATTTAGGTCATTTTCGTCCTCCCTAGGCTTATGCTTGTCCAATTAGGGTTTCTAACCAATCTTGTGCATCCATTAGGTGTTTTGTGTCATTGGATGAACATTTAGGTCATTTTCTTCCTCCCAAGGCTTATGCTTGTCCAATTAGGGTTTCTAACCAATCTTGTGCATCCAATAGGTGTTTTTGTGTCATTGGATGAACAATTAGGTCATTTTCGTCCACCCTAGGCTAATTCTTGTCCAATTAGGGTTTTTAACCAATCTTGTGCATCCAATACGTGTTTTGTGTCATTGGATGAAGAATTAGGTCATTTTCGTCCTCCCTAGGCTAATTCTTGTCCAATTAGGGTTTTTAACCAATCTTGTGCATCCATTAGGTATTTTTGGGTCATTGGAAGAATATTTAGGTCATTTTCGTCCTCCCTAGGCTAATTCTTGTCCAATAAGGGTTTCTAACCAATCTTGTACATCCAATAGCTGTTTTGTGTCATTGGATGAACATTTAGGTCATTTTCGTCCTCCCTAAATTTGATCTTGTCCAATTAGGGTTTCTAACCAATCTTGTGCATCCAATAGGTGTTTTTGTGTCATCGGATGAACATTGAGGTTATTTTCGTCCTCCCTAGGCTTATGGTTGTCCAATTAGGGTTTCTAACCAATCTTGTGCATCCAATAGGTGTTTTTGTGTCATTGGATGAACAATTAGGTCATTTTCGTCCACCCTAGGCTAATTCTTGTCCAATTAGGGTTTTTAACCAATCTTGTGCATCCAATAGGTGTTTTGTGTCATTGGATGAACAATTTGGTCATTTTCGTCCTCCCTAGGCTAATTCCTGTCAAATTAGGGTTTCTAACCAATCTTGTGCATCCAATAGGTGTTTTTGTGTCATTGGAAGAATATTTAGGTCATAATCGTCCTCCCTACACTTAATCTTGTCCAATTAGGGTTTTTAACCAATCTTGTGCATCCAATAGGTGTTTTGTGTCATTGGATGAACATTTAGGTCATTTTCGTCCTTCCTAAACTTAATCTTGTCCAATTAGGGTTTCTAACCAATCTTGTGCATCCAATAGGTGTGTTTGTGTCGTTGGAAGAACAATTAGGTGATTTTCGTCCTCCCTAAGCTAATTCTTGTCCAATTAGGGTTTCTAACCAATCTTTTGCATCCAATAGGTGTTTTGTGTCATTGGATGAATATTTAGGTCATTTTCGTCCTCCCTACACTTAATCTTGTCCAATTAAGGTTTCTAACCAATCTTGTGCATCCAATAGGTGTTTTTGTGTCATTGGATGAACATTTAGATCTTTTTCGTCCTCCCTAAACTTAATCTTGTCCAATTACGGTTTCTAACCAATCTTGTGTATCCAATAGGTGTTTTTGTGTCATTGGATGAATAATTAGGTCATTTTCGTCCTCCCTAGGCTAATTCCTGTCCAATTAGGGTTTTAAACCAATCTCGTTCATCCAATAGGTGTTTTGTGTCCTTGGATGAATAATTAGGTCATTTTCGTCCTCCCTAGGCTAATTCTTGTCCAATTAGGGTTTCTAACCAATCTTGTGCATCCAATAGGTGTTTTGTGTCATTGGATGAACAAGTAGGTCATTTTCGTCCTCCCTAGGCTTATTCTATTCCAATTAGGGTTTTCTACCAATCTTGTGCATCCAATAGGTGTTTTGTGTCATTGGATGAACATTTAGGTCATTTTCGTCCTTCTTAAACTTAATCTTGTCCAATTAGGGTTTCTAACCAATCTTGTGCATCCAATAGGTGTTTTATGTCATTGGATGAACAATTAGATCATTTTCGTCCTCCCTAGGCTTATTCTTGTCCAATTAGGGTTTCTAACCAATCTTGTGCATCCAATTGGTGTTTTTGTGTCATTGGATGAACATTTAGGTCTTTTTCGTCCTCCCTAAACTTAATCCTGTCCAATTAGGGTTTTTAACCAATCTCGTTCATCCAATAGGTGTTTTGTGTCATTGGATGAATAATTAGGTCATTTTCGTCCTCCCTAGGCTAATTCTTGTCCAATTAGGGTTTCTAACCAATCTTGTGCATGCAATAGGTGTTTTGTGTCATTGGATGAACAAGTAGGTCATTTTCGTCCTCCCTAGGCTTATTCTTGTCCAATTAGGGTTTTTAACCAATCTTGTGCATCCAATAGGTGTTTTGTGTCATTGGATGAACATTTAGGTCATTTTCGTCCTCGCTAAACTTAATCTTTTCCAATTAGGGTTTCTAACGAATCTTGTGCATCCAATAGGTGTTTTTGTGTCATTGGATGAACATTTAGGTCATTTTCGTCCACCCTAGGCTAATTGTTGTCCAATTAGGGTTTTTAACCAATCTTGTGCATCCAATAGGTGTTTTGTGTCATTGGATGAACATTTAGGTCATTTTCGTCCTTCCTAAACTTAATCTTGTCCAATTAGGGTTTCTAACCAATCTTGTGCATCCAATAGGTGTTTTTGTGTCGTTGGAAGAACAATTAGGTGATTTTCGTCCTCCCTAAGCTAATTCTTGTCCAATTAGGGTTTCTAACCAATCTTTTGCATCCAATAGGTGTTTTGTGTCATTGGATGAATATTTAGGTCATTTTCGTCCTCCCTACACTTAATCTTGTCCAATTAAGGTTTCTAACCAATCTTGTGCATCCAATAGGTGTTTTTGTGTCATTGGATTAACATTTAGGTCTTTTTCGTCCTCCCTAAACTTAATCTTGTCCAATTACGGTTTCTAACCAATCTTGTGTATCCAATAGGTGTTTTTGTGTCATTGGATGAATAATTAGGTCATTTTCGTCCTCCCTAGGCTAATTCTTGTCCAATTAGGGTTTCTAACCAATCTTGTGCATCCAATAGGTGTTTTGTGTCATTGGATGAACAAGTAGGTCATTTTAGTCCTCCCTAGGCTTATTCTTGTCCAATTAGGGTTTTAAACCAATCTTGTGCATCGAATAGGTGTTCTGTGTCATTGGATGAACATTTAGGTCTTTTTCGTCCTCCCTAAACTTGATCTTTTCCAATTAGGGTTTCTAACCAATCTTGTGCATCCAATAGGTATTTTGTGTCATTGCATGAACAATTAGGTCATTTTCGTCCTCTCTAGGCTTATTCTTGTCCAATTAGTGCTTCTAACCAATCTTGTGCATCCAATAGGTGTTTTGGTGTCATTGGAAGAATATTTATGTCATTTTCGTCCTCCCTAGGCTAATTCTTGTCCAATTACGGTTGCTAACCAATCTTGTGCATGCAATAGGTGTTTTGTGTCATTGGATGAACAAGTAGGTCATTTTCGTCCTCCCTAGGCTTATTCTTGTCCAATTAGGTTTTTAACCAATCTCGTTCATCCAATAGGTGTTTTGTGTCATTGGATGAACATTTAGGTCATTTTCGTCCTCGCTAAACATAATCTTGTCCAATTAGGGTTCCTAACCAATCTTGGGCATCCAATAGGTGTTTTTGTGTCATTGGATGAACATTTAGGTCATTTTCGTCCTCCCTAGGCTTATGCTTGTCCAATTAGGGTTTCTAACCAATCTTGTGCATCCAATAGGTGTTTTTGTGTCATTGGATGAACATTTAGGTCTTTTTCGTCCTCCCTAAACTTAATCTTGTCTAATTACGGTTTCTAACCAATCTTGTGTATCCAATAGGTGTTTTTGTGTCATTGGATGAATAATTAGGTCATTTTCGTCCTCCCTAGGCTAATTCTTGTCCAATTAGGGTTGCTAACCAATCTTGTGCATGCAATAGGTGTGTTGTGTCATTGGATGAACAAGTAGGTCATTTTCGTCCTCCCTAGGCTTATTCTTGTCCAATTAGGGTTTTTAACCAATCTTGTGCATCCAATAGGTATTTTTGTGTCATTGGATGAACATTTAGGTCTTTTTCGTCCTCCCTAGGCTTATTCTTGTCCAATTAGTGCTTCTAACCAATCTTGTGCATCCAATAGGTGTTTTGTGTCATTGGATGAACAATTAGGTCATTTTCGTCCTCCCTAGGCTTATTCTTGTCCAATTAGGGTTTTTAACCAATCTTGTGCATCCAATAGGTGTTTTGTGTCATTGGATGAACATTTAGGTCATTTTCGTCCTCGCTAACCTTAATCTTAGTCCAATTAGGGTTTTTAACCAATCTCGTTCATCCAATAGGTGTTTTGTGTCATTGGATGAATAATTAGGTCATTTTCGTCCTCCCTAGGCTAATTCTTGTCCAATTAGGGTTTTTAACCAATCTTGTGCATCCAATAGGTGTTTTGTGTCATTGGATGAACAATTAGGTCATTTTCGTCCTCCCTAGGCTTATTCTTGTCAAATTAGGGTTTCTAACCAATCTTGTGCATCCAATAGGTGTTCTTGTGTCATTGGAAGAATATTTAGGTCATAATCGTCCTCCCTACACTTAATCTTGTCCAATTAGGGTTTTTAACCAATCTTGTGCATCCAATAGGTGTTTTGTGTCATTGGATGAACATTTAGGTCATTTTCGTCCTTCTTAAACTTAATCTTGTCCAATTACGGTTTCTAACCAATCTTGTGCATCCAATAGGTGTTTTTGTGTCGTTGGAAGAACAATTAGGTGATTTTCGTCCTCCCTAAGCTAATTCTTGTCCAATTAGGGTTTCTAACCAATCTTTTGCATCCAATAGGTGTTTTGTGTCATTGGATGAACAATTAGGTCATTTTCGTCCTCCCTAGGCTTATTCTTGTCAAATTAGGGTTTCTAACCAATCTTGTGCATCCAATAGGTGTTTTTGTGTCATTGGAAGAATATTTAGGTCATAATCGTCCTCCCTACAATTAATCTTGTCCAATTAGGGTTTTTAACCAATCTTGTGCATCCAATAGGTGTTTTGTGTCATTGGATGAACATTTAGGTCATTTTCGTCCATCTTAAACTTAATCTTGTCCAATTAGGGTTTCTAACCAATCTTGTGCATCCAATAGGTGTTTTTGTGTCATTGGATGAACAATTAGGTCATTTTCGTCCACCCTAGGCTAATTCTTGTCCAATTAGGGTTTTTAACCAATCTTGTGCATCCAATTGGTCTTTTGTGTCATTGGATGAACAATTAGGTCATTTTCGTCCTCCCTAGGCTAATTCTTGTCCAATTAGGGTTTTTAACCAATCTTGTGCATCCAATAGGTGTTTTTGTGTCATTGGATGAACATTTAGGTCATTTTCGTCCTCCCTAAACTTAATCCTGTCCAATTAGGGTTTTTAACCAATCTCGTTCATCCAATAGGTGTTTTGTGTCATTGGATGAATAATTAGGTCATTTTCGTCCTCCCTAGGCTAATTCTTGTCCAATTAGGGTTTCTAACCAATCTTGTGCATGCAATAGGTGTTTTGTGTCATTGGATGAACAAGTAGGTCATTTTCGTCCTCCCTAGGCTTATTCTTGTCCAATTAGGGTTTTTAACCAATCTTGTGCATCCAAAAGGTGTTTTGTGTCATTGGATGAACATTTAGGTCATTTTCGTCCTCGCTAAACTTAATCTTTTCCAATTAAGTTTTGTAACGAATCTTGTGCATCCAATAGGTGTTTTTATGTCATTGGATGAACATTTAGGTCATTTTCGTCCTCCCTAGGCTTATGCTTGTCCAATTAGGGTTTCTAACCAATCTTGTGCATCCAATAGGTGTTTTTGTGTCATTGGAAGAATATTTAGGTCATAATCGTCCTCCTTACACTTAATCTTGTCCAATTAGGGTTTTTAACCAAT
>JBBPBS010000960.1:349214-406398 GCA_037974835.1 Cicer judaicum | reverse complement strand
TGTTTTTGTGTCGTTGGAAGAACAATTAGGTGATTTTCGTCCTCCTTAAGCTAATTCTTGTCCAATTAGGGTTTCTAACCAATCTTGTGCATCCAATAGGTGTTTTTGTGTCGTTGGAAGAACAATTGGGTGATTTTCGTCCTCCTTAAGCTAATTCTTGTCCAATTAAGGTTTCTAACCAATCTTGTGCATCCAATAGGTGTTTTTGTGTCATTGGATGAACATTTAGATCTTTTTCGTCCTCCCTAAACTTAATCTTGTCCAATTACGGTTTCTAACCAATCTTGTGTATCCAATAGGTGTTTTTGTGTCATTGGATGAATAATTAGGTCATTTTCGTCCTCCCTAGGCTAATTCTTGTCCAATTAGGGTTTCTAACCAATCTTGTACATCCAATAGGTGTTTTGTGTCATTGGATGAACAATTAGGTCATTTTCGTCCTCCCTAGGCTTATTCTTGTCAAATTAGGGTTTCTAACCGATCTTGTGCATCCAATAGTTGTTTTTGTTTCATTGGAAGAATATTTAGGTCATAATCGTCCTCCCTACAATTAATCTTGTCCAATTAGGGTTTTTAACCAATCTTGTGCATCCAATTGGTGTTTTGTGTCATTGGATGAACATTTAGGTCATTTTCGTCCTTCCTAAACTTAATCTTCTCCAATTAGGGTTTCTAACCAATCTTGTGCATCCAATAGGTTTTTTTGTGTCAATGGATGAACAATTAGGTCATTTTCGTCCTCCCTAGGCTTATGCTTGTCCAATTAGGGTTTCTAACCAATCTTATGCATGCAATAGGTGTTTTTGTGTCATTCGATGAACAATAAGGTCATTTTCGTCCACCCTAGGCTAATTCTTGTCCAATTAGGGTTTTTAACCAATCTTGTGCATCCAATAGGTGTTTTGTGTCATTGGATTAACATTTAGGTCATTTTCGTCCTCTTTAAACTTAATCTTGTCCAATTACGGTTTGTAACCAATCTTGTGCATCCAATAGGTGTTTTTGTGTCATTGGATGAACATTGAGGTCATTTTCGTCCTCCCTAGGCTTATGGTTGTCGAATTAGGGTTTCTAACCAATCTTGTGCATCCAATAGGTGTTTTTGTGTCATTGGATGGACATTTAGGTCTTTTTCGTCCTCCCTAAACTTAATCTTGTCCAATTACGGTTTCTAACCAATCTTGTGTATCCAATAGGTGTTTTTGTGTCATTGGATGAATAATTAGGTCATTTTCGTCCTCCCTAGGCTAATTCTTGTCCAATTAGGGTTTCTAACCAATCTTGTACATCCAATAGGTGTTTTGTGTCATTGGATGAACAATTAGGTCATTTTCGTCCTCCCTAGGCTTATTCTTGTCAAATTAGGGTTTCTAACCGATCTTGTGCATCCAATAGGTGTTTTTGTTTCATTGGAAGAATATTTAGGTCATAATCGTCCTCCCTACAATTAATCTTGTCCAATTAGGGTTTTTAACCAATCTTGTGCATCCAATTGGTGTTTTGTGTCATTGGATGAACATTTAGGTCATTTTCGTCCTTCCTAAACTTAATCTTCTCCAATTAGGGTTTCTAACCAATCTTGTGCATCCAATAGGTTTTTTTGTGTCAATGGATGAACAATTAGGTCATTTTCGTCCTCCCTAGGCTTATGCTTGTCCAATTAGGGTTTCTAACCAATCTTATGCATGCAATAGGTGTTTTTGTGTCATTCGATGAACAATAAGGTCATTTTCGTCCACCCTAGGCTAATTCTTGTCCAATTAGGGTTTTTAACCAATCTTGTGCATCCAATAGGTGTTTTGTGTCATTGGATTAACATTTAGGTCATTTTCGTCCTCTTTAAACTTAATCTTGTCCAATTACGGTTTGTAACCAATCTTGTGCATCCAATAGGTGTTTTTGTGTCATTGGATGAACATTTAGGTCATTTTCTTCCTACCTAGGCTTATGCTTGCCTATTTAGGGTTTCTAACCAATTTTGTGCATCCAATAGGTATTTTTGTGTCATTGGATGAACAATTAGGTCATTTTCGTCCACCCTAGGCTAATTCTTGTCCAATTAGGGTTTTTAACCAATCTTGTGCATCCAATAGGTGTTTTGTGTCATTGGATGAACAATTAGGTCATTTTCGTCCTCCCTAGGCTTATTCTTGTCAAATTAGGGTTTCTAACCAATCTTGTGCATCCAATAGGTGTTTTTGTGTCATTCGAAGAATATTTAGGTCATAATCGTCCTCCCTACACTTAATCTTGTCCAATTAGGGTTTTTAACCAATCTTGTGCATCCAGTAGGTGTTTTGTGTCATTGGATGAACATTTAGGTCATTTTCGTCCTTCCTAAACTTAATCTTGTCCAATTAGGGTTTCTAACCAATCTTGTGCATCCAATAGGTGTTTTTGTGTCGTTGGAAGAACAATTAGGTGATTTTCGTCCTCCCTAAGCTAATTCTTGTCCAATTAGGGTTTCTAACCAATCTTTTGCATCCAATAGGTGTTTTGTGTCATTGGATGAACATTTTGGTCATTTTCGTCCTTCCTAAACTTAATCTTGTCCAATTAGGGTTTCTAACCAATTAGGGTTTCTAACCAATCATGTGCATCCAACAGGTTTTTTTGTGTCATTGGATGAACATTTAGGTCATTTTCGTCCTCCCTAGGCTTATGCTTGTCCAATTAGGGTTTCTAACCAATCTTGTGCATCCATTAGGTGTTTTGTGTCATTGGATGAACATTTAGGTCATTTTCTTCCTCCCTAGGCTTATTCTTGTCCAATTAGGGTTTCTAACCAATCTTGTGCATCCAATAGGTGTTTTTGTGTCATTGGATGAACAATTAGGTCATTTTCGTCCACCCTAGGCTAATTCTTGTCCAATTAGGGTTTTTAACCAATCTTGTGCATCCAATTGGTGTTTTGTGTCATTGGATGAACAATTAGGTCATTTTCGTCCTCCCTAGGCTAATTCTTGTCCAATTAGGGTTTCTAACCAATCTTGTGCATCCAATAGGTGTTTTTGTGTCATTGGATGAACATTTAGGTCATTTTCGTCCTCCCTAAACTTAATCTTGTCCAATTAGGGTTTCTAACCAATCTTGTGCATCCAATAGGTGTTTTTGTGTCATTGGATGAACATTTAGGTCATTTTCGTCCTCCCTAGGCTTATGGTTGTCCAATTAGGGTTTCTAACCAATCTTGTGCATCCAATAGGTGTTTTTGTGTCATTGGATGAACAATTAGGTCATTTTCGTCCACCCTAGGCTAATTCTTGTCCAATTAGGGTTTTTAACCAATCTTGTGCATCCAATAGGTGTTTTGTGTCATTGAATGAACAATTAGGTCATTTTCGTCCTCCCTAGGCTTATTCTTGTCAAATTAGGGTTTCTAACCAATCTTGTGCCTCCAATAGGTGTTTTTGTGTCATTGGAAGAATATTTAGGTCATAATCGTCCTCCCTACACTTAATCTTGTCCAATTAGGGTTTTTAACCAATCTTGTGCATCCAATAGGTGTTTTGTGTCATTGGATGAACAATTAGGTCATTTTCGTCCTCCCTAGGCTTATTCTTGTCAAATTAGGGTTTCTAACCAATCTTGTGCATCCAATAGGTGTTTTTGTGTCATTGGAAGAATATTTAGGTCATTTTCGTCCTCCCTAGGCTAATTCTTGTCCAATTAGGGTTTCTAACCAATCTTGTGCATGCAATAGGTGTTTTGTGTCATTGGATGAACAAGTAGGTCATTTTCGTCCTCCCTAGGCTTATTCTTGTCCAATTAGGTTTTTAACCAATCTCGTTAATCCAATAGGTGTTTTGTGTCATTGGATGAACATTTAGGTCATTTTCTTCCTCCCTAGGCTTATGCTTGTCCAATTAGGGTTTCTAACCAATCTTGTGCATCCAATAGGTGTTTTTGTGTCATTGGATGAACAATTAGGTCATTTTCGTCCACCCTAGGCTAATTCTTGTCCAATTAGGGTTTCTAACCAATCTTGTGCATCCAATAGGTGTTTTTGTGTCATTGGAAGAATATTTAGGTCATTTTCGTCCTCCCTAGGCTAATTCTTGTCCAATTAGGGTTTCTAACCAATCTTGTGCATGCAATAGGTGTTTTGTGTCATTGGATGAACAAGTAGGTCATTTTCGTCCTCCCTAGGCTTATTCTTGTCCAATTAGGTTTTTAACCAATCTCGTTCATCCAATAGGTGTTTTGTGTCATTGGATGAACATTTAGGTCATTTTCTTCCTCCCTAGGCTTATGCTTGTCCAATTAGGGTTTCTAACCAATCTCGTTGATCCAATAGGTGTTTTGTGTCATTGGATGAACATTTAGGTCATTTTCTTCCTCCCTAGGCTTATGCTTGTCCAATTAGGGTTTCTAACCAATCTTGTGCATCCAATAGGTGTTTTTGTGTCATTGGATGAACAATTAGGTCATTTTCGTCCACCCTAGGCTAATTCTTGTCCAATTAGGGTTTCTAACCAATCTTGTGCATCCATTTGGTCTTTTGTGTCATTGGATGAACAATTAGGTCATTTTCGTCCTCCCTAGGCTAATTCTTGTCCAATTAGGGTTTTTAACCAATCTTGTGCATCCAATAGGTGTTTTGTGTCATTGGATGAACATTTAGGTCATTTTTGTCCTCCCTAAACTTAATCTTGTCCAATTAGGGTTTCTAACCAATCTTGTGCATCCAATAGGTGTTTTTGTGTCATTGGATGAACATTTAGGTCATTTTCGTCCTCCCTAGGCTTATGCTTGTCCAATTAGGGTTTCTAACCAATCTTGTGCATCCAATAGGTGTTTTTGTGTCGTTGGAAGAACAATTAGGTGATTTTCGTCCTCCCTAAGCTAATTCTTGTCTAATTAGGGTTTCTAACCAATCTTTTGCATCCAATAGGTGTTTTGTGTCATTGGATGAATATTTAGGTCATTTTCGTCCTCCCTACACTTAATCTTGTCCAATTAAGGTTTCTAACCAATCTTGTGCATCCAATAGGTGTTTTTGTGTCATTGGATGAACATTTAGGTCTTTTTCGTCCTCCCTAAACTTAATCTTGTCCAATTACGGTTTCTAACCAATTTTGTGTATCCAATAGGTGTTTTTGTGTCATTGGATGAATAATTAGGTCATTTTCGTCCTCCCTAGGCTAATTCTTGTCCAATTAGGGTTGCTAACCAATCTTGTGCATGCAATAGGTGTTTTGTGTCATTGGATGAACAAGTAGGTCATTTTCGTCCTCCCTAGGCTTATTCTGGTCCAATTAGGGTTTTTAACCAATCTTGTGCATCCAATAGGTGTTTTGTGTCATTGGATGAACATTTACGTCATTTTCGTCCTCGCTAAACTTAATCTTGTCCAATTAGGGTTTCTAACCAATCTTGTGCATCCAATAGGTGTTTTTGTGTCATTGGATGAACATTTAGGTCATTTTCGTCCTCCCTAGGCTTATGCTTGTCCAATTAGGGTTTCTAACCAATCTTGTGCATCCAATAGGTGTTTTGTGTCATTGGATGAACAATTAGGTCATTTTCGTCCTCCCTAGGCTTATACTTGTCAAATTAGGGTTTCTAACCAATCTTGTGCATCCAATAGGTGTTTTTGTGTCATTGGAAGAATATTTAGGTCATAATCGTCCTCCCTACACTTAATCTTGTCCAATTAGGGTTTTTAACCAATCTTGTGCATCCAATAGGTGTTTTGTGTCATTGGATGAACATTTAAGTCATTTTAGTCCTCCCTAGGCTTATTCTTGTCCAATTAGGGTTTTAAACCAATCTTGTGCATCCAATAGGTGTTTTGTGTCATTGCATGAACAATTATGTCTTTTTCCTCCTCCCTAGGCTTATTCTTGTCCAATTAGTGCTTCTAACCAATCTTGTGCATCCAATAGGTGTTTTTGTGTCATTGGAAGAATATTTAGGTCATTTTCGTCCTCCCTAGGCTAATTCTTGTCCAATTAGGGTTTCTAACCAATCTTGTGCATGCAATAGGTGTTTTGTGTCATTGGATGAACAAGTAGGTCATTTTCGTCCTCCCTAGGCTTATTCTTGTCTAATTAGGGTTTTTAACCAATCTCGTTCATCCAATAGGTGTTTTGTATCATTGGATGAACATTTAGGTCATTTTCGTCCTCGCCAAACATAATCTTGTCCAATTAGGGTTCCTAACCAATCTTGTGCATCCAATAGGTGTTTTTGTGTCATTGGATGAACATTTAGGTCATTTTCGTCCTCCCTAGGCTTATGCTTGTCCAATTAGGGTTTCTAACCAATCTTGTGCATCCAATAGGTGTTTTGTGTCATTGGATGAACAATTAGGTCATTTTCGTCCACCCTAGGCTAATTCTTGTGCAATTAGGGTTTTTAATAAATCTTGTGCATCCAATAGGTGTTTTGTGTCATTGGATGAACAATTAGGTTATTTTCGTCCTCCCTAGGCTTATACTTGTCAAATTAGGGTTTTTAACCAATCTTGTGCATCCAATAGGTGTTTTTGTGTCATTGGAAGAATATTTAGGTCATTTTCGTCCTCCCTAGGCTAATTCTTGTCCAATTAGGGTTTCTAACCAATCATGTGCATCCAATAGGTTTTTTTGTGTCATTGGATGAACATTTAGGTCATTTTCGTCCTCCCTAGGCTTATGCTTGTCCAATTAGGGTTTCTAACCAATCTTGTGCATCCATTAGGTGTTTTGTGTCATTGGATGAACATTTAGGTCATTTTCTTCCTCCCTAGGCTTATGCTTGTCCAATTAGGGTTTCTAACCAATCTTTTGCATCCAATAGGTGTTTTTGTGTCATTGGATGAACAATTAGGTCATTTTCGTCCACCCTAGGCTAATTCTTGTCCAATTAGGGTTTTTAACCAATCTTGTGCATCCAATAGGTGTTTTGTGTCATTGGATGAAGAATTAGGTCATTTTCGTCCTCCCTAGGCTAATTCTTGTCCAATTAGGGTTTTTAACCAATCTTGTGCATCCATTAGGTATTTTTGTGTCATTGGAAGAATATTTAGGTCATTTTCGTCCTCCCTAGGCTAATTCTTGTCCAATAAGGGTTTCTAACCAATCTTGTGCATCCAATAGCTGTTTTGTGTCATTGGATGAACATTTAGGTCATTTTCGTCCTCCCTAAACTTGATCTTGTCCAATTAGGGTTTCTAACCAAGCTTGTGCATCCAATAGGTGTTTTTGTGTCATCGGATGAACATTGAGGTCATTTTCGTCCTCCCTAGGCTTATGGTTGTCCAATTAGGGTTTCTAACCAATCTTGTGCATCCAATAGGTGTTTTTGTGCCATTGGATGAACAATTAGGTCATTTTCGTCCACCCTAGGCTAATTCTTGTCCAATTAGGGTTTTTAACCAATCTTGTGCATCCAATAGGTGTTTTGTGTCATTGGATGAACAATTAGGTCATTTTCGTCCTCCCTAGGCTTATTCCTGTCAAATTAGGGTTTCTAACCAATCTTTTGCATCCAATAGGTGTTTTTGTGTCATTGGAAGAATATTTAGGTCATAATCGTCCTCCCTACACTTAATCTTGTCCAATTAGGTTTTTTAACCAATCTTGTGCAACCAATAGGTGTTTTGTGTCATTGGTTGAACATTTAGGTCATTTTAGTCCTCCCTAGGCTTATTCTTGTCCAATTAGGGTTTCTAACCAATCTTGTGCATCCAATAGGTGTTTTTGTGTCGTTGCATGAACAATTATGTCTTTTTCGTCCTCCCTAGGCTTATTCTTGTCCAATTAGTGCTTCTAACCAATCTTGTGCATCCAATAGGTGTTTTTGTGTCATTGGAAGAATATTTAGGTCATTTTCGTCCTCCCTAGGCTAATTCTTGTCCAATTAGGGTTTCTAACCAATCTTGTGCATGCAATAGGTGTTTTGTGTCATTGGATGAACAAGTAGGTCATTTTCGTCCTCCCTAGGCTTATTCTTGTCCAATTAGGGTTTTTAACTAATCTTGTGCATCCAATAGGTGTTTTGTGTCATTAGATGAACATTTAGGTCATTTTCGTCCTCGCTAAACTTAATCTTTTCCAATTAGGGTTTCTAACCAATCTTGTGCATCCAATAGGTGTTTTGTGTCATTGCATGAACAATTAGGTCATTTTCGTCCTCCCTAGGCTTATTCTTGTCCAATTAGTGCTTCTAACCAATCTTGTGCATCCAATAGGTGTTTTTGTGTCATTGGAAGAATATTTAGGTCATTTTCGTCCTCCCTAGGCTTATTCTTGTCCAATTAGGGTTTCTAACCAATCTTGTGCATGCAATAGGTGTTTTTGTGTCATTGGATGAACATTTAGGTCTTTTTCGTCCTCCCTAAACTTAATCCTGTCCAATTACGGTTTCTAACCAATCTTGTGTATCCAATAGGTGTTATTGTGTCATTGGATGAATAATTAGGTCATTTTCGTCCTCCCTAGGCTAATTCTTGTCCAATTAGGGTTTCTAACCAATCTTGTGCATCCAATAGGTGTTTTGTGTCATTGGATGAACAATTAGGTCATTTTCGTCCTCCCTAGGCTTATTCTTGTCCAATTAGGGTTTTTAACCAATCTTGTGCATCCAATAGGTGTTTTTGTGTCATTGGAAGAATATTTAGGTCATAATCGTCCTCCCTACACTTAATCTTGTCCAATTAGGGTTTTTAACCAATCTTGTGCATCCAATAGGTGTTTTGTGTCATTGGATGAACAATTAGGTCATTTTCGTCCTCCCTAGGCTTATTCTTGTCCAATTAGGGTTTTTAACCAATCTTGTGCATCCAATAGGTGTTTTGTGTCATTGGATGAACATTTAGGTCATTTTCTTCCTCGCTAAACTTAATCTTAGTCCAATTAGGGTTTCTAACCAATCTTGTGCATCCAATAGGTGTTTTTGTGTCATTGGATGAACAATTAGGTCATTTTCGTCCACCCTAGGCTAATTCTTGTCCAATTAGGGTTTTTAACCAATCTTGTGCATCCAATAGGTGTTTTGTGTCATTGGATGCACAATTAGGTCATTTTCGTCCTCCCTAGGCTTATTCTTGTCAAATTAGGGTTTCTAACCAATCTTGTGCATCCAATAGGTGTTTTTGTGTCATTGGAAGAATATTTAGGTCATAATCGTCCTCCCTACACTTAATCTTGTCCAATTAGGGTTTTTAACCAATCTTGTGCATCCAATAGGTGTTTTGTGTCATTGGATGAACAATTAGGTCATTTTCGTCCTCCCTAGGCTTATTCTTGTCCAATTAGGGTTTTTAACCAATCTTGTGCATCCAATAGGTGTTTTGTGTCATTGGATGAACATTTAGGTCATTTTCGTCCTCGCTAAACTTAATTTTAGTCCAATTAGGGTTTCTAACCAATCTTGTGCATCCAATAGGTGTTTTTGTGTCATTGGATGAACAATTAGGTCATTTTCGTCCACCCTAGGCTAATTCTTGTCCAATTAGGGTTTTTAACCAATCTTGTGCATCCAATAGGTGTTTTGTGTCATTGGATGAACAATTAGGTCATTTTCGTCCTCCCTAGGCTTATTCTTGTCAAATTAGGGTTTCTAACCAATCTTGTGCATCCAATAGGTGTTTTTGTGTCATTCGAAGAATATTTAGGTCATAATCGTCCTCCCTACACTTAATCTTGTCCAATTAGGGTTTTTAACCAATCTTGTGCATCCAGTAGGTGTTTTGTGTCATTGGATGAACATTTAGGTCATTTTCGTCCTTCCTAAACTTAATCTTGTCCAATTAGGGTTTCTAACCAATCTTGTGCATCCAATAGGTGTTTTTGTGTCGTTGGAAGAACAATTAGGTGATTTTCGTCCTCCCTAAGCTAATTCTTGTCCAATTAGGGTTTCTAACCAATCTTTTGCATCCAATAGGTGTTTTGTGTCATTGGATGAACATTTTGGTCATTTTCGTCCTTCCTAAACTTAATCTTGTCCAATTAGGGTTTCTAACCAATTAGGGTTTCTAACCAATCATGTGCATCCAACAGGTTTTTTTGTGTCATTGGATGAACATTTAGGTCATTTTCGTCCTCCCTAGGCTTATGCTTGTCCAATTAGGGTTTCTAACCAATCTTGTGCATCCATTAGGTGTTTTGTGTCATTGGATGAACATTTAGGTCATTTTCTTCCTCCCTAGGCTTATGCTTGTCCAATTAGGGTTTCTAACCAATCTTGTGCATCCAATAGGTGTTTTTGTGTCATTGGATGAACAAGTAGGTCATTTTCGTCCTCCCTAGGCTTATTCTTGTCCAATTAGGGTTTTTAACCAATCTTGTGCATCCAATAGGTGTTTTGTGTCATTGGATGAACATTTAGGTCATTTTCTTCCTCGCTGAACTTAATCTTGTCCAATTAGGGTTTCTAACCAATCTTGTGCATCCAATAGGTGTTTTTGTGTCATTGGATGAACATTTAGGTCATTTTCGTCCTCCCTAGGCTTATGCTTGTCCAATTAGGGTTTCTAACCAATCTTATGCATCCAATATGTGTTTTTGTGTCATTGGATGAACAATTAGGTCATTTTCGTCCACCCTAGGCTAATTCTTGTCCAATTAGGGTTTCTAACCAATCTTGTGCATCCAATTGGTCTTTTGTGTCATTGGATGAACAATTAGGTCATTTTCGTCCTCCCTAGGCTTATTCTTGTCCAATTAGGGTTTTTAACCAATCTTGTGCATCCAATAGGTGTTTTGTGTCATTGGATGAACATTTAGGTCATTTTCGTCCACCCTAAACTTAATCTTGTCCAATTAGGGTTTCTAACCAATCATGTGCATCCAATAGGTTTTATTGTGTCATTGGATGAACAATTAGGTCATTTTCGTCCTCCTTAGGCTAATTCTTGTCCAATTAGGGTTTTTAAGCAATCTTGTGCATCCAATAGGTGTTTTGTGTCATTGGATGAACGTTTAGGTCATTTTCGTCCTCCCTAGGCTAATTCTTGTCCAATTAGGGTTTTTAACCAATCTTGTGCATCCAATAGGTGTTTTTGTGTCATTGGATGAATATTTAAGTCATTTTCGTCCTCCTTACACTTAATCTTGTCCTATTAGGGTTTTTAACCAATCTTGTGCATCCAATAGGTGTTTTGTGTCATTGGATGAACATTTAGGTCATTTTCGTCCTCCCTAAACTTAATCTTGTCCAATTAGGGTTTCTAACCAATCATGTGCATCCAATTGGTTTTTTTGTGTCATTGGATGAACATTTAGGTCATTTTCGTCCTCCCTAGGCTTATGCTTGTCCAATTAGGGTTTCTAACCAATCTTGTGCATCCATTAGGTGTTTTTGTGTCATTGGATGAACAATTAGGTCATTTTCGTCCTCGCTAGGCTAATTCTTGTCCAATTAGGGTTTTTGACCAATCTTGTGCATCCAATAGGTGTTTTGTGTCATTGGATGAACAATTAGGTCATTTTCATCCTCCCTAGGCTTATTCTTGTCAAATTAGGGTTTCTAACCAATCTTGTGTATCCAATAGGTGTTTTTGTGTCATTGGAAGAATATTTAGGTCATAATCGTCCTCCCTACAATTAATCTTGTCCAATTAGGGTTTTTAACCAATCTTGTGCATCCAATAGGTGTTTTGTGTCATTGGATGAACATTTAGGTCATTTTTGTCCTTCCTAAACTTAATCTTGTCCAATTAAGGTTTCTAACCAATCTTGTGCATCCAATAGGTTTTTTTGTGTCATGGGATGAACATTTAGGTCATTTTCGTCTTCCCTAGGCTTATGCTTGTCCAATTAGGGTTTCTAACCAATCTTGTGCATCCAATAGGTGTTTTTGTGTCATTGGATGAACAATTAGGTCATTTTCGTCCACCCTAGGCTAATTCTTGTCCAATTAGGGTTTTTAACCAATCTTGTGCATCCAATAGGTGTTTTCTGTCATTGGATGAACAATTAGGTCATTTTCGTCCTCCCTAGGCTTATTCTTGTCAAATTAGGGTTTCTAACCAATCTTGTGCATCCAATAGGTGTTTTTGTGTCATTGGAAGAATATTTAGGTCATAATCGTCCTCCCTACAATTAATCTTGTCCAATTAGGGTTTTTAACCAATCTTGTGCATCCAATAGGTGTTTTGTGTCATTGGATGAACATTTAGGTCATTTTCGTCCTTCCTAAACTGAATCTTGTCCAATTAAGGTTTCTAACCAATCTTGTGCATCCAATAGGTGTTTTTGTGTCATTGGATGAACAATTAGGTCATTTTCGTCCACCCTAGGCTAATTCTTGTCCAATTAGGGTTTTTAACCAATCTTGTGCATCCAATAGGTGTTTTGTGTCATTGAATGAACAATTAGGTCATTTTCGTCCTCCCTAGGCTTATTCTTGTCAAATTAGGGTTTCTAACCAATCTTGTGCCTCCAATAGGTGTTTTTGTGTCATTGGAAGAATATTTAGGTCATAATCGTCCTCCCTACACTTAATCTTGTCCAATTAGGGTTTTTAACCAATCTTGTGCATCCAATAGGTGTTTTGTGTCATTGGATGAACAATTAGGTCATTTTCGTCCTCCCTAGGCTTATTCTTGTCAAATTAGGGTTTCTAACCAATCTTGTGCATCCAATAGGTGTTTTTGTGTCATTGGAAGAATATTTAGGTCATAATCGTCCTCCCTACAATTAATCTTGTCCAATTAGGGTTTTTAACCAATCTTGTGCATCCAATAGGTGTTTTGTGTCATTGGATGAACATTTAGGTCATTTTTGTCCTTCCTAAACTTAATCTTGTCCAATTAAGGTTTCTAACCAATCTTGTGCATCCAATAGGTTTTTTTGTGTCATTGGATGAACATTTAGGTCATTTTCGTCTTCTCTAGCCTTATGCTTGTCCAATTAGGGTTTCTAACCAATCTGTCATTGGATGAACAATTAGGTCATTTTCGTCCTCCCTAGGCTAATTCTTGTCCAATTAGGGTTTCTAACCAATCTTGTGCATCCAATAGGTGTTTTGTGTCATTGGATGAACAAGTAGGTCATTTTCGTCCTCCCTAGGCTTATTCTTGTCCAATTAGGGTTTTTAACCAATCTTGTGCATCCAATAGGTGTTTTGTGTCATTGGATGAACATTTAGGTCATTTTCGTCCTCCCTAGGCTTATTCTTGTCCAATTAGGGTTTCTAACCAATCTTGTGCATCCAATAGGTGTTTTGTGTCATTGGATGAACAATTAGGTCATTTTCGTCCTCCCTAGGCTTATTCTTGTCCAATTAGTGCTTCTAACCAATCTTGTGCATCCAATAGGTGTTTTTGTGTCATTGGAAGAATATTTAGGTCATTTTCGTCCTCCCTAAGCCAATTCTTGTCCAATTAGGGTTTCTAACCAATCTTGTGCATGCAATAGGTGTTTTGTGTCATTGGATGAACAAGTAGGTCATTTTCGTCCACCCTAGGCTAATTCTTGTCCAATTAGGGTTTTTAACCAATCTTGTGCATCCAATAGGTGTTTTGTGTCATTGGATGAACATTTAGGTCTTTTTCGTCCTCCCTAAACTTAATATTTTCCAATTAGGGTTTCTAACCAATCTTATGCATCCAATAGGTGTTTTGTGTCATTGCATGAACAATTAGGTCATTTTCGTCCTCCCTAGGCTTATTCTTGTCCAATTAGTGCTTCTAACCAATCTTGTGCATCCAATAGGTGTTTTTGTGTCATTGGAAGAATATTTAGGTCATTTTCGTCCTCCCTAGGCTAATTCTTGTCCAATTAGGGTTTCTAACCAATCTTGTGCAAGCAATAGGTGTTTTGTGTCATTGGATGAACAAGTAGGTCATTTTCGTCCTCCCTAGGCTTATTCTTGTCCAATTAGGGTTTTTAACTAATCTTGTGCATCCAATAGGTGTTTTGTGTCATTAGATGAACATTTAGGTCATTTTCGTCCTCGCTAAACTTAATCTTTTCCAATTAGGGTTTCTAACCAATCTTGTGCATCCAATAGGTGTTTTGTGTCATTGGATGAACATTTAGGTCTTTTTCGTCCTCCCTAAACTTAATATTTTCCAATTAGGGTTTCTAACCAATCTTATGCATCCAATAGGTGTTTTGTGTCATTGCATGAACAATTAGGTCATTTTTGTCCTCCCTAGGCTTATTCTTGTCCAATTAGTGCTTCTAACCAATCTTGTGCATCCAATAGGTGTTTTTGTGTCATTGGAAGAATATTTAGGTCATTTTCGTCCTCCCTAGGCTAATTCTTGTCCAATTAGGGTTTCTAACCAATCTTGTGCATGCAATAGGTGTTTTGTGTCATTGGATGAACAAGTAGGTCATTTTCGTCCACCCTAGGCTAATTCTTGTCCAATTAGGGTTTTTAACCAATCTTGTGCATCCAATAGGTGTTTTGTGTCATTGGATGAACAATTAGGTCATTTTCGTCCTCCCTAGGCATATTCTTGTCAAATTAGGGTTTCTAACCAATCTTGTGCATCCAATAGGTGTTTTTGTGTCATTGGATGAACATTTAGGTCATAATCGTCCTCCCTACACTTAATCTTGTCCAATTAGGGTTTTTAACCAATCTTGTGCATCCAATAGGTGTTTTGTGTCATTGGATGAACAATTAGGTCATTTTCGTCCTCCCTAGGCTTATTCTTGTCCAATTAGGGTTTTTAACCAATCTTGTGCATCCAATAGGTGTTTTGTGTCATTGGATGAACAATTAGGTCATTTTCGTCCTCGCTAAACTTAATCTTGTCCAATTAGGGTTTCTAACCAATCTTGTGCATCCAATAGGTGTTTTTGTGTCATTGGATGAACATTTAGGTCATTTTCGTCCTCCCTAGGCTTATGCTTGTCCAATTAGGGTTTCTAACCAATCTTGTGCATCCAATAGGTGTTTTTGTGTCGTTGGAAGAACAATTAGGTGATTTTCGTCCTCCCTAAGCTAATTCTTGTCTAATTAGGGTTTCTAACCAATCTTTTGCATCCAATAGGTGTTTTGTGTCATTGGATGAATATTTAGGTCATTTTCGTCCTCCCTACACTTAATCTTGTCCAATTAAGGTTTCTAACCAATCTTGTGCATCCAATAGGTGTTTTTGTGTCATTGGATGAACATTTAGGTCTTTTTCGTCCTCCCTAAACTTAATCTTGTCCAATTACGGTTTCTAACCAATTTTGTGTATCCAATAGGTGTTTTTGTGTCATTGGATGAATAATTAGGTCATTTTCGTCCTCCCTAGGCTAATTCTTGTCCAATTAGGGTTGCTAACCAATCTTGTGCATGCAATAGGTGTTTTGTGTCATTGGATGAACAAGTAGGTCATTTTCGTCCTCCCTAGGC
The DNA here is from genome assembly GCA_037974835.1 of Cicer judaicum. Taxonomy (NCBI): domain Eukaryota; kingdom Viridiplantae; phylum Streptophyta; class Magnoliopsida; order Fabales; family Fabaceae; genus Cicer; species Cicer judaicum. Next base: position 391,113 of record JBBPBS010000960.1, on the reverse strand, counting down.
TTATTCTGGTCCAATTAGGGTTTTTAACCAATCTTGTGCATCCAATAGGTGTTTTGTGTCATTGGATGAACATTTACGTCATTTTCGTCCTCGCTAAACTTAATCTTGTCCAATTAGGGTTTCTAACCAATCTTGTGCATCCAATAGGTGTTTTTGTGTCATTGGATGAACATTTAGGTCATTTTCGTCCTCCCTAGGCTTATGCTTGTCCAATTAGGGTTTCTAACCAATCTTGTGCATCCAATAGGTGTTTTTGTGTCATTGCTTGTCCAATTAGGGTTTTTAACCAATCTTGTGCATCCAATAGGTGTTTTGTGTCATTGGATGAACATTTAGGTCATTTTCGTCGTTCCTAAACTTAATCTTGTCCAATTAGGGTTTCTAACCAATCTTGTGCATCCAATAGGTTTTTTTGTGTCATTGGATGAACATTTAGGTCATTTTCGTCCTCCTTAGGCTTATGCTTGTCCAATTAGGGTTTCTAACCAATCTTGTGCATCCAATAGGTGTTTTTGTGTCATTGGATGAACAATTAGGTCATTTTCGTCCACCATAGGCTAATTCTTGTCCAATTAGGGTTTTTAACCAATCTTGTGCATCCAATGGGTGTTTTGTGTCATTGGATGAACAATTAGGTCATTTTCGTCCTCCCTAGGCTTATTCTTGTCAAATTAGGGTTTCTAACCAATCTTGTGCATCCAATAGGTGTTTTTGTGTCATTGGAAGAATATTTAGGTCATAATCGTCCTCCCTACACTTAATCTTGTCCAATTAGGGTTTTTAACCAATCTTGTGCATCCAATAGGTGTTTTATGTCATTGGATGAACAATTAGGTCATTTTCGTCCTCCCTAGGCTTATTCTTGTCCAATTAGGGTTTTTAACCAATCTTGTGCATCCAATAGGTGTTTTTGTGTCATTGGATGAACATTTAGGTCATTTTCGTCCTCCCTAAACTTAATCCTGTCCAATTAGGGTTTTTAACCAATCTCGTTCATCCAATAGGTGTTTTGTTTCATTGGATGAATAATTAGGTCATTTTCGTCCTCCCTAGGCTAATTCTTGTCCAATTAGGGTTTCTAACCAATCTTGTGCATGCAATAGGTGTTTTGTGTCATTGGATGAACAAGTAGGTCATTTTCGTCCTCCCTAGGCTTATTCTTGTCCAATTAGGGTTTTTAACCAATCTTGTGCATCCAATAGGTGTTTTGTGTCATTGGATGAACATTTAGGTCATTTTCGTCCTCGCTAAACTTAATCTTTTCCAATTAGGGTTTCTAACGAATCTTGTGCATCCAATAGGTGTTTTTGTATCATTGGATGAACATTTAGGTCATTTTCGTCCTCCCTAGGCTTATGCTTGTCCAATTAGGGTTTCTAACCAATCTTGTGCATCCAATAGGTGTTTTGTGTCATTGGATGAACATTTAGGTCATTTTCGTCCACCCTACGCTAATTCTTGTCCAATTAGGGTTTTTAACCAATCTTTTGCATCCAATAGGTGTTTTGTGTCATTGGATGAATATTTAGGTCATTTTCGTCCTCCCTACACTTAATCTTGTCCAATTAAGGTTTCTAACCAATCTTGTGCATCCAATAGGTGTTTTTGTGTCATTGGATGAACATTTAGGTCTGTTTTGTCCTCCCTAAACTTAATCTTGTCCAATTACGGTTTCTAACCAATCTTGTGTATCCAATAGGTGTTTTTGTGTCATTGGATGAATAATTAGGTCATTTTCGTCCTCCCTAGGCTAATTCTTGTCCAATTAGGGTTTCTAACCAATCTTGTGCATCCAATAGGTGTTTTGTGTCATTGGATGAACAAGTAGGTCATTTTAGTCCTCCCTAGGCTTATTCTTGTCCAATTAGGGTTTTAAACCAATCTTGTGCATCCAATAGGTGTTCTGTGTCATTGGATGAACATTTAGGTCTTTTTCGTCCTCCCTAAACTTAATCTTTTCCAATTAGGGTTTCTAACCAATCTTGTGCATCCAATAGGTGTTTTGTGTCATTGCATGAACAATTAGGTCATTTTCGTCCTCTCTAGGCTTATTCTTGTCCAATTAGTGCTTCTAACCAATCTTGTGCATCCAATAGGTGTTTTTGTGTCATTGGAAGAATATTTAGGTCATTTTCGTCCTCCCTAGGCTAATTCTTGTCCAATTAGGGTTGCTAACCAATCTTGTGCATGCAATAGGTGTTTTGTGTCATTGGATGAACAAGTAGGTCATTTTCGTCCTCCCTAGGCTTATTCTGGTCCAATTAGGGTTTTTAACCAATCTTGTGCATCAAATAGGTGTTTTGTGTCATTGGATGAACATTTACGTCATTTTCGTCCTCGCTAAACTTAATCTTGTCCAATTAGGGTTTCTAACCAATCTTGTGCATCCAATAGGTGTTTTTGTGTCATTGGATGAACATTTAGGTCATTTTCGTCCTCCCTAGGCTTATGCTTGTCCAATTAGGGTTTCTAACCAATCTTGTGCATCCAATAGGTGTTTTTGTGTCATTGGATGAACATTTAGGTCTTTTTCGTCCTCCCTAAACTTAATCTTGTCTAATTACGGTTTCTAACCAATCTTGTGTATCCAATAGGTGTTTTGTGTCAATGGATGAACATTTAGGTCTTTTTCGTCCTCCCTAAACTTAGTATTTTCCAATTAGGGTTTCTAACCAATCTTATGCATCCAATAGGTGTTTTGTGTCATTGCATGAACAATTAGGTCATTTTCGTCCTCCCTAGGCTTATTCTTGTCCAATTAGTGCTTCTAACCAATCTTGTGCATCCAATAGGTGTTTTTGTGTCATTGGAAGAATATTTAGGTCATTTTCGTGCTCCCTAGGCTAATTCTTGTCCAATTAGGGTTTCTAACCAATCTTGTGCATGCAATAGGTGTTTTGTGTCATTGGATGAACAAGTAGGTCATTTTCGTCCTCCCTAGGCTTATTCTTGTCCAATTAGGGTTTTTAACTGATCTTGTGCATCCAATAGGTGTTTTGTGTCATTAGATGAACATTTAGGTCATTTTCGTCCTCGCTAAACTTAATCTTTTCCAATTAGGGTTTCTAACCAATCTTGTGCATCCAATAGGTGTTTTGTGTCATTGGATGAACATTTAGGTCTTTTTCGTCCTCCCTAAACTTAGTATTTTCCAATTAGGGTTTCTAACCAATCTTATGCATCCAATAGGTGTTTTGTGTCATTGCATGAACAATTAGGTCATTTTCGTCCTCCCTAGGCTTATTCTTGTCCAATTAGTGCTTCTAACCAATCTTGTGCATCCAATAGGTGTTTTTGTGTCATTGGAAGAATATTTAGGTCATTTTTGTCCTCCCTAAGCTAATTCTTATCCAATTAGGGTTTCTAACCAATCTTGTGCATGCAATAGGTGTTTTGTGTCATTGGATGAACAAGTAGGTCATTTTCGTCCACCCTAGGCTAATTCTTGTCCAATTAGGGTTTTTAACCAATCTTGTGCATCCAATAGGTGTTTTGTGTCATTGGATGAACAATTAGGTCATTTTCGTCCTCCCTAGGCATATTCTTGTCAAATTAGGGTTTCTAACCAATCTTGTGCATCCAATAGGTGTTTTTGTGTCATTGGATGAACATTTAGGTCATAATCGTCCTCCCTACACTTAATCTTGTCCAATTAGGGTTTTTAACCAATCTTGTGCATCCAATAGGTGTTTTGTGTCATTGGATGAACATTTAGGTCATTTTCGTCCTTCCTAAACTTAATCTTGTCCAATTAGGGTTTCTAACCAATCTTGTGCATCCAATAGGTGTTTTTGTGTCATTGGAAGAACAATTAGGTGATTTTCGTCCTCCCTAAGCTAATTCTTGTCCAATTAGAGTTTCTAACCAATCTTTTGCATCCAATAGGTGTTTTGTGTCATTGGATGAAAATTTAGGTCATTTTCGTCCTCCCTACACTTAATCTTGTCCAATTAGGGTTTCTAACCAATCTTGTGCATCCAATAGGTGTTTTTGTGTCATTGGATGAACATTTAGGTCTTTTTCGTCCTCCCTAAACTTAATCTTGTCCAATTACGGTTTCTAACCAATCTTGTGTATCAAATAGGTGTTTTTGTGTCATTGGATGAATAATTAGGTCATTTTCGTCCTCCCTAGGCTAATTCTTGTCCAATTAGGGTTGCTAACCAATCTTGTGCATGCAATAGGTGTGTTGTGTCATTGGATGAACAAGTAGGTCATTTTCGTCCTCCCTAGGCTTAATCTTGTCCAATTAGGGTTTTTAACCAATCTTGTGCATCCAATAGGTGTTTTTGTGTCATTGGATGAACATTTAGGTCTTTTTCGTCCTCCCTAAACTTAATCTTGTCCAATTACGGTTTCTAACCAATCTTGTGTATCAAATAGGTGTTTTTGTGTCATTGGATGAATAATTAGGTCATTTTCGTCCTCCCTAGGCTAATTCTTGTCCAATTAGGGTTTTTAACCAATCTTGTGCATCCAATAGGTGTTTTTGTGTCATTGGATGAACATTTAGGTCATTTTCGTCCTCCCTAAACTTAATCCTGTCCAATTAGGGTTTTTAACCAATCTCGTTCATCCAATAGGTGTTTTGTGTCATTGGATGAATAATTAGGTCATTTTCGTCCTCCCTAGGCTAATTCTTGTCCAATTAGGGTTTCTAACCAATCTTGTGCATGCAATAGGTGTTTTGTGTCATTGGATGAACAAGTAGGTCATTTTCGTCCTCCCTAGGCTTATTCTTGTCCAATTAGGGTTTTTAACCAATCTTGTGCATCCAAAAGGTGTTTTGTGTCATTGGATGAACATTTAGGTCATTTTCGTCCTCGCTAAACTTAATCTTTTCCAATTAAGTTTTGTAACGAATCTTGTGCATCCAATAGGTGTTTTTGTGTCATTGGATGAACATTTAGGTCATTTTCGTCCTCCCTAAACTTAATCCTGTCCAATTAGGGTTTTTAACCAATCTCGTTCATCCAATAGGTGTTTTGTGTCATTGGATGAATAATTAGGTCATTTTCGTCCTCCCTAGGCTAATTCTTGTCCAATTAGGGTTTCTAACCAATCTTGTGCATGCAATAGGTGTTTTGTGTCATTGGATGAACAAGTAGGTCATTTTCTTCCTCCCTAGGCTTATTCTTGTCCAATTAGGGTTTTTAACCAATCTTGTGCATCCAATAGGTGTTTTTGTGTCATTGGATGAACATTTAGGTCATTTTCGTCCTCCCTTAACTTAATCCTGTCCAATTAGGGTTTTTAACCAATCTCGTTCATCCAATAGGTGTTTTGTGTCATTGGATGAATAATTAGGTCATTTTCGTCCTCCCTAGGCTAATTCTTGTCCAATTAGGGTTTCTAACCAATCTTGTGCATCCAATAGGTGTTTTGTGTCATTGGATGAACAAGTAGGTCATTTTAGTCCTCCCTAGGCTTATTCTTGTCCAATTAGGGTTTTAAACCATACTTGTGCATCCAATAGGTGTTTTGTGTCATTGGATGAACATTTAGGTCTTTTTCGTCCTCCCTAAACTTAATCTTTTCCAATTAGGGTTTCTAACCAATCTTGTGCATCCAATAGGTGTTTTGTGTCATTGCATGAACAATTAGGTCATTTTCGTCCTCTCTAGGCTTATTCTTGTCCAATTAGTGCTTCTAACCAATCTTGTGCATCCAATAGGTGTTTTTGTGTCATTGGAAGAATATTTAGGTCATTTTCGTCCTCCCTAGGCTAATTCTTGTCCAATTAGGGTTTCTAACGAATCTTGTGCATCCAATAGGTGTTTTGTGTCATTGGATGAACAAGTAAGTCATTTTCGTCCTCCCTAGGCTTATTCTTGTCCAATTAGGGTTTTAAACCAATCTTGTGCATCCAATAGGTGTTTTGTGTCATTGGCTGAACATTTAGGTCATTTTCGTCCTCGCTAAACTTAATCTTGTCCAATTAGGGTTTCTAACCAATCTTGTGCATCCAATAGTTGTTTTTGTGTCATTGGATGAACATTTAGGTCATTTTCGTCCTCCCTAGGCTTATGCTTGTCCAATTAGGGTTTTTAACCAATCTTGTGCATCCAATAGGTGTTTTGTGTCATTGGATGAACATTTAGGTCATTTTCGTCCTTCCTAAACTTAATCTTGTCCAATTAGGGTTTCTAACCAATCTTGTGCATCCAATAGGTGTTTTTGTGTCATTGGATGAACAATTAGGTCATTTTCGTCCTCCCTAGGCTAATTCTTGTCCAATTAGGGTTTATAACAAATTTTGTGCATCCAATAGGTGTTTTGTGTCATTGGATGAACAATTAGGTCATTTTTGTCCTCCCTAGGCTAATTCTTGTCCAATTAGGGTTTTTAACCAATCTTGTGCATCCAATAGGTGTTTTGTGTCATTGGATGAACAATTAGGTCATTTTCGTCCTCCCTAGGCTTATTCTTGTCAAATTAGGGTTTCTAACCAATCTTGTGCATCCAATAGGTGTTTTTGTGTCATTGGAAGAATATTTAGGTCATAATCGTCCTCCCTACACTTAATCTTGTCCAATTAGGGTTTTTAACCAATCTTGTGCATCCAATAGGTGTTTTGTGTCATTGGATGAACATTTAGGTCATTTTCGTCCTCGCTAACCTTAATCTTAGTCCAATTAGGGTTTTTAACCAATCTCGTTCATCCAATAGGTGTTTTGTGTCATTGGATGAATAATTAGGTCATTTTCGTCCTCCCTAGGCTAATTCTTGTCCAATTAGGGTTTTTAACCAATCTTGTGCATCCAATAGGTGTTTTGTGTCATTGGATGAACAATTAGGTCATTTTCGTCCTCCCTAGGCTTATTCTTGTCTAATTAGGGTTTTTAACCAATCTTGTGCATCCAATAGGTGTTTTGTGTCATTGGATGAACATTTAGTTCATTTTCGTCCTTCCTAAACTTAATCTTGTCCAATTAAGGTTTCTAACCAATCTTGTGCATCCAATAGGTTTTTTTGTGTCATTGGATGAACATTTAGGTCATTTTCGTCCTCCCTAGGCTTATGCTTGTCCAATTAGGGTTTCTAACCAATCTTGTGCATCCAATAGGTGTTTTGTGTCATTGGATGAACAATTAGGTCATTTTCGTCCACCCTAGGCTAATTCTTGTCCAATTAGGGTTTTTAACCAATCTTGTGCATCCAATAGGTGTTTTGTGTCATTGGATGAACAATTAGGTTATTTTCGTCCTCCCTACGCTTATACTTGTCAAATTAGGGTTTCTAACCAATCTTGTGCATCCAATAGGTGTTTTTGTGTCATTGGAAGAATATTTAGGTCATTTTCGTCCTCCCTAGGCTAATTCTTGTCCAATTAGGGTTTCTAACCAATCATGTGCATCCAATAGGTTTTTTTGTGTCATTGGATGAACATTTAGGTCATTTTCGTCCTCCCTAGGCTTATGCTTGTCCAATTAGGGTTTCTAACCAATCTTGTGCATCCATTAGGTGTTTGGTGTCATTGGATGAACATTTAGGTCATTTTCTTCCTCCCTAGGCTTATGCTTGTCCAATTAGGGTTTCTAACCAATCTTGTGCATCCAATAGGTGTTTTTGTGTCATTGGATGAACAATTAGGTCATTTTAGTCCACCCTGGGCTAATTCTTGTCCAATTAGGGTTTTTAACCAATCTTGTGCATCCAATAGGTGTTTTGTGTCATTGGATGAAGAATTAGGTCATTTTCGTCCTCCCTAGGCTAATTCTTGTCCAATTAGGGTTTTTAACCAATCTTGTGCATCCATTTGGTATTTTTGTGTCATTGGAAGAATATTTAGGTCATTTTCGTCCTCCCTAGGCTAATTCTTGTCCAATAAGGGTTTCTAACCAATCTTGTGCATCCAATAGCTGTTTTGTGTCATTGGATGAACATTTAGGTCATTTTCGTCCTCCCTAAACTTGATCTTGTCCAATTAGGGTTTCTAACCAATCTTGTGCATCCAATAGGTGTTTTTGTGTCATCGGAAGAAGATTGAGGTCATTTTCGTCCTCCCTAGGCTTATGGTTGTCCAATTAGGGTTTCTAACCAATCTTGTGCATCCAATAGGTGTTTTTGTGTCATTGGATGAACAATTAGGTTATTTTCGTCCATCCTAGGCTAATTCTTGTCCAATTAGGGTTTTTAACCAATCTTGTGCATCCAATAGGTGTTTTGTGTCATTGGATGAACAATTAGGTCATTTTCGTCCTCCCTAGGCTTATTCTTGTCAAATTAGGGTTTCTAACCAATCTTGTGCATCCAATAGGTGTTTTTGTGTCATTGGAAGAATATTTAGGTCATAATCGTCCTCCCTACAATTAATCTTGTCCAATTAGGGTTTTTAACCAATCTTGTGCATCCAATAGGTGTTTTGTGTCATTGGATGAACATTTAGGTCATTTTTGTCCTTCCTAAACTTAATCTTGTCCAATTAAGGTTTCTAACCAATCTTGTGCATCCAATAGGTTTTTTTGTGTCATTGGATGAACATTTAGGTCATTTTCGTCTTCTCTAGCCTTATGCTTGTCCAATTAGGGTTTCTAACCAATCTGTCATTGGATGAACAATTAGGTCATTTTCGTCCTCCCTAGGCTAATTCTTGTCCAATTAGGGTTTCTAACCAATCTTGTGCATCCAATAGGTGTTTTGTGTCATTGGATGAACAAGTAGGTCATTTTCGTCCTCCCTAGGCTTATTCTTGTCCAATTAGGGTTTTTAACCAATCTTGTGCATCCAATAGGTGTTTTGTGTCATTGGATGAACATTTAGGTCATTTTCGTCCTCGCTAAACTTAATCATGTCCAATTAGGGTTTCTAAGAAATCTTGTGCATCCAATAGGTGTTTTTGTGTCATTGGATGAACATTTAGGTCATTTTCGTCCTCCCTAGGCTTATGCTTGTCCAATTAGGGTTTCTAACCAATCTTGTGCATCCAATAGGTGTTTTTGTGTCATTGGATGAACAATTAGGTCATTTTTTTCCACCCTAGGCTAATTCTTGTCCAATTAGGGTTTCTAACCAATCTTGTGCATCCAATAGGTGTTTTGTGTCATTGGATGAACAAGTAGGTCATTTTCGTCCTCCCTAGGCTTATTCTTGTCCAATTAGGGTTTTTAACCAATCTTGTGCATCCAATAGGTGTTTTGTGTCATTGGATGAACATTTAGGTCATTTTCTTCCTCCCTGAACTTAATCTTGTCCAATTAGGGTTTCTAACCAATCTTGTGCATCCAATAGGTGTTTTTGTGTCATTGGATGAACATTTAGGTCATTTTCGTCCTCCCTAGGCTTATGCTTGTCCAATTAGGGTTTCTAACCTATCTTGTGCATCCAATAGGTGTTTTGTGTCATTGCATGAACAATTAGGTCATTTTCGTCCTCCCTAGGCTTATTCTTGTCCAATTAGTGCTTCTAACCAATCTTGTGCATCCAATAGGTGTTTTTGTGTAATTGGATGAACAATTAGGTCATTTTCGTCCACCCTAGGCTAATTCTTGTCCAATTAGGGTTTTTAACCAATCTTGTGCATCCAATAGGTGTTTTGTGTCATTGCATGAACAATTAGGTCATTTTCGTCCTCCCTAGGCTTATACTTGTCAAATTTAGGTTTCTAACTAATCTTGTGCATACAATAGGTGTTTTGTGTCATTGGATGAACATTTAGGTCATTTTCGTCCTCGCTAAACTTAATCTTGTCCAATTAGGGTTTCTAACCAATCTTGTGCATCCAATAGGTGTTTTTGTGTCATTGGATGAACATTTAGGTCATTTTCGTCCTCCCTAGGCTTATGCTTGTCCAATTAGGGTTTCTAACCAATCTTGTGCATCCAATAGGTGTTTTTGTGTCATTGGATGAACATTTAAGTCTTTTTCGTCCTCCCTAAACTTAATCTTGTCTAATTACGGTTTCTAACCAATCTTGTGTATCAAATAGGTGTTTTTGTGTCATTGGATGAATAATTAGGTCATTTTCGTCCTCCCTAGGCTAATTCTTGTCCAATTAGGGTTTCTAACCAATCTTGTGCATCCAATAGGTGTTTTGTGTCATTGGATAAACAAGTAGGTCATTTTAGTCCTCCCTAGGCATATTGTTGTCCATTTAGGGTTTTAAACCAATCTTGTGCATCCAATAGGTGTTTTGTGTCATTGGATGAACATTTAGGTCTTTTTCGTCCTCCCTAAACTTAATATTTTCCAATTAGGGTTTCTAACCAATCTTATGCATCCAATAGGTGTTTTGTGTCATTGCATGAACAATTAGGTCATTTTCGTCCTCCCTAGGCTTATTCTTGTCCAATTAGTGCTTCTAACCAATCTTGTGCATCCAATAGGTGTTTTTGTGTCATTGGAAGAATATTTAGGTCATTTTCGTCCTCCCTAGGCTAATTCTTGTCCAATTAGGGTTTCTAACCAATCTTGTGCATGCAATAGGTGTTTTGTGTCATTGGATGAACAAGTAGGTCATTTTCGTCCTCCCTAGGCTTATTCTTGTCCAATTAGGGTTTTTAACCAATCTTGTGCATCCAATAGGTGTTTTGTGTCATTGGATGAACAAGTAGGTCATTTTAGTCCTCCCTAGGCTTCTTCTTGTCCAATTAGGGTTTTAAACCAATCTTGTGCATCCAATAGGTGTTTTGTGTCATTGGATGAACATTTAGGTCTTTTTCGTCCTCCCTAAACTTAATCTTTTCCAATTAGGGTTTCTAACCAATCTTGTGCATCCAATAGGTGTTTTGTGTCATTGCATGAACAATTAGGTCATTTTCGTCCTCCCTAGGCTTATTCTTGTCCAATTAGTGCTTCTAACCAATCTTGTGCATCCAATAGGTGTTTTTGTGTCATTGGAAGAATATTTAGGTCATTTTCATCCTCCCTAGGCTAATTCTTGTCCAATTAGTGTTGCTAACCAATCTTGTGCATGCAATAGGTGTTTTGTGTCATTGGATGAACAAGTAGGTCATTTTCGTCCTCCCTAGGCTTATTCTTGTCCAATTAGGGTTTTTAACCAATCTTGTGCATCCAATAGGTGTTTTGTGTAGTTGGATGAACATTTAGGTCATTTTCGTCCTCGCTAAACTTAATCTTGTCCAATTAGGGTTTCTAACCAATCTTGTGCATCCAATAGGTGTTTTTGTGTCATTGGATGAACATTTAGGTCATTTTTGTCCTCCCTAGGCTTATGCTTGTCCAATTAGGGTTTCTAACCAATCTTGTGCATCCAATAGGTGTTTTTGTGTCATTGGATGAACAATTAGGTCATTTTCGTCCTCCCTAGGCTAATTTTTGTCCAATTAGGGTTTCTAACCAATCTTGTGCATCCAATAGGTGTTTTTGTGTCATTGGATGAACAATTAGGTCATTTTCGTCCTCCCTACACTTAATCTTGTCCAATTAGGGTTTCTAACCAATCTTGTGCATCCAATAGGTGTTTTTGTGTCATTGGAAGAATATTTAGGTCATTTTCGTCCTCCCTAGGCTAATTCTTGTCCAATTAGGGTTTCTAACCAATCTTGTGCATGCAATAGGTGTTTTGTGTCATTGGATGAACAAGTAGGTCATTTTCGTCCTCCCTAGGCTTATTCTTGTCCAATTAGGTTTTTAACCAATCTCGTTCATCCAATAGGTGTTTTGTGTCATTGGATGAACATTTAGGTCATTTTCTTCCTCCCTAGGCTTATGCTTGTCCAATTAGGGTTTCTAACCAATCTTGTGCATCCAATAGGTGTTTTTGTGTCATTGGATGAACAATTAGGTCATTTTCGTCCACCCTAGGCTAATTCTTGTCCAATTAGGGTTTCTAACCAATCTTGTGCATCCAATAGGTGTTTTTGTGTCATTGGATGAACATTTAGGTCTTTTTCGTCCTCCCTAAACTTAATCTTGTCCAATTAGGGTTTCTAACCAATCTTGTGCATCCAATAGGTGTTTTTGTGTCATTGGATGAACAATTAGGTCATTTTCGTCCACCCTAGGCTAATTCTTGTCCAATTAGGGTTTCTAACCAATCTTGTGCATCCAATATGTGTTTTTGTGTCATTGGATGAACATTTAGGTCTTTTTCGTCCTCCCTAAACTTAATCTTGTCCAATTAGGGTTTCTAACCAATCTTGTGCATCCAATAGTTGTTTTTGTGTCATTGGATGAACATTTAGGTCATTTTCGTCCTCCCTAAGCTAATTCTTGTCCAATTAGGGTTTCTATCCAATCTTTTGCAACCAATAGGTGTTTTGTGTCATTGGACGAATATTTAGGTCATTTTCGTCCTCCCTACACTTAATCTTGTCCAATTAGGGTTTCTAACCAATCCTGTGCATCCAATAGGTGTTTTGTGTCATTGGATGAACAAGCAGGTCATTTTCATCCTTCCTAAACTTAATCTTGTCCAATTAGGGTTTCTAACCAATCTTGTGCATCCAAAAGGTGTTTTTGTGTCATTGGATGAATATTTAGGTCATTTTCGTCCTCCCTACACTTAATCTTGTCCAATTAAGGTTTCTAACCAATCTTGTGCATCCAATAGGTGTTTTTGTGTCATTGGATGAACATTTAGGTCTTTTTCGTCCTCCCTAAACTTAATCTTGTCCAATTACGGTTTCTAACCAATCTTGTGTATCCAATAGGTGTTTTTGTGTCATTGGATGAATATTTAGGTCATTTTCGTCCTCCCTAGGCTAATTCTTGTCCAATTAGGGTTTCTAACCAATCTTGTGCATCCAATAGGTGTTTTGTGTCATTGGATGAACAAGTAGGTCATTTTCGTCCTCCCTAGGCTTATTCTTGTCCAATTAGGGTTTTTAACCAATCTCGTTCATCCAATAGGTGTTTTGTGTCATTGGATGAACATTTAGGTCATTTTCGTCCTCGCTAAACATAATCTTGTCCAATTAGGGTTCCTAACCAATCTTGTGCATCCAATAGGTGTTTTTGTGTCATTGGATGAACATTTAGGTCATTTTCGTCCTCCCTAGGCTTATGCTTGTCCAATTAGGGTTTTTAACCAATCTTGTGCATCCAATAGGTGTTTTGTGTCATTGGATGAACAATTAGGTCATTTTCGTCCTCCCTAGGCTTATTCTTGTCAAATTAGGGTTTCTAACCAATCTTGTGCATCCAATAGGTGTTTTTGTGTCATTGGAAGAATATTTAGGTCATAATCGTCCTCCCTACACTTAATCTTGTCCAATTAGGGTTTTTAACCAATCTTGTGCATCCAATAGGTGTTTTGTGTCATTGGATGAACATTTAGGTCATTTTCGTCCTCGCTAACCTTAATCTTAGTCCAATTAGGGTTTTTAACCAATCTCGTTCATCCAATAGGTGTTTTGTGTCATTGGATGAATAATTAGGTCATTTTCGTCCTCCCTAGGCTAATTCTTGTCCAATTAGGGTTTTTAACCAATCTTGTGCATCCAATAGGTGTTTTGTGTCATTGGATGAACAATTAGGTCATTTTCGTCCTCCCTAGGCTTATTCTTGTCCAATTAGGGTTTTTAACCAATCTTGTGCATCCAATAGGTGTTTTGTGTCATTGGATGAACAATTAGGTCATTTTCGTCCTCCCTAGGCTTATACTTGTCAAATTAGGGTTTCTAACCAATCTTGTGCATCCAATAGGTGTTTTTGTGTCATTGGAAGAATATTTAGGTCATAATCGTCCTCCCTACACTTATTCTTGTCCAATTAGGGTTTTTAACCAATCTTGTGCATCCAATAGGTGTTTTGTGTCATTGGATGAACAATTAGGTCATTTTCGTCCTCCCTAGGCTTATTCTTGTCCAATTAGGGTTTTTAACCAATCTTGTGCATCCAATAGGTGTTTTGTGTCATTGGATGAACATTTAGGTCATTTTCGTCCTCCCTAGGCTAATTCTTGTCCAATTAGGGTTTCTAACCAATCATGTGCATCCAATAGGTTTTTTTGTGTCATTGGATGAACATTTAGGTCATTTTCGTCCTCCCTAGGCTTATGCTTGTCCAATTAGGGTTTCTAACCAATCTTGTGCATCCAATAGGTGTTTTGTGTCATTGGATGAACAATTAGGTCATTTTCGTCCACCCTAGGCTAATTCTTGTCCAATTAGGGTTTTTAACCAATCTTGTGCATCCAATAGGAGTTTTGTGTCATTGGATGAACAATTAGGTTATTTTCGTCCTCCCTAGGCTTATACTTGTCAAATTAGGGTTTCTAACCAATCTTGTGCATCCAATAGGTGTTTTTGTGTCATTGGAAGAATATTTAGGTCATTTTCGTCCTCCCTAGGCTAATTCTTGTCCAATTAGGGTTTCTAACCAATCATGTGCATCCAATAGGTTTTTTTGTGTCATTGGATGAACATTTAGGTCATTTTCGTCCTCCCTAGGCTTATGCTTGTCCAATTAGGGTTTCTAACCAATCTTGTGCATCCATTAGGTGTTTGGTGTCATTGGATGAACATTTAGGTCATTTTCTTCCTCCCTAGGCTTATGCTTGTCCAATTAGGGTTTCTAACCAATCTTGTGCATCCAATAGGTGTTTTTGTGTCATTGGATGAACAATTAGGTCATTTTAGTCCACCCTGGGCTAATTCTTGTCCAATTAGGGTTTTTAACCAATCTTGTGCATCCAATAGGTGTTTTGTGTCATTGGATGAAGAATTAGGTCATTTTCGTCCTCCCTAGGCTAATTCTTGTCCAATTAGGGTTTTTAACCAATCTTGTGCATCCATTTGGTATTTTTGTGTCATTGGAAGAATATTTAGGTCATTTTCGTCCTCCCTAGGCTAATTCTTGTCCAATAAGGGTTTCTAACCAATCTTGTGCATCCAATAGCTGTTTTGTGTCATTGGATGAACATTTAGGTCATTTTCGTCCTCCCTAAACTTGATCTTGTCCAATTAGGGTTTCTAACCAATCTTGTGCATCCAATAGGTGTTTTTGTGTCATCGGAAGAAGATTGAGGTCATTTTCGTCCTCCCTAGGCTTATGGTTGTCCAATTAGGGTTTCTAACCAATCTTGTGCATCCAATAGGTGTTTTTGTGTCATTGGATGAACAATTAGGTTATTTTCGTCCATCCTAGGCTAATTCTTGTCCAATTAGGGTTTTTAACCAATCTTGTGCATCCAATAGGTGTTTTGTGTCATTGGATGAACAATTAGGTCATTTTCGTCCTCCCTAGGCTTATTCTTGTCAAATTAGGGTTTCTAACCAATCTTGTGCATCCAATAGGTGTTTTTGTGTCATTGGATGAATATTTAGGTCATAATCGTCCTCCCTACAATTAATCTTGTCCAATTAGGGTTTTTAACCAATCTTGTGCATCCAATAGGTGTTTTGTGTCATTGGATGAACATTTAGGTCATTTTTGTCCTTCCTAAACTTAATCTTGTCCAATTAAGGTTTCTAACCAATCTTGTGCATCCAATAGGTTTTTTTGTGTCATTGGATGAACATTTAGGTCATTTTCGTCTTCTCTAGGCTTATGCTTGTCCAATTAGGGTTTCTAACCAATCTGTCATTGGATGAACAATTAGGTCATTTTCGTCCTCCCTAGGCTAATTCTTGTCCAATTAGGGTTTCTAACCAATCTTGTGCATCCAATAGGTGTTTTGTGTCATTGGATGAACAAGTAGGTCATTTTCGTCCTCCCTAGGCTTATTCTTGTCCAATTAGGGTTTTTAACCAATCTTGTGCATCTAATAGGTGTTTTGTGTCATTGGATGAACATTTAGGTCATTTTCGTCCTCGCTGAACTTAATCTCGTCCAATTAGGGTTTCTAACCAATCTTGTGCATCCAATAGCAGTTTTGGTATCATTGGATGAACATTTAGGTCATTTTCGTCCTCCCTAGGCTTATGCTTGTCCAATTTGGGTTTCTAACTAATCTTGTGCATCCAATAGGTGTTTTTGTGTCATTGAATGAACAATTAGGTCATTATTGTCCACCCTAGGCTAATTCTTGTCCAATTAGGGTTTTTAACTAATCTTGTGCATCCAATAGGTGTTTTGTGTCATTGGATGAACAATTAGGTCATTTTCGTCCTCCCTAGGCTTATTCTTGTCAAATTAGGGTTTCTAACCAATCTTGTGCATCCAATAGGTGTTTTTGTGTCATTGGAAGAATATTTAGGTCATAATCGTCCTCCCTACACTTAATCTTGTCCAATTAGGGTTTTTAACCAATCTTGTGCATCCAATAGGTGTTTTGTGTCATTGGATGAACATTTAGGTCATTTTCGTCCTTCCTAAACTTAATCTTGTCCAATTAGGGTTTCTAACCAATCTTGTGCATCCAATAGGTGTGTTTGTGTCGTTGGAAGAACAATTAGGTGATTTTCGTCCTCCCTAAGCTAATTCTTGTCCAATTAGGGTTTCTAACCAATCTTTTGCATCCAATAGGTGTTTTGTGTCATTGGAGGAATATTTAGGTCATTTTCGTCCTCCCTACACTTAATCTTGTCCAATTAAGGTTTCTAACCAATCTTGTGCATCCAATAGGTGTTTTTGTGTCATTGGATGAACATTTAAGTCTTTTTCGTCCTCCCTAAACTTAATCTTGTCCAATTACGGTTTCTAACCAATCTTGTGTATCCAATAGGTGTTTTTGTGTCATTGGATGAATAATTAGGTCATTTTCGTCCTCCCTAGGCTAATTCTTGTCCAATTAGGGTTTTTAACCAATCTTGTGCATCCATTAGGTGTTTTGTGTCATTGGAAGAATATTTAGGTCATTTTCGTCCTCCCTAGGCTAATTCTTGTCCAATAAGGGTTTCTAACCAATCTTGTGCATCCAATAGCTGTTTTGTGTCATTGGATGAACATTTAGGTCATTTTCGTCCTCCCTAAACTTGATCTTGTCCAATTAGGGTTTCTAACCAATCTTGTGCATCCAATAGGTGTTTTTGTGTCATCGGATGAACATTGAGGTCATTTTCGTCCTCCCTAGCCTTATGGTTGTCCAATTAGGGTTTCTAACCAATCTTGTGCATCCAATAGGTGTTTTTGTGTCATTGGATGAACAATTAGGTCATTTTCGTCCACCCTAGGCTAATTCTTGTCCAATTAGGGTTTTTAACCAATCTTGTGCATCCAATAGGTGTTTTGTGTCATTGGATGAACAATTAGGTCATTTTCGTCCTCCCTAGGCTTATTCCTGTCAAATTAGGGTTTCTAACCAATCTTGTGCATCCAATAGGTGTTTTTGTGTCATTGGAAGAATATTTAGGTCATAATCGTCCTCCCTACACTTAATCTTGTCCAATTAGGGTTTTTAACCAATCATGTGCATCCAATAGGTGTTTTGTGTCATTGGATGAACATTTAGGTCATTTTAGTCCTCCCTAGGCTTATTCTTGTCCAATTAGGGTTTTAAACCAATCTTGTGCATCCAATAGGTGTTTTCTGTCATTGCATGAACAATTATGTCTTTTTCGTCCTCCCTAGGCTTATTCTTGTCCAATTAGTGCTTCTAACCAATCTTGTGCATCCAATAGGTGTTTTTGTGTCATTGGAAGAATATTTAGGTCATTTTCGTCCACCCTAGGCTAATTCTTGTCCAATTAGGGTTTTTAACAAATCTTGTGCATCCAATAGGTGTTTTGTGTCATTGGATGAACAATTAGGTTATTTTCGTCCTCCCTAGGCTTATGCTTGTCCAATTAGGGTTTCTAACCAATCTTGTGCATCCAATAGGTGTTTTTGTGTCATTGGATGAACATTTAGGTCTTTTTCGTCCTCCCTAAACTTAATCTTGTCTAATTACGGTTTCTAACCAATCTTGTGTATCCAATAGGTGTTTTTGTGTCATTGGATGAATAATTAGGTCATTTTCGTCCTCCCTAGGCTAATTCTTGTCCAATTAGGGTTGCTAACCAATCTTGTGCATGCAATAGGTGTGTTGTGTCATTGGATGAACAAGTAGGTCATTTTCGTCCTCCCTAGGCTTATTCTTGTCCAATTAAGGTTTTTAACCAATCTTGTGCATCCAATAGGTATTTTTGTGTCATTGGATGAACATTTAGGTCTTTTTCGTCATCCCTAAACTTAATCTTGTCCAATTACGGTTTCTAACCAATCTTGTGTATCCAATAGGTGTTTTTGTGTCATTGGATGAATAATTAGGTCATTTTCGTCCTCCCTAGGCTAATTCTTGTCCAATTAGGGTTTCTAACCAATCTTGTGCATCCAATAGCTGTTTTGTGTCATTGGATGAACATTTAGGTCATTTTCGTCCTCCCTAAACTTGATCTTGTCCAATTAGGGTTTCTAACCAATCTTGTGCATCCAATAGGTGTTTTTGTGTCATCGGATGAACATTGAGGTCATTTTCGTCCTCCCTAGGCTTATGGTTGTCGAATTAGGGTTTCTAACCAATCTTGTGCATCCAATAGGTGTTTTTGTGTCATTGGATGAACATTTAGGTCTTTTTCGTCCTCCCTAAACTTAATCTTGTCCAATTACGGTTTCTAACCAATCTTGTGTATCCAATAGGTGTTTTTGTGTCATTGGATGAATAATTAGGTCATTTTCGTCCTCCCTAGGCTAATTCTTGTCCAATTAGGGTTTCTAACCAATCTTGTACATCCAATAGGTGTTTTGTGTCATTGGATGAACAATTAGGTCATTTTCGTCCTCCCTAGGCTTATTCTTGTCAAATTAGGGTTTCTAACCGATCTTGTGCATCCAATAGGTGTTTTTGTTTCATTGGAAGAATATTTAGGTCATAATCGTCCTCCCTACAATTAATCTTGTCCAATTAGGGTTTTTAACCAATCTTGTGCATCCAATTGGTGTTTTGTGTCATTGGATGAACATTTAGGTCATTTTCGTCCTTCCTAAACTTAATCTTCTCCAATTAGGGTTTCTAACCAATCTTGTGCATCCAATAGGTTTTTTTGTGTCAATGGATGAACAATTAGGTCATTTTCGTCCTCCCTAGGCTTATGCTTGTCCAATTAGGGTTTCTAACCAATCTTATGCATGCAATAGGTGTTTTTGTGTCATTCGATGAACAATAAGGTCATTTTCGTCCACCCTAGGCTAATTCTTGTCCAATTAGGGTTTTTAACCAATCTTGTGCATCCAATAGGTGTTTTGTGTCATTGGATTAACATTTAGGTCATTTTCGTCCTCTTTAAACTTAATCTTGTCCAATTACGGTTTGTAACCAATCTTGTGCATCCAATAGGTGTTTTTGTGTCATTGGATGAACATTTAGGTCATTTTCTTCCTACCTAGGCTTATGCTTGCCTATTTAGGGTTTCTAACCAATTTTGTGCATCCAATAGGTATTTTTGTGTCATTGGATGAACAATTAGGTCATTTTCGTCCACCCTAGGCTAATTCTTGTCCAATTAGGGTTTTTAACCAATCTTGTGCATCCAATAGGTGTTTTGTGTCATTGGATGAACAATTAGGTCATTTTCGTCCTCCCTAGGCTTATTCTTGTCAAATTAGGGTTTCTAACCAATCTTGTGCATCCAATAGGTGTTTTTGTGTCATTGGAAGAATATTTAGGTCATAATCGTCCTCCCTACACTTAATCTTGTCCAATTAGGGTTTTTAACCAATCTTGTGCATCCAATAGGTGTTTTGTGTCATTGGATGAACATTTAGGTCATTTTCGTCCTCGCTAACCTTAATCTTAGTCCAATTAGGGTTTTTAACCAATCTCGTTCATCCAATAGGTGTTTTGTGTCATTGGATGAATAATTAGGTCATTTTCGTCCTCCCTAGGCTAATTCTTGTCCAATTAGGGTTTTTAACCAATCTTGTGCATCCAATAGGTGTTTTGTGTCATTGGATGAACAATTAGGTCATTTTCGTCCTCCCTAGGCTTATTCTTGTCAAATTAGGGTTTCTAACCAATCTTGTGCATCCAATAGGTGTTTTTGTGTCATTAGAAGAATATTCAGGTCATAATCGTCCTCCCTAAACTTAATCTTGTCCAATTAGGGTTTTTAACCAATCTTGTGCATCCAATAGGTGTTTTGTGTCATTGGATGAACATTTAGGTCATTTTCGTCGTCGCTAACCTTAATCTTAGTCCAATTAGGGTTTTTAACCAATCTCGTTCATCCAATAGGTGTTTTGTGTCATTGGATGAATAATTAGGTCATTTTCGTTCTCCCTAGGCTAATTCTTGTCCAATTAGGGTTTTTAACCAATCTTGTGCATCCAATAGGTGTTTTGTGTCATTGGATGAACAATTAGGTCATTTTCGTCCTCCCTAGGCTTATTCTTGTCAAATTAGGGTTTCTAACCAATGTTGTGCCTCCAATAGGTGTTTTTGTGTCATTGGAAGAATATTTAGGTCATAATCGTCCTCCCTACACTTAATCTTGTCCAATTAGGGTTTTTAACCAATCTTGTGCATCCAATAGGTGTTTTGTGTCATTGGATGAACATTTAGGTCTTTTTCGTCCTCCCTAAACTTAAGCTTGTCCAATTAGGGTTTCTAACCAATCTTTTGCATCCAATAGGTGTTTTTTCTCGTTGCATGAACAATTAGGTCATTTTCGTCCTCCCTAGGCTTATTCTTGTCCAATTAGTGCTTCTAACCAATCTTGTGCATCCAATAGGTGTTTTTGTGTCATTGGAAGAATATTTAGGTCATTTTCGTCCTCCCTAGGCTAATTCTTGTCCAATTAGGGTTTCTAACCAATCTTGTGCATGCAATAGGTGTTTTGTGTCATTGGATGAACAAGTAGGTCATTTTCGTCCTCCCTAGGCTTATTCTTGTCCAATTAGGTTTTTAACCAATCTCGTTAATCCAATAGGTGTTTTGTGTCATTGGATGAACATTTAGGTCATTTTCTTCCTCCCTAGGCTTATGCTTGTCCAATTAGGGTTTCTAACCAATCTTGTGCATCCAATAGGTGTTTTTGTGTCATTGGATGAACAATTAGGTCATTTTCGTCCACCCTAGGCTAATTCTTGTCCAATTAGGGTTTTTAACCAATCTTGTGCATCCAATAGGTGTTTTGTGTCATTGGATGAAGAATTAGGTCATTTTCGTCCTCCCTAGGCTAATTCTTGTCCAATTAGGGTTTTTAACCAATCTTGTGCATCCATTTGGTATTTTTGTGTCATTGGAAGAATATTTAGGTCATTTTCGTCCTCCCTAGGCTAATTCTTGTCCAATAAGGGTTTCTAACCAATCTTGTGCATCCAATAGCTGTTTTGTGTCATTGGATGAACATTTAGGTCATTTTCGTCCTCCCTAAACTTGATCTTGTCCAATTAGGGTTTCTAACCAATCTTGTGCATCCAATAGGTGTTTTTGTGTCATCGGAAGAAGATTGAGGTCATTTTCGTCCTCCCTAGGCTTATGGTTGTCCAATTAGGGTTTCTAACCAATCTTGTGCATCCAATAGGTGTTTTTGTGTCATTGGATGAACAATTAGGTTATTTTCGTCCATCCTAGGCTAATTCTTGTCCAATTAGGGTTTTTAACCAATCTTGTGCATCCAATAGGTGTTTTGTGTCATTGGATGAACAATTAGGTCATTTTCGTCCTCCCTAGGCTTATTCTTGTCAAATTAGGGTTTCTAACCAATCTTGTGCATCCAATAGGTGTTTTTGTGTCATTGGAAGAATATTTAGGTCATAATCGTCCTCCCTACAATTAATCTTGTCCAATTAGGGTTTTTAACCAATCTTGTGCATCCAATAGGTGTTTTGTGTCATTGGATGAACATTTAGGTCATTTTTGTCCTTCCTAAACTTAATCTTGTCCAATTAAGGTTTCTAACCAATCTTGTGCATCCAATAGGTTTTTTTGTGTCATTGGATGAACATTTAGGTCATTTTCGTCTTCTCTAGCCTTATGCTTGTCCAATTAGGGTTTCTAACCAATCTGTCATTGGATGAACAATTAGGTCATTTTCGTCCTCCCTAGGCTAATTCTTGTCCAATTAGGGTTTCTAACCAATCTTGTGCATCCAATAGGTGTTTTGTGTCATTGGATGAACAAGTAGGTCATTTTCGTCCTCCCTAGGCTTATTCTTGTCCAATTAGGGTTTTTAACCAATCTTGTGCATCCAATAGGTGTTTTGTGTCATTGGATGAACATTTAGGTCATTTTCGTCCTCGCTAAACTTAATCATGTCCAATTAGGGTTTCTAAGAAATCTTGTGCATCCAATAGGTGTTTTTGTGTCATTGGATGAACATTTAGGTCATTTTCGTCCTCCCTAGGCTTATGCTTGTCCAATTAGGGTTTCTAACCAATCTTGTGCATCCAATAGGTGTTTTTGTGTCATTGGATGAACAATTAGGTCATTTTCGTCCACCCTAGGCTAATTCTTGTCCAATTAGGGTTTTTAACCAATCTTGGGCATCCAATAGGTGTTTTGTGTCATTGGATGAACAATTAGGTCATTTTCGTCCTCCCTAGGCTTATTCTTGTCAAATTAGGGTTTCTAACCAATCTTGTGCATCCAATAGGTGTTTTTGTGTCATTGGAAGAATATTTAGGTCATAATCGTCCTCCCTACACTTAATCTTGTCCAATTAGGGTTTTTAACCAATCTTGTGCATCCAATAGGTGTTTTGTGTCATTGGATGAACATTTAGGTCATTTTCGTCCTTCCTAAACTTAATCTTGTCCAATTTGGGTTTCTAACCAATCTTGTGCATCCAATAGGTGTTTTTGTGTCTTTGGAAGAACAATTAGGTGATTTTCGTCCTCCCTAGGCTTATTCTTGTCCAATTAGGGTGTTTAACCAATCTTGTGCATCCAATAGGTGTTTTGTGTCATTGGATGAACAATTAGGTCATTTTCGTCCTCCCTAGGCTTATACTTGTCAAATTAGGGTTTCTAACCAATCTTGTGCGTCCAATAGGTGTTTTTGTGTCATTGGAAGAATATTTAGGTCATAATCGTCCTCCCTACACTTAATCTTGTCCAATTAGGGTTTTTAACCAATCTTGTGCATCCAATAGGTGTTTTGTGTCATTGGATGAACAATTAGGTCATTTTCGTCCTCCCTAGGCTTATACTTGTCAAATTAAGGTTTCTAACCAATCTTGTGCGTCCAATAGCTGTTTTTGTGTCATTGGAAGAATATTTAGGTCATAATCGTCCTCCCTACACTTAATCTTGTCCAATTAGGGTTTTTAACCAATCTTGTGCATCCAATAGGTGTTTTGTGTCATTGGATGAACATTTAGGTCATTTTCGTCCTTCCTAAACTTAATCTTGTCCAATTAGGGTTTCTAACCAATCTTGTGCATCCAATAGGTGTTTTTGTGTCGTTGGAAGAACAATTAGGTGATTTTCGTCCTCCTTAAGCTAATTCTTGTCCAATTAGGGTTTCTAACCAATCTTGTGCATCCAATAGGTGTTTTTGTGTCGTTGGAAGAACAATTAGGTGATTTTCGTCCTCCTTAAGCTAATTCTTGTCCAATTAAGGTTTCTAACCAATCTTGTGCATCCAATAGGTGTTTTTGTGTCATTGGAAGAATATTTAGGTCATAATCGTCCTCCCTACACTTAATCTTGTCCAATTAGGGTTTTTAACCAATCTTGTGCATCCAATAGGTGTTTTGTGTCATTGGATGAACATTTAGGTCATTTTCGTCCTTCCTAAACTTAATCTTGTCCAATTAGGGTTTCTAACCAATCTTGTGCATCCAATAGGTGTTTTTGTGTCGTTGGAAGAACAATTAGGTGATTTTCGTCCTCCCTAAGCTAATTCTTGTCCAATTAGGGTTTCTAACCAATCTTTTGCATCCAATAGGTGTTTTGTGTCATTGGATGAATATTTAGGTCATTTTCGTCCTCCCTACACTTAATCTTGTCCAATTAAGGTTTCTAACCAATCTTGTGCATCCAATAGGTGTTTTTGTGTCATTGGATGAACATTTAAATCTTTTTCGTCCTCCCTAAACTTAATCTTGTCCAATTACGGTTTCTAACCAATCTTGTGTATCCAATAGGGGTTTTTGTGTCATTGGATGAATAATTAGGTCATTTTCGTCCTCCATAGGCTAATTCTTGTCCAATTAGGGTTTCTAACCAATCTTGTGCATCCAATAGGTGTTTTGTGTCATTGGATGAACAAGTAGGTCATTTTAGTCCTCCCTAGGCTTATTCTTGTCCAATTAGGGTTTTAAACCAATCTTGGGCATCCAATAGGTGTTTTGTGTCATTGGATGAACATTTAGGTCTTTTTCGTCCTCCCTAAACTTATTCTTTTCCCATTAGGGTTTCTAACCAATCTTGTGCATCCAATAGGTGTTTTGTGTCATTGCATGAACAATTAGGTCATTTTCGTCCTCCCTAGGCTTATTCTTGTCCAATTAGTGCTTCTAGCCAATCTTGTGCATCCAATAGGTGTTTTTGTGTCATTGGAAGAATATTTAGGTCATTTTCGTCCTCCCTAGGCTAATTCTTGTCCAATTAGGGTTTCTAACCAATCTTGTGCATGCAATAGGTGTTTTTGTGTCATTGGATGAACATTTAGGTCTTTTTCGTCCTCCCTAAACTTAATCCTGTCCAATTACGGTTTCTAACCAATCTTGTGTATCCATTAGGTGTTATTGTGTCATTGGATGAATAATTAGGTCATTTTCGTCCTCCCTAGGCTAATTCTTGTCCAATTAGGGTTTCTAACCAATCTTGTGCATCCAATAGGTGTTTTGTGTCATTGGATTAACAAGTAGGTCATTTTCGTCCTCCCTAGGCTTATTCTTGTCCAATTAGGGTTTTTAACCAATCTTGTGCATCCAATAGGTGTTTTGTGTAATTGGATGAACATTTAGGTCATTTTCTTCCTCGCTAAACTTAATCATGTCCAATTAGGGTTTCTAACAAATCTTGTGCATCCAATAGGTGTTTTTGTGTCATTGGATGAACATTTAGGTCATTTTCGTCCTCCCTAGGCTTATGCTTGTCCAATTAGGGTTTCTAACCAATCTTGTGCATCCAATAGGTGTTTTTGTGTCATTGGATGAACAATTAGGTCATTTTCGTCCACCCTAGGCTAATTCTTGTCCAATTAGGGTTTCTAACCAATCTTGTGCATCGAATTGGTCTTTTGTGTCATTGGATGAACAATTAGGTCATTTTCGTCCTCCCTAGGCTAATTCTTGTCCAATTAGGGTTTTTAACCAATCTTGTGCATCCAATAGGTGTTTTGTGTCATTGGATGAACAAGTAGGTCATTTTCGTCCTCCCTAGGCTTATTCTTGTCCAATTAGGGTTTTTAACCAATCTTGTGCATCCAATAGGTGTTTTGTGTCATTGGATGAACAAGTAGGTCATTTTAGTCCTCCCTAGGCTTATTCTTGTCCAATTAGGGTTTTAAACCAATCTTGTGCATCCAATAGGTGTTTTGTGTCATTGGATGAACATTTAGGTCTTTTTCGTCCTCGCTAAACTTAATCTTGTCAAATTAGGGTTTCTAACCAATCTTGTGCATCCAATAGGTGTTTTTGTGTCATTGGATGAACATTTAGGTCATTTTCGCCCTCCCTAGGCTTATTCTTGTCCAATTAGTGCTTCTAACCAATCTTGTGCATCCAATAGGTGATTTTGTGTCATTGGAAGAATATTTAGGTCATTTTCGTCCTCCCTAGGCTAATTCTTGTCCAATTAGGGTTTCTAACCAATCTTGTGCATCCAATAGGTGTTTTGTGTCATTGGATGAACATTTAGGTCATTTTCGTCCTCCCTAGGCTAATTCTTGTCCAATTAGGGTTTTTAACCAATCTTGTGCATCCAATAGGTGTTTTGTGTCATTGGATGAACAAGTAGGTCATTTTCGTCCTCCCTAGGCTTATTCTTGTCCAATTAGGGTTTTTAACCAATCTTGTGCATCCAATAGGTGTTTTGTGTCATTGGATGAACAATTAGGTCATTTTCGTCCTCCCTAGGCTTATACTTGTCAAATTAGGGTTTCTAACCAATCTTGTGCATCCAATAGGTGTTTTTGTGTCATTGGAAGAATATTTAGGTCATTTTCGTCCTCCCTAGGCTAATTCTTGTCCAATTAGGGTTTCTAACCAATCATGTGCATCCAATAGGTTTTTTTGTGTCATTGGATGAACAATTAGGTCATTTTCGTCTTCCTTGGCCTAAATCTTGTCCAATTAGGGTTTCTAACCAATCTTGTGCATCCAATAGGTGTTTTCTGTCATTGGATGAACAAGTAGGTCATTTTCGTCCTCCCTAGGCTTATTCTTGTCCAATTAGGGTTTTTAACCAATCTTGTGCATCCAATAGGTGTTTTGTGTCATTGGATTAAAATTTAGGTCATTTTCGTCCTCTTTAAACTTAATCTTGTCCAATTACGGTTTCTAACCAATCTTGTGCATCCAATAGGTGTTTTTGTGTCATCGGATGAACATTGAGGTCATTTTCGTCCTCCCTAGGCTTATGCTTGTCCAATTAGGGTTTCTAACCAATCTTGTGCATCCAATAGGTGTTTTTGTGTCATTGGATGAACAATTAGGTCATTTTCGTCCACCCTAGGCTAATTCTTGTCCAATTAGGGTTTTTAACCAATCTTGTGCATCAAATAGGTGTTTTGTGTCATTGGATGAACAATTAGGTCATTTTCGTCCTCCCTAGGCTTATTCTTGTCAAATTAGGGTTTCTAACCAATCTTGTGCATCCAATAGGTGTTTTTGTGTCATTGGAAGAATATTTAGGTCATAATCGTCCTCCCTACACTTAATCTTGTCCAATTAGGGTTTTTAACCAATCTTGTGCATCCAATAGGTGTTTTGTGTCATTGGATGAACAATTAGGTCATTTTTGTCCTCCCTAGGCTTATTCTTGTCCAATTAGGGTTTTTAACCAATCTTGTGCATCCAATAGGTGTTTTGTGTCATTGGATGAACATTTAGGTCATTTTCGTCCTCGCTAAACTTAATCTTAGTCCAATTAGGGTTTCTAACCAATCTTGTGCATCCAATAGGTGTTTTTGTGTCATTGGATGAACAATTAGGTCATTTTCGTCCACCCTAGGCTAATTCTTGTCCAATTAGGGTTTTTAACCAATCTTGTGCATCCAATCGGTGTTTTGTGTCATTGGATGAACAATTAGGTCATTTTCGTCCTCCCTAGGCTTATTCTTGTCAAATTAGGGTTTCTAACCAATCTTGTGCATCCAATAGGTGTTTTTGTGTCATTGGAAGAATATTTAGGTCATAATCGTCCTCCCTACACTTAATCTTGTCCAATTAGGGTTTTTAACCAATCTTGTGCATCCAATAGGTGTTTTGTGTCATTGGATGAACAATTAGGTCATTTTCGTCCTCCCTAGGCTTATTCTTGTCAAATTAGGCTTTCTAACCAATCTTGTGCATCGAATAGGTGTTTTTGTGTCATTGGAAGAATATTTAGGTCATAATCGTCCTGCCTACACTTAATCTTGTCCAATTAAGGTTTCTAACCAATCTTGTGCATCCAATAGGTGTTTTTGTGTCATTGGATGAACATTTAGGTCTTTTTCGTCCTCCCTAAACTTAATCTTGTCCAATTACGGTTTCTAACCAATCTTGTGTATCCCATAGGTGTTTTTGTGTCATTGGATGAATAATTAGGTCATTTTCGTCCTCCCTAGGCTAATTCTTGTCCAATTAGGGTTTCTAACCAATCTTGTGCATCCAATAGGTGTTTTGTGTCATTGGATGAACAAGTAGGTCATTTTAGTCCTCCCTAGGCTTCTTCTTGTCCAATTAGGGTTTTAAACCAATCTTGTGCATCCAATAGGTGTTTTGTGTCATTGGATGAACATTTAGGTCATTTTCGTCCTCCCTAAACTTAATCTTTTCCAATTAGGGTTTCTAACCAATCTTGTGCATCCAATAGATGTTTTGTGTCATTGCATGAACAATTAGGTCATTTTCGTCGTCGCTAGGCTTATTCTTCTCCAATTAGTGCTTCTAACCAATCTTGTGCATCCAATAGGTGTTTTGTGTCATTGGATGAACATTTAGGTCTTTTTCGTCCTCCCTAAACTTAATCTTTTCCAATTAGGGTTTCTAACCAATCTTGTGCATCCAATAGGTGTTCTGTGTCATTGCATGACCAATTAGGTCATTTTCGTCCTCCCTAGGCTTATTCTTGTCCAATTAGTGCTTCTAACCAATCTTGTGCATCCAATAGGTGTTTTTGTGTCATTGGAAGAATATTTAGGTCATTTTCGTCCTCCCTAGGCTAATTCTTGTCCAATTAGGGTTTCTAACCAATCTTGTGCATGCAATTGGTGTTTTGTGTCATTGGATGAACAAGTAGGTCATTTTCGTTCTCCCTAGGCTTATTCTTGTCCAATTAGGGTTTTTAACCAATCTTGTGAGTCCAATAGGTGTTTTGTGTCATTGGATGAACATTTAGGTCATTTTCATCCTCGCTAAACTTAATCTTTTCCAATTAGGGTTTCTAACCAATCTTGTGCATCCAATAGGTGTTTTTGTGTCATTGGATGAACATTTAGGTCATTTTCGTCCTCCCTAGGCTTATGCTTGTCCAATTAGGGTTTCTAACCAATCTTGTGCATCCAATAGGTGTTTTTGTGTCATTGGATGAACAATTACGTCATGTTCGTCCACCCAAGGCTAATTCTTGTCCTATTTGGGTTTTTAACCAATCTTGTGCATCCAATAGGTGTTTTGTGTCATTGGATGAACAATTAGGTCATTTTCGTCCTCCCTAGGCTTATTCTTGTCAAATTAGGGTTTCTAACCAATCTTGTGCATCCAATAGGTGTTTTTGTGTCATTGGAAGAATATTTAGGTCATAATCGTCCTCCCTACACTTAATCTTGTCCAATTAGGGTTTTTAACCAATCTTGTGCATCCAATAGGTGTTTTGTGTCATTGGATGAACATTTAGGTCATTTTCGTCCTTCCTAAACTTAATCTTGTCCAATTAGGGTTTCTAACCAATCATGTGCATCCAATAGGTGTTTTTGTGTCATTGGAAGAACAATTAGGTGATTTTCGTCCTCCCTAAGCTAATTCTTGTCCAATTAGGGTTTCTAACCAATCTTTTGCATCCAATAAGTGTTTTGTATCATTGGATGAATATTTAGGTCATTTTCGTCCTCCCTACACTTAATCTTGTCCAATTAAGGTTTCAAACCAATCTTGTGCATCCAATAGGTGTTTTTGTGTCATTGGATGAACATTTATGTCTTTTTTGTCCTCCCTAAACTTAATCTTGTCCAATTACGGTTTCTAACCAATCTTGTGTATCCAATAGGTGTTTTTGTGTCATTGGATGAATAATTAGGTCATTTTCGTCCTCCCTAGGCTAATTCTTGTCCAATTAGGATTTCTAACCAATCTTGTGCATCCAATAGGTGTTTTGTGTCATTGGATGAACAATTAGGTCATTTTAGTCCTCCCTAGGCTTATTCTTGGCCAATTAGGGTTTTAAACCAATCTTGTGCATCCAATAGGTGTTTTGTGTCATTGGATGAACATTTAGGTCTTTTTCGTCCTCCCTAAACTTCATCTTTTCCAATTAGGGTTTCTAACCAATCTTGTGCATCCAATAGGTGTTTTGTGTCATTGGATGAACATTTAGGTCATTTTCGTCCTTCCTAAACTTAATCTTGTCCTATTAGGGTTTCTAACCAATCTTGTGCATCCAATAGGTGTTTTGTGTCATTGGATGAACAAGTAGGTCATTTTAGTCCTCCCTAGGCTTATTCTTGTCCAATTAGGGTTTTTAACCAATCTTGTACATCCAATAGGTGTTTTGTCTCATTGCATGAACAATTAGGTCATTTTCGTCCTCCCAAGGCTTATGCTTGTCCAATTAGGGTTTCTAACCAATCTTGTGCATCCAATAGTTGTTTTTGTGTCATTGGATGAACAATTAGGTCATTTTCGTCCTCCCTGGGCTAATTCTTGTCCAATTAGGGTTTCTAACCAATCTTATGCATCCAATAGGTGTTTTGTGTCATTGGAAGAACAATTAGGTGCTTTTCGTCCTCCCTAAGCTAATTCTTGTCCAATTTGGGTTTCTAACCTATCTTTTGCATCCAATGGCTGTTTTTGTGTCATTGGAAGAATATTTACGTCATAATCGTCCTCCCTACACTTAATCTTGTCCAATTAGGGTTTTTAACCAATCTTGTGCATCCAATAGGTGTTTTGTGTCATTGGATGAACATTTAGGTCATTTTCGTCCTTCCTAAACTTAATCTTGTCCTATTAGGGTTTCTAACCAATCTTGTGCATCTAATAGGTGTTTTTGTGTTATTGGAAGAACTATTAGGTGATTTTCGTCCTCCCTAAGCTAATTCTTGTCCAATTAGGGTTTCTAACCAATCTTGTGCATCCAATAGCTGTTTTTGTGTCATTGGATGAACAATTAGGTCATTTTCGTCCTCCCTGGGCTAATTCTTGTCCAATTAGGGTTTCTAACCAATCTTGTGCATCCAATAGGTGTTTTGTGTCATTGGAAGAACAATTAAGTGATTTTCGTCCTCCCTAAGCTAATTCTTGTCCAATTTGGGTTTCTAACCTATCTTTTGCATCCAATAGTTGTTTTTGTGTCATTGGAAGAATATTTACGTCATAATCGTCCTCCCTACACTTAATCTTATCCAATTAGGGTTTTTAACCAATCTTGTGCATCCAATAGGTGTTTTGTGTCATTGGATGAACATTTAGGTCATTTTCGTCCTTCCTAAACTTAATCTTGTCCTATTAGGGTTTCTAACCAATCTTGTGCATCCAATAGGTGTTTTTGTGTTATTGGAAGAACAATTAGGTGATTTTCGTCCTCCCTAAGCTAATTCTTGTCCAATTAGGGTTTCTAACCAATCTTTTGCATCCAATAGGTGTTTTGTGTCATTGGATGAATATTTAGGTCATTTTCGTCCTCCCTACACTTAATCTTGTCAAATTAGGGTTTCTAACCAATCTTGTGCATCCAATAGGTGTTTTTGTGTCATTGGAAGAATATTTAGGTCATAATCGTCCGACCTACACTTAATCTTGTCCAATTAGGGTTTTTAACCAATCTTGTGCATCCAATAGGTGTTTTGTGTCATTGGATGAACATTTAGGTCATTTTCGTCCTTCCTAAACTTAATCTTGTCCAATTAGGGTTTTTAACCAATCTTGTGCATCCAATAGGTGTTTTTGTGTTATTGGAAGAACAATTAGGTGATTTTCGTCCTCCCTAAGCTAATTCTTGTCCAATTAGGGTTTCTAACCAATCTTTTGCATCCAATAGGTGTTTTGTGTCATTGGATGAATATTTAGGTCATTTTCGTCCTCCCTACACTTAATCTTGTCCAATTAGGGTTTCTAACCAATCTTGTGCATCCCATAGGTGTTTTTGTGTCATTGGATGAACATTTGGGTCTATCTCGTCCTCCCTAAACTTAATCTTGTCCAATTACGGTTTCTAACCAATCTTGTGTATCCAATAGATGTTTTTTTGTCATTGGATGAATAATTAGGTCATTTTCGTCCTCCCTAGGCTAATTCTTGTCCAATTTGGGTTTCTAACCAATCTTGTGCATCCAATAGGTGTTTTGTGTCATTGGATGAACAAGTAGGTCATTTTAGTCCTCCCTAGGCTTATACTTGTCCAATTAGGGTTTTAAACCAATCTTTTGCATCCAATAGGTGTTTTGTGTCATTGGATGAACATTTAGGTCTTTTTCGTCCTCCCTAAACTTAATCTTGTCAAGTTAGGGTTTCTAACCAATCTTGTGCATCCAAAAGGTGTTTTGTGTCATTGCATGAACAATTAGGTCATTTTCGTCCTCCCTAGGCTTATTCTTGTCCAATTAGTGCTTCTAACCAATCTTGTGCATCCAATAGGTGTTTTTGTGTCATTGGAATATTTAGGTCATTTTCGTCCTCCCTAAGCTAATTCTTGTCCAATTAGGGTTTCTAACCAATCTTGTGCATCCAATAGGTGTTTTGTGTCATTGGATGAACAAGTAGGTCATTTTCGTCCTCCCTAGGCTTATTCTTGTCCAATTAGGGTTTTTAACCAATCTTGTGCATCCAATAGGTGTTTTGTGTCATTGGATGAACATTTAGGTCATTTTCTTCCTCGCTGAACTTAATCTTGTCCAATTAGGGTTTCTAACCAATCTTGTGCATCCAATAGGTTTTTTTGTGTCATTGGATGAACATTTAGGTCATTTTCGTCTTCTCTAGGCTTATGCTTGTCCAATTAGGGTTTCTAACCAATCTTGTACATCCAATAGGTGTTTTTGTGTCATTGGATGAACAATTAGGTCATTTTCGTCCTCCCTAGGCTAATTCTTGTCCAATTAGGGTTTCTAACCAATCTTGTGCATCCAATAGGTGTTTTGTGTCATTGGATGAAAAATTAGGTCATTTTTGTCCTCCCTAGGCTAATTCTTATCCAATTAGGGTTTTTAACCAATCTTGTGCATCTAATAGGTGTTTTGTGTCATTGGATGAACATTTTCGTCATTTTCGTCCTCCCTAAACTTAATCTTGTCCAATTAGGGTTTCTAACCAATCTTATGCATCCAATAGGTGTTTTTGTGTCATTGGATGAACAATTAGGTCATTTTCGTCCTCCCTAGGCTAATTCTTGTCCAATTAGGGTTTATAACAAATTTTGTGCATCCAATAGGTGTTTTGTGTCATTGGATGAACAATTAGGTCATTTTTGTCCTCCCTAGGCTAATTCTTGTCCAATTAGGGTTTTTAACCAATCTTGTGCATCCAATAGGTGTTTTGTGTCATTGGATGAACATTTAGGTCATTTTCGTCCTCCCTAAACTTAATCTTGTCCAATTAGGGTTTTTAACCAATCTTGTGCATCCAATAGGTGTTTTGTGTCATTGGATGAACATTTAGGTCATTTTTGTCCTCCCTAAACTTAATCTTGTCCAATTAGGGTTTCTAACCAATCTTGTGCATCCAATAGGTGTTTTTGTGTCATTGGATGAACATTTAGGTCATTTTCGTCCTCCCTAGGCTTATGCTTGTCCAATTAGGGTTTCTAACCAATCTTGTGCATGCAATAGGTGTTTTGTGTCATTGGATGAACAAGTAGGTCATTTTCGTCCTCCCTAGGCTTATTCTTGTCCAATTAGGGTTTTTAACCAATCTTGTACATCCAATAGGTGTTTTGTGTCATTGGATGAACAATTAGGTCATTTTCGTCCTCCCTAGGCTTATTCTTGTCAAATTAGGGTTTCTAACCAATCTTGTGCATCCAATAGGTGTTTTTGTGTCATTGGAAGAATATTTAGGTCATAATCGTCCTCCCTAAACTTAATCTTTTCCCATTAGGGTTTCTAACCAATCTTGTGCATCCAATAGGTGTTTTGTGTCATTTCATGAACAATTAGATCATTTTCGTCCTCCCTAGGCTTATTCTTGTCCAATTAGTGCTTCTAACCAATCTTGTGCATCCAATAGGTGTTTTTGTGTCATTGGAAGAATATTTAGGTCATTTTCGTCCTCCCTAGGCTAATTCTTGTCCAATTAGGGTTTCTAACCAATCTTGTGCATGCAATAGGTGTTTTTGTGTCATTGGATAAACATTGAGGTCTTTTTCGTCCTCCCTAAACTTAATCCTGTCCAATTACGGTTTCTAACCAATCTTGTGTATCCAATAGGTGTTATTGTGTCATTGGATGAATAATTATGTCATTTTCGTCCTCCCTAGGCTAATTCTTGTCCAATTAGGGTTTCTAACCAATCTTGTGCATCCAATAGGTGTTTTGTGTCATTGGATGAACAAGTAGGTCATTTTCGTCCTCCCTAGGCTTATTCTTGTCCAATTAGGGTTTTTAACCAATCTTGTGCATCCAATAGGTGTTTTGTGTCATTGGATGAACATTTAGGTCATTTTCGTCCTCGCTAAACTTAATCTTTTCCAATTAGGGTTTCTAACGAATCTTGTGCATCCAATAGGTGTTTTTGTGTCATTGGATGAATAATTAGGTCATTTTCGTCCTCCCTAGGCTAATTCTTGTCCAATTAGGGTTTCTAACCAATCTTGTGCATGCAATAGGTGTTTTGTGTCATTGGATGAACAAGTAGGTCATTTTCGTCCTCCCTAGGCTTATTCTTGTCCAATTAGGGTTTTTAACCAATCTTGTGCATCCAATAGGTGTTTTGTGTCATTGGATGAACATTTAGGTCATTTTAGTCCTCCCTAGGCTTATTCTTGTCCAATTAGGGTTTTAAACCAATCTTGTGCATCCAATAGGTGTTTTGTGTCATTGCATGAACAATTATGTCTTTTTCGTCCTCCCTAGGCTTATTCTTGTCCAATAAGTGCTTCTAACCAATCTTGTGCATCCAATAGGTGTTTTTGTGTCATTGGAAGAATATTTAGGTCATTTTCGTCCTCCCTAGGCTAATTCTTGTCCAATTAGGGTTTCTAACCAATCTTGTGCATGCAATAGGTGTTTTGTGTCATTGGATGAACAAGTAGGTCATTTTCGTCCTCCCTAGGCTTATTCTTGTCCAATTAGGTTTTTAACCAATCTCGTTCATCCAATAGGTGTTTTGTGTCATTGGATGAACATTTAGGTCATTTTCGTCCTCGCTAAACATAATCTTGTCCAATTAGGGTTCCTAACCAATCTTGGGCATCCAATAGGTGTTTTTGTGTCATTGGATGAACATTTAGGTCATTTTCGTCCTCCCTAGGCTTATGCTTGTCCAATTAGGGTTTCTAACCAATCTTGTGCATCCAATAGGTGTTTTGTGTCATTGGATGAACAAGTAGGTCATTTTCGTCCTCGCTAGGCTTATTCTTGTCCAATTAGGGTTTTTAACCAATCTTGTGCATCCAATAGGTGTTTTGTGTCATCGGATGAACATTTAGGTCATTTTCGTCCTCCCTAAACTTAATCTTGTCCAGTTAGGGTTTCTAACCAATCTTGTGCATCCAATAGGTGTTTTTGTGTCATTGGATGAACATTTAGGTCATTTTCGTTCTCCCTAGGCTTATGCTTGTCCAATTAGGGTTTCTAACCAATCTTGTGCATCCAATAGGTGTTTTTGTGTCATTGGATGAACAATTAGGTCATTTTCGTCCACCCTAGGCTAATTCTTGTCCAATTAGGGTTTTTAACCAATCTTGTGCATCCAATAGGTGTTTTGTGTTATTGGATGAACAATTAGGTCATTTTTGTCCACCCTAGGCTTATTCTTGTCAAATTAGGGTTTCTAACTAATCTTGTGCATCCAATAGGTGTTTTTGTGTCATTGGAAGAATATTTAGGTCATAATCGTGCTCCCTATAATTAATCTTGTCCAATTAGGGTTTTTAACCAATCTTGTGCATCCAATAGGTGTTTTGTGTCATTGGATGAACATTTAGGTCATTTTCGTCCTTCCTAAACTTAATCATGTCCAATTAGGGTTTCTAACCAATCTTGTGCATCCAATAGGTGTTTTTGTGTCATTGGATGAACAATTAGGTCATTTTCGTCCACCCTAGGCTAATTCTTGTCCAATTAGGGTTTTTAACCAATCTTGTGCATCCAATAGGTGTTTTGTGTTATTGGATGAACAATTAGGTCATTTTTGTCCACCCTAGGCTTATTCTTGTCAAATTAGGGTTTCTAACCAATCTTGTGCATCCAATAGGTGTTTTTGTGTCATTGGAAGAATATTTAGGTCATAATCGTACTCCCTACTATTAATCTTGTCCAATTAGGGTTTTTAACCAATCTTGTGCATCCAATAGGTGTTTTGTGTCATTGGATGAACATTTAGGTCATTTTCGTCCTTCCTAAACTTAATCATGTCCTATTAGGGTTTCTAACCAATCTTGTGCATCCAATAGGTTTTTTTGTGTCATTGGATGAACATTTAGGTCATTTTCGTCCTCCCTAGGCTTATGCTTGTCCAATTAGGGTTTCTAACCAATCTTGTGCATCCAATAGGTGTTTTTGTGTCATTGGATGAACAATTAGGTCATTTTGGCCCTCCCTGGGCTAATTCTTGTCCAATTAGGGATTCTAACCAATCTTGTGCATCCAATAGGTGTTTTGTGTCATTGGATGAACAAGTAGGTCATTTTCGTCCTCCCTAGGCTTATTCTTGTCCAATTAGGGTTTTTAACCAATCTTGTGCATCCAATAGGTGTTTTGTGTCATTGGATGAACATTTGTCATTTTCGTCCTCGCTAAACTTAATCTTGTCCAATTAGGGTTTCTAACCAATCTTGTGCATCCAATAGGTGTTTTTGTGTCATTGGATGAACATTTAGGTCATTTTCGTCCTCACTAGGCTTATGCTTGCCCAATTAGGGTTTCTAACCAATCTTGTGCATCCAATAGGTGTTTTTGTGTCATTGGATGAACAATTAGGTCATTTTCCTCCACCCTAGGCTAATTCTTGTCCAATTAGGGTTTTTAACCAATCTTGTGCATCCAATAGGTGTTTTGTGTCATTGGATGAACAAGTAGGTCATTTTCGTCCTCCCTAGGCTTATTCTTGTCCAATTAGGGTTTTTAACCAATCTTGTGCATCTAATAGGTGTTTTGTGTCATTGGATGAACATTTAGGTCATTTTCGTCCTCGCTGAACTTAATCTCGTCCAATTAGGGTTTCTAACCAATCTTGTGCATTCAAGAGCAGTTTTTGTGTCATTGGATGAACATTTAGGTCATTTTCGTCCTCCCTAGGCTTATGCTTGTCCAATTTGGGTTTCTAACTAATCTTGTGCATCCAATAGGTGTTTTTGTGTCATTGGATGAACAATTAGGTCATTTTTGTCCACCCTAGGCTAATTCTTGTCCAATTAGGGTTTTTAACCAATCTTGTGCATCCAATAGGTGTTTTGTGTCATTGGATGAACAATTAGGTCATTTTCGTCCTCCCTAGGCATATTCTTGTCAAATTAGGGTTTCTAACCAATCTTGTGCATCCAATAGGTGTTTTTGTGTCATTGGAAGAATATTTAGGTCATAATCGTCCTCCCTAAACTTAATCTTGTCCAATTAGGGTTTCTAACCAATCTTGTGCATCCAATAGGTGTTTTTGTGTCATTGGATGAACATTTAGGTCATTTTCGTCCTCCCTAGGGTTATGCTTGTCCAATTAGGGTTTCTAACCAATCTTGTGCATCCAATAGGTGTTTTTGTGTCATTGGATGAACAATTAGGTCATTTTCGTCCACCCTAGGCTAATTCTTGTCCAATTAGGGTTTTTAACCAATCTTGTACATCCAATAGGTGTTTTGTGTCATTGGATGAACAATTAGGTCATTTTCGTCCTCCCTAGGCTTATTCTTGTCAAATTAGGGTTTCTAACCAATCTTGTGCATCCAATAGGTGTTTTTGTGTCATTGGAAGAATATTTAGGTCATAATCGTCCTCCCTACAATTAATCTTGTCCAATTAGGGTTTTTAACCAATCTTGTGCATCCAATAGGTGTTTTGTGTCATTGGATGAACATTTAGGTCATTTTTGTCCTTCCTAAACTTAATCTTGTCCAATTAAGGTTTCTAACCAATCTTGTGCATCCAATAGGTTTTTTTGTGTCATTGGATGAACATTTAGGTCATTTTCGTCTTCTCTAGGCTTATGCTTGTCCAATTAGGGTTTCTAACCAATCTGTCATTGGATGAACAATTAGGTCATTTTCGTCCTCCCTAGGCTAATTCTTGTCCAATTAGGGTTTCTAACCAATCTTGTGCATCCAATAGGTGTTTTGTGTCATTGGATGAACAAGTAGGTCATTTTCGTCCTCCCTAGGCTTATTCTTGTCCAATTAGGGTTTTTAACCAATCTTGTGCATCCAATAGGTGTTTTGTGTAATTGGATGAACATTTAGGTCATTTTCTTCCTCGCTAAACTTAATCATGTCCAATTAGGGTTTCTAACAAATCTTGTGCATCCAATAGGTGTTTTTGTGTCATTGGATGAACATTTAGGTCATTTTCGTCCTCCCTAGGCTTATGCTTGTCCAATTAGGGTTTCTAACCAATCTTGTGCATCCAATAGGTGTTTTTGTGTCATTGGATGAACAATTAGGTCATTTTCGTCCTCCCTGGGCTAATTCTTGTCCAATTAGGGTTTCTAACCAATCTTGTGCATCCAATAGGTGTTTTGTGTCATTGGAAGAACAATTAAGTGATTTTCGTCCTCCCTAAGCTAATTCTTGTCCAATTTGGGTTTCTAACCTATCTTTTGCATCCAATAGTTGTTTTTGTGTCATTGGAAGAATATTTACGTCATAATCGTCCTCCCTACACTTAATCTTATCCAATTAGGGTTTTTAACCAATCTTGTGCATCCAATAGGTGTTTTTGTGTCATTGGATGAACATTTAGGTCATTTTCGTCCTTCCTAAACTTAATCTTGTCCTATTAGGGTTTGTAACCAATCTTGTGCATCCAATAGGTGTTTTGTGTCATTGGATGAACAAGTAGGTCATTTTAGTCCTCCCTAGGCTTATTCTTGTCCAATTAGGGTTTTTAACCAATCTTGTACATCCAATAGGTGTTTTGTCTCATTGCATGAACAATTAGGTCATTTTCGTCCTCCCTACGCTTATTCTTGTCCAATTTGGTGCTTCTAACCAATCTTGTGCATCCAATAGGTGTTTTTGTGTCATTGGAAGAATATTTAGGTCATTTTCGTCCTCCCTAAGCTAATTCTTGTCCAATTAGGGTTTCTAACCAATCTTGTGCATCCAATAGGTGTTTTGTGTCATTGGATGAACAAGTAGGTCATTTTCGTCCTCCCTAGGCTTATTCTTGTCCAATTAGGGTTTTTAACCAATCTTGTGCATCCAATAGGTGTTTTGTGTCATTGGATGAACATTTAGGTCATGTTCATCCTCCCTAAACTTAATGTTGTACAATTAGGGTTTCTAACCAATTTGGTGCATCCAATAGGTGTTTTTGTGTCATTGGATGAACATTTAGGTCATTTTCGTCCTCCCTAGGCTTATGGTTGTCCGATTAGGGTTTTTAACCAATCTTGTGCATCCAATAGGTGTTTTTGTGTCATTGGATGAACAATTAGGTCATTTTCTTCCTCCCTAGGCTAATTCTTGTCCAATTAGGGTTTCTAACCAATCTTGTGCATCCAATAGGTGTTTTGTGTCATTGGATGAACATTTAGGTCATTTTCGTCGCCCCTAAACTTAATCTTGTCCAATTAGGATTTCTAACCAATCTTGTGCATCCAATAGGTGTTTTTGTGTCATTAGATGAACATTTAGGTCATTTTCGTCCTCCCTAGGCTTATTCTTGTCCAATTAGGGTTTCTAACCAATCTTGTGCATCCAATAGGTGTTTTTGTGTCATTGGATGAACATTTAGGTCATTTTCGTCCTCCCTAGGCTAATTCTTGTCCAATTAGGGTTTCTAACCAATCTTGTGCATCCAATAGGTGTTTTGTGTCGTTGGATGAACAACTAGGTCATTTTCGTCCTCCCTAGGCTTATTCTTGTCCAATTAGGGTTTTTAACCAATCTTGTGCATCCAATAGGTGTTTTGTGTCATTGGATGAAAATTTAGGTGATTTTCGTCCTCGCTAAACTTAATCTTGTCCAATTAGGGTTTCTAACCAATCTTGTGCATCCAATAGGTGTTTTGGTGTCATTGGATGAACATTTAGGTCATTTTCGTCCTCACTAGGCTTATGCTTGCCCAATTAGGGTTTCTAACCAATCTTGTGCATCCAATAGGTGTTTTTGTGTCATTGGATGAACAATTAGGTCATTTTCCTCCACCCTAGGCTAATTCTTGTCCAATTAGAGTTTTTAACCAATCTTGTGCATCCAATAGGTGTTTTGTGTTATTGGATGAACAATTAGGTCATTTTCGTCATCCCTAGGCTTATTCTTGTCAAATTAGGGTTTCTAACCAATGTTGTGCATCCAATAGGTGTTTTTGTGTCATTGGAAGAATATTTAGGTCATAATCGTTCTCCCTACAATTAATCTTGTCCAATTAGGGTTTTTAACCAATCTTGTGCATCCAATGGGTGGTTTGTGTCATTGGATGAATATTTAGGTCTTTTTCGTTCTTCCTAAACTTAATCTTGTCCAATTAGGGTTTCTAACCTATCTTGTGCATCCAATAGGTTTTTTTGTGTCATTGGATGAACATTTAGGTCATTTTCGTCCTCCCAAGGCTTATGCTTGTCCAATTAGGGTTTCTAACCAATCTTGTGCATCCAATAGTTGTTTTTGTGTCATTGGATGAACAATTAGGTCATTTTCGTCCTCCCTGGGCTAATTCTTGTCCAATTAGGGTTTCTAACCAATCTTATGCATCCAATAGGTGTTTTGTGTCATTGGAAGAACAATTAGGTGATTTTCGTCCTCCCTAAGCTAATTCTTGTCCAATTTGGGTTTCTAACCTATCTTTTGCATCCAATAGCTGTTTTTGTGTCATTGGAAGAATATTTACGTCATAATCGTCCTCCCTACACTTAATCTTGTCCAATTAGGGTTTTAAACCAATCTTGTGCATCCAATAGGTGTTTTGTGTCATTGGATGAACATTTAGGTCATTTTCGTCCTTCCTAAACTTAATCTTGTCCTATTAGGGTTTCTAACCAATCTTGTGCATCTAATAGGTGTTTTTGTGTTATTGGAAGAACTATTAGGTGATTTTCGTCCTCCCTAAGCTAATTCTTGTCCAATTAGGGTTTCTAACCAATCTTGTGCATCCAATAGCTGTTTTTGTGTCATTGGATGAACAATTAGGTCATTTTCGTCCTCCCTGGGCTAATTCTTGTCCAATTAGGGTTTCTAACCAATCTTGTGCATCCAATAGGTGTTTTGTGTCATTGGAAGAACAATTAAGTGATTTTCGTCCTCCCTAAGCTAATTCTTGTCCAATTTGGGTTTCTAACCTATCTTTTGCATCCAATAGTTGTTTTTGTGTCATTGGAAGAATATTTACGTCATAATCGTCCTCCCTACACTTAATCTTATCCAATTAGGGTTTTTAACCAATCTTGTGCATCCAATAGGTGTTTTGTGTCATTGGATGAACATTTAGGTCATTTTCGTCCTTCCTAAACTTAATCTTGTCCTATTAGGGTTTCTAACCAATCTTGTGCATCCAATAGGTGTTTTTGTGTTATTGGAAGAACAATTAGGTGATTTTCGTCCTCCCTAAGCTAATTCTTGTCCAATTAGGGTTTCTAACCAATCTTTTGCATCCAATAGGTGTTTTGTGTCATTGGAGGAATATTTAGGTCATTTTCGTCCTCCCTACACTTAATCTTGTCCAATTAGGGTTTCTAACCAATCTTGTGCATCCCATAGGTGTTTTTGTGTCATTGGATGAACATTTAGGTCTTTTTCGTCCTCCCTAAACTTAATCTTGTCTAATTACGGTTTCTAACCACTCTTGTGTATCCAATAGGTGTTTTTGTGTCATTGGATGAATAATTAGGTCATTTTCGTCCTCCCTAGGCTAATTCTTGTCCAATTAGGGTTTCTAACCAATCTTGTGCATCCAATAGGTGTTTTGTGTCATTGGATGAACAAGTAGGTCATTTTAGTCCTCCCTAGGCTTATTCTTGTCCAATTAGGGTTTTTAACCAATCTTGTACATCCAATAGGTGTTTTGTCTCATTGCTTGAACAATTAGGTCATTTTCGTCCTCCCTAGGCTTATTCTTGTCAAATTAGGGTTTCTAACCAATGTTGTGCATCCAATAGGTGTTTTTGTGTCATTGGAAGAATATTTAGGTCATAATCGTTCTCCCTACAATTAATCTTGTCCAATTAGGGTTTTTAACCAATCTTGTGCATCCAATGGGTGGTTTGTGTCATTGGATGAATATTTAGGTCTTTTTCGTTCTTCCTAAACTTAATCTTGTCCAATTAGGGTTTCTAACCTATCTTGTGCATCCAATAGGTTTTTTTGTGTCATTGGATGAACATTTAGGTCATTTTCGTCCTCCCAAGGCTTATGCTTGTCCAATTAGGGTTTCTAACCAATCTTGTGCATCCAATAGTTGTTTTTG
>JBBPBS010000960.1:334532-349204 GCA_037974835.1 Cicer judaicum | reverse complement strand
AACCAATCTTGTGCATCCAATAGGTGTTTTGTGTCATTGGATGAACATTTAGGTCATTTTCGTCCTTCCTAAACTTAATCTTGTCCTATTAGGGTTTCTAACCAATCTTGTGCATCTAATAGGTGTTTTTGTGTTATTGGAAGAACAATTAGGTGATTTTCGTCCTCCCTAAGCTAATTCTTGTCCAATTAGGGTTTCTAACCAATCTTGTGCATCCAATAGCTGTTTTTGTGTCATTGGATGAACAATTAGGTCATTTTCGTCCTCCCTGGGCTAATTCTTGTCCAATTAGGGTTTCTAACCAATCTTGTGCATCCAATAGGTGTTTTGTG
Organism: Cicer judaicum; assembly: GCA_037974835.1. Taxonomy (NCBI): domain Eukaryota; kingdom Viridiplantae; phylum Streptophyta; class Magnoliopsida; order Fabales; family Fabaceae; genus Cicer; species Cicer judaicum. Next base: position 348,872 of record JBBPBS010000960.1, on the reverse strand, counting down.
TCATTGGAAGAACAATTAAGTGATTTTCGTCCTCCCTAAGCTAATTCTTGTCCAATTTGGGTTTCTAACCTATCTTTTGCATCCAATAGTTGTTTTTGTGTCATTGGAAGAATATTTACGTCATAATCGTCCTCCCTACACTTAATCTTATCCAATTAGGGTTTTTAACCAATCTTGTGCATCCAATAGGTGTTTTGTGTCATTGGATGAACATTTAGGTCATTTTCGTCCTTGCTAAACTTAATCTTGTCCTATTAGGGTTTGTAACCAATCTTGTGCATCCAATAGGTGTTTTGTGTCATTGGATGAACAAGTAGGTCATTTTAGTCCTCCCTAGGCTTATTCTTGTCCAATTAGGGTTTTTAACCAATCTTGTACATCCAATAGGTGTTTTGTCTCATTGCATGAACAATTAGGTCATTTTCGTCCTCCCTACGCTTATTCTTGTCCAATTTGGTGCTTCTAACCAATCTTGTGCATCCAATAGGTGTTTTTGTGTCATTGGAAGAATATTTAGGTCATTTTCGTCCTCCCTAAGCTAATTCTTGTCCAATTAGGGTTTCTAACCAATCTTGTGCATCCAATAGGTGTTTTGTGTCATTGGATGAACAAGTAGGTCATTTTCGTCCTCCCTAGGCTTATTCTTGTCCAATTAGGGTTTTTAACCAATCTTGTGCATCCAATAGGTGTTTTGTGTCATTGGATGAACATTTAAGTCATTTTCATCCTCCCTAAACTTAATCTTGTCCAATTAGGGTTTCTAACCAATCTTGTGCATCCAATAGATGTTTTTGTGTCATTGGATGAACATTTAGGTTATTTTCGTCGTCATTAGGCTTATGCTTGCCCAATTAGGGTTTCTAACCAATCTTGTGCATCCAAAAGGTGTTTTTGTGTCATTGGAAGAATATTTAGGTCATAATCGTCCTCCCTACACTTAATCTTGTCCAATTAAGGTTTCTAACCAATCTTGTGCATCCAATAGGTGTTTTTGTGTCATTGGATGAACATTTAGGTCTTTTTCGTCCTCCCTAAACTTAATTTTGTCCAATTACAGTTTCTAACCAATCTTGTGTATCCAATAGGTGTTTTTGTGTCATTGGATGAACATTTAGGTCATTTTCGTCCTCGCTAAACTTAATCATGTCCAATTAGGGTTTCTAACCAATCTTGTGCATCCAATAGGTGTTTTTGTGTCATTGGATGAACATTTAGGTCATTTTCGTTCTCCCTAGGCTTATGCTTGTCCAATTAGGGTTTCTAACCAATCTTGTGCATCCAATAGGTGTTTTTGTGTCATTGGATGAACAATTAGGTCATTTTCGTCCACCCTAGGCTAATTCTTGTCCAATTAGGGTTTTTAACCAATCTTGTACATCCAATAGGTGTTTTGTGTCATTGGATGAACAATTAGGTCATTTTCGTCCTCCCTAGGCTTATTCTTGTCAAATTAGGGTTTCTAACCAATCTTGTGCATCCAATAGGTGTTTTTGTGTTATTGGAAGAATATTTAGGTCATAATCGTCCTGCCTACACTTAATCTTGTCCAATTAGGGTTTTTAACCAATCTTGTGCATCCAATAGGTGTTTTGTGTCATTGGAAGACTATTTAGGTCATTTTCGTCCTCCCTAGGCTAATTCTTGTCCAATTAGGGTTTCTAACCAATCTTGTGCATGCAATAGGTGTTTTGTGTCATTGGATGAACAAGAAGGTCATTTTCGTCCTCCCTAGGCTTATTCTTGTCCAATTAGGGTTTTTAACCAATCTTGTACATCCAATAGGTGTTTTGTGTCATTGGATGAACAATTAGGTCATTTTCGTCCTCCCTAGGCTTATTCTTGTCAAATTAGGGTTTCTAACCAATCTTGTGCATCCAATAGGTGTTTTTGTGTCATTGGAAGAATATTTAGGTCATAATCGTCCTCCCTAAACTTAATCTTTTCCCATTAGGGTTTCTAACCAATCTTGTGCATCCAATAGGTGTTTTGTGTCATTTCATGAACAATTAGATCATTTTCGTCCTCCCTAGGCTTATTCTTGTCCAATTAGTGCTTCTAACCAATCTTGTGCATCCAATAGGTGTTTTTGTGTCATTGGAAGAATATTTAGGTCATTTTCGTCCTCCCTAGGCTAATTCTTGTCCAATTAGGGTTTCTAACCAATCTTGTGCATAAAATAGGTGTTTTGTGTCATTGGATGAACAAGTAGGTCATTTTCGTCCTCCCTAGGCTTATTCTTGTCCAATTAGGGTTTTTAACCAATCTTGTGCATCCAATAGGTGTTTTGTGTCATTGGATGAACATTTATGTCATTTTCGTCCTCGCTAAACTTAATCATGTCCAATTAGGGTTTCTAACCAATCTTGTGCATCCAATACGTGTTTTTGTGTCATTGGATGAACATTTAGGTCATTTTCTTCCTCCCTAGGCTTATGCTTGTCCAATTAGGGTTTCTAACCAATCTTGTGCATCCAATAGGTATATTTGTGTCATTGGATGAACAATTAGGTCATTTTCGTCCACCCTAGGCTAATTCTTGTCCAATTAGGGTTTTTAACCAATCTTGTGCATCCAATAGGTGTTTTGTGTCATTGGATGAACAATTAGGTCATTTTCGTCCTCCCTAGGCTTATTCTTGTCAAATTAGGGTTTCTAACCAATCTTGTGCATCCAATAGGTGTTTTTGTGTCATTGGAAGAATATTTAGGTCATAATCGTCCTCCCTAAACTTAATCTTTTCCCATTAGGGTTTCTAACCAATCTTGTGCATCCAATAGGTGTTTTGTGTCATTTCATGAACAATTAGATCATTTTCGTCCTCCCTAGGCTTATTCTTGTCCAATTAGTGCTTCTAACCAATCTTGTGCATCCAATAGGTGTTTTTGTGTCATTGGAAGAATATTTAGGTCATTTTCGTCTTCCCTAGGCTATTTCTTGTCCAATTAGGGTTTCTAACCAATCTTGTGCATGCAATAGGTGTTTTGTGTCATTGGATGAACAAGTAGGTCATTTTCGTCCTCCCTAGGCTTATTCTTGTCCAATTAGGGTTTTTAACCAATCTTGTGCATCCAATAGGTGTTTTGTGTCATTGGATGAACATTTATGTCATTTTCGTCCTCGCTAAACTTAATCATGTCCAATTAGGGTTTCTAATCAATCTTGTGCATCCAATAGGTGTTTCTGTGTCATTGGATGAACATTTAGGTCATTTTCTTCCTCCCTAGGCTTATCCTTGTCCAATTAGGGTTTCTAACCAATCTTGTGCATCCAATAGGTATTTTTGTGTCATTGGATGAACAATTAGGTCATTTTCGTCCACCCAAGGCTAATTCTTGTCCAATTAGGGTTTTTAACCAATCTTGTGCATCCAATAGGTGTTTTGTGTCATTGGATGAACAATTAGATCATTTTCGTCCTCCCTAGGCTTATTCTTGTCAAATTAGGGTTTCTAACCAATCTTGTGCATCCAATAGGTGTTTTTGTGTCATTGGAAGAATATTTAGGTCATAATCGTCCTGCCTACACTTAATCTTGTCCAATTAGGGTTTTTAACCAATCTTGTGCATCCAATAGGTGTTTTGTGTCATTGGATGAACATTTAGGTCATTTTCGTCCTTCCTAAACTTAATCTTGTCCAATTACGGTTTCTAACCAATCTTGTGCATCCAATAGGTGTTTTTGTCTCATTGGAAGAACAATTAGGTGATTTTCGTCCTCCCTAAGCTAATTCTTGTCCAATTAGGGTTTCTAACCAATCTTGTGCATCCAATAGGTGTTTTTGTGTCATTGGATGAACATTTAGGTCTTTTTCGTCCTCCCTAAACTTAATCTTGTCCAATTACGGTTTCTAACCAATCTTGTGTATCCAATAGGTGTTTTTGTGTCATTGGATGAATAATTAGGTCATTTTCGTCCTCCCTAGGCTAATTCTTGTCCAATTAGGGTTTCTAACCAATCTTGTGCATCCAATAGGTTTTTTTGTGTCATTGGATGAACAATTAGGTCATTTTCGTCCTCCCTAGGCTTATGCTTGTCCAATTAGGGTTTCTAACCAATCTTGTGCATGCAATAGGTGTTTTTGTGTCATTCGATGAACAATAAGGTCATTTTCGTCCACCCTAGGCTAATTCTTGTCCAATTAGGGTTTTTAACCAATCTTGTGCATCCAATAGGTGTTTTGTGTCATTGGATTAACATTTAGGTCATTTTCGTCCTCTTTAAACTTAATCTTGTCCAATTACGGTTTGTAACCAATCTTGTGCATCCAATAGGTGTTTTTGTGTCATTGGATGAACATTTAGGTCATTTTCTTCCTACCTAGGCTTATGCTTGCCTATTTAGGGTTTCTAACCAATTTTGTGCATCCAATAGGTATTTTTGTGTCATTGGATGAACAATTAGGTCATTTTCGTCCACCCTAGGCTAATTCTTGTCCAATTAGGGTTTTTAACCAATCTTGTGCATCCAATAGGTGTTTTGTGTCATTGGATGAACAATTAGGTCATTTTCGTCCTCCCTAGGCTTATTCTTGTCAAATTAGGGTTTCTAACCAATCTTGTGCATCCAATAGGTGTTTTTGTGTCATTGGAAGAATATTTAGGTCATAATCGTCCTCCCTACACTTAATCTTGTCCAATTAGGGTTTTTAACCAATCTTGTACATCCAATAGGTGTTTTGTGTCATTGGATGAACAATTAGGTCATTTTCGTCCTCCCTAGGCTTATTCTTGTCAAATTAGGCTTTCTAACCAATCTTGTGCATCCAATAGGTGTTTTTGTGTCATTAGAAGAATATTTAGGTCATAATCGTCCTGCCTACACTTAATCTTGTCCAATTAAGGTTTCTAACCAATCTTGTGCATCCAATAGGTGTTTTTGTGTCATTGGATGAACATTTAGGTCTTTTTCGTCCTCCCTAAACTTAATCTTGTCCAATTACGGTTTCTAACCAATCTTGTGTATCCCATAGGTGTTTTTGTGTCATTGGATGAATAATTAGGTCATTTTAGTCCTCCCTAGGCTTCTTCTTGTCCAATTAGGGTTTTAAACCAAACTTGTGCATCCAATAGGTGTTTTGTGTCATTGGATGCACATTTAGGTCATTTTCGTCCTCCCTAAACTTAATCTTTTCCAATTAGGGTTTCTAACCAATCTTGTGCATCCAATAGGTGTTTTGTGTCATTGCATGAACAATTAGGTCATTTTCGTCGTCCCTAGGCTTATTCTTGTCCAATTAGTGCTTCTAACCAATCTTGTGCATCCAATAGGTGTTTTTGTGTCATTGGAAGAATATTTAGGTCATTTTCGTCCTCCCTAGGCTAATTCTTGTCCAATTAGGGTTTCTAACTAATCTTGTGCATCCAATAGGTGTTTTGTGTCATTGGATGAACAAGTAGGTCATTTTCGTCCTCCCTAGGCTAATTCTTGTCCAATTAGGGTTTCTATACAATCTTGTGCATCCAATAGGTGTTTTGTGTCATTGGATGAACAAGTAGGTCATTTTCGTCCTCCCTAGGCTTATTCTTGTCCAATTAGGGTTTCTAACCAATCTTGTGCATCCAATAGGTGTTTTGTGTCATTGGGTGAACATTTAGGTCATTTTCGTCCTCGCTAAACTTAATCTTGTCCAATTAGGGTTTCTAACCAATCTTGTGCATCCAATAGGTGTTTTTGTGTCATTGGATGAACAATTAGATCATTTTCTTCCACCCTAGGCTAATTCTTGTGCAATTAGGGTTTTTAACCAATCTTGTGCATCCAATAGGTGTTTTGTGTCATTGCATGAACAATTAGGTCATTTTCGTCCTCCTTAGGCTTATACTTGTCAAATTAGGGTTTCTAACCAATCTTGTGCATCCAATAGGTGTTTTTGTGTCATTGGAAGAATATTTAGGTCATAATCGTCCTCCCTACACTTAATCTTGTCCAATTAGGGTTTTTAACCAATCTTGTGCATCCAATAGGTATTTTGTGTCATTGGATGAACATTTAGGTCATTTTCGTCCTTCCTAAACTTAATCTTGTCCAATTAGGGTTTCTAACCAATCTTGTGCATCCAATAGGTGTTTTTGTGTCATTGGATGAACATTTAGGTCTTTTTCGTCCTCCCTAAACTTAATCTTGTCCAATTACGGTTTCTAACCAATCTTGTGTATCCAATAGGTGTTTTTGTGTCATTGGATGAATAATTAGGTCATTTTCGTCCTCCCTAGGCTAATTCTTGTCCAATTAGGGTTTCTAACCAATCTTTTGCATCCAATAGGTGTTTTGTGTCATTGGATGAATATTTAGGTCATTTTCGTCCTCCCTACACTTAATCTTGTCCAATTAAGGTTTCTAACCAATCTTGTGCATCCAATAGGTGTTTTTGTGTCATTGGATGAACATTTAGGTCTTTTTCGTCCTCCCTAAACTTAATCTTGTCCAATTACGGTTTCTAACCAATTTTGTGTATCCAATAGGTGTTTTTGTGTCATTGGATGAATAATTAGGTCATTTTCGTCCTCCCTAGGCTAATTCTTGTCCAATTAGGGTTTCTAACCAATCTTGTGCATCCAATAGGTGTTTTGTGTCATTGGATGAACAAGTAGGTCATTTTAGTCCTCCCTAGGCTTATTCTTGTCCAATTAGGGTTTTAAAACAATCTTGTGCATCCAATAGGTGTTTTGTGTCATTGGATGAACATTTAGGTCATTTTTGTCCTCCCTAGGCTTATTCTTGTCCAATTAGTGCTTCTAACCAATCTTGTACATCCAATAGGTGTTTTTGTGTCATTGGAAGAATATTTAGGTCATTTTCGTCCTCCCTAGGCTATTTCTTGTCCAATTAGGGTTTCTAACCAATCTATTGCATCCAATAGGTGTTTTGTGTCATTGGATGAACAAGTAGGTCATTTTCGTCCTCCCTAGGCTTATTCTTGTCCAATTAGGGTTTTTAACCAATCTTGTGCATCCAATAGGTGTTTTGTGTCATTGGATGAACATTTAGGTCATTTTCGTCCTCGCTAAACTTAATCATGTCCAATTAGGGTTTCTAAGAAATCTTGTGCATCCAATAGGTGTTTTTGTGTCATTGGATGAACATTTAGGTCATTTTCGTCCTCCCTAGGCTTATGCTTGTCCAATTAGGGTTTCTAACCAATCTTGTGCATCCAATAGGTGTTTTTGTGTCATTGGATGAACAATTAGGTCATTTTTGTCCACCCTAGGCTAATTCTTGTCCAATTAGGGTTTCTAACCAATCTTGTGCATCCAATTGGTCTTTTGTGTCATTGGATGAACAATTAAGTCATTTTCGTCCTCCCTAGGCTAATTCTTGTCTAATTAGGGTTTTTAACCAATGTTGTGCATCCAATAGGTGTTTTGTGTCATTGGATGAACATTTAGGTCATTTTCGTCCCCCCTAAACTTAATCTTGTCCAATTAGGGTTTCTAACCAATCTTGTGCATCCAATAGGTGTTTTTGTGTCATTGGATGAACATTTAGGTCATTTTCGTCCACCCTAGGCTAATTCTTGTCCAATTAGGGTTTTTAACCAATCTTGTGCATCCAATAGGTGTTTTGTGTCATTGGATGAACAATTAGGTCATTTTCGTCCTCCCTAGGCTTATTCTTGTCAAATTAGGGTTTCTAACCAATCTTGTGCATCCAATAGGTGTTTTTGTGTCATTGGAAGAATATTTAGGTCATAATCGTCCTACCTACACTTAATCTTGTCCAATTAGGGTTTTTAACCAATCTTGTGCATCCAATAGGTGTTTTGTGTCATTGGATGAACAATTAGGTCATTTTCGTCCTCCCTAGGATTATTCTTGTCCAATTAGGGTTTTTAACCAATCTTGTGCATCCAATAGGTGTTTTTGTGTCATTGGATGAACATTTAGGTCATTTTCGTCCTCCCTAAACTTAATCCTGTCCAATTAGGGTTTTCAACCAATCTCGTTCATCCAATAGGTGTTTTGTGTCATTGGATGAATAATTAGGTCATTTTCGTCCTCCCTAGGCTAATTCTTGTCCAATTAGGGTTTCTAACCAATCTTGTGCATGCAATAGGTGTTTTGTGTCATTGGATGAACAAGTAGGTCATTTTCGTCCTCCCTAGGCTTATTCTTGTCCAATTAGGGTTTTTAACCAATCTTGTGCATCCAATAGGTGTTTTGTGTCATTGGATGAACATTTAGGTCATTTTCGTCCTCGCTAAACTTAATCTTTTCCAATTAGGGTTTCTAACCAATCTTGTGCATCCAATAGGTGTTTTTGTGTCATTGGATGAACAATTAGGTCATTTTCGTCCACCCTAGGCTAATTCTTGTCCAATTAGGGTTTCTAACCAATCTTGTGCATCCAATAGGTGTTTTTGTGTCATTGGTTGAACATTTAGGTCATTTTCGTCCTCCCTAGGCTTATGCTTGTCCAATTAGGGTTTCTAACCAATCTTGTGCATCCAATAGGTGTTTTTGTGTCATTGGATGAACAATTACGTCATGTTCGTCCACCCAAGGCTAATTCTTGTCCAATTAGGGTTTTTAACCAATCTTGTCCATCCAATATGTGTTTTGTGTCATTGGATGAACAATTAGGTCATTTTGATCCTCCCTAAACTTAATCTTGTCCAATTAGGGTTTCTAACCAATCTTGTGCATCCAATAGGTGTTTTTGTGTCATTGGAAGAATATTTAGGTCATAATCGTCCTCCCTACCCTTAATCTTGTCCAATTAGGGTTTTTAACCAATCTTGTGCATCCAATAGGTGTTTTGTGTCATTGGATGAACATTTAGGTCATTTTCGTCCTCCCTAAACTTAATCTTTTCCAATTAGGGTATCTAACCAATCTTGTGCATCCAATAGGTGTTTTGTGTCATTGCATGAACAATTAGGTCATTTTCGTCCTCCCTAGGCTTATTCTTGTCCAATTAGTGCTTCTAACCAATCTTTTGCATCCAATAGGTGTTTTGTGTCATTGGATGAATATTTAGGTCATTTTCGTCCTCCCTACACTTAATCTTGTCCAATTAAGGTTTCTAACCAATCTTGTGCATCCAATAGGTGTTTTTGTGTTATTGGATGAACATTTAGGTCTTTTTCGTCCTCCCTAAACTTAATCTTGTCCAATTAAGATTTCTAACCAATCTTGTGTATCCAATAGGTGTTTTTGTGTCATTGGATGAATAATTAGGTCATTTTCATCCTCCCTAGGCTAATTCTTGTCCAATTAGTGCTTCTAACCAATCTTGTGCATCCAATAGGTGTTTTGTGTCATTGGATGAACAAGTAGGTCACTTTAGTCCTCCCTAGGCTTATTCTTGGCCAATTAGGGTTTTAAACCAATCTTGTGCATCCAATAGGTGTTTTGTGTCATTGGATGAACATTTAGGTCTTTTTCGTCCTCCCTAAACTTAATCTTGTCCAATTAGGGTTTCTAACCAATCTTGTGCATCCAATATGTGTTTTTGTGTCATTGGATGAACATTTAGGTCTTTTTCGTCCTCCCTAAACTTAATCTTGTCCAATTAGTGCTTCTAACCAATCTTGTGCATCCAATAGGTGTTTTTGTGTCATTGGAAGAATATTTAGGTCATTTTCGTCCTCCCTAGGCTAATTCTTGTCCGTTTAGGGTTTCTAACCAATCTTGTGCATGCAATAGGTGTTTTGTGTCATTGGATGAACAAGTAGGTCATTTTCGTCCTCCCTAGGCTTATTCTTGTCCAATTAGGGTTTTTAACCAATCTTGTGCATCCAATAGGTGTTTTGTGTCATTGGATGAACATTTAGGTCATTTTTGTCCTCGCTAAACTTAATCTTGTCCAATTAGGGTTTCTAACCAATCTTGTGCATCCAATAGGTGTTTTTGTGTCATTGGATGAACATTTAGGTCATTTTCGTCCTCCCTAGGCTTATGCTTGTCCAATTAGGGTTTCTAACCAATCTTGTGCATCCAATAGGTGTTTTTGTGTCATTGGAAGAATATTTAGGTCATAATCGTCCTCCCTACAATTAATCTTGTCCAATTAGGGTTTCTAACCAATCTTGTGCATCCAATAGGTGTTTTGTGTCATTGGATGAACAAGTAGGTCATTTTCGTCCTCCCTAGGCTTATTCTTGTCCAATTAGGGTTTTTAATCAATCTTGTGCATCCAATAGGTGTTTTGTGTCATTGGATGAACATTTAGGTCATTTCCGTCCTTCCTAAACTTAATCTTGTCCAATTAGGGTTTCTAACCAATCTTGTGCATCCAATAGGTGTTTTTGTGTCATTGGTTGAACATTTAGGTCATTTTCGTCCTCCCTAGGCTTATGCTTGTCCAATTAGGGTTTCTAACCAATCTTGTGCATCCAATAGGTGTTTTTGTGTCATTGGATGAACAATTACGTCATGTTCGTCCACCCAAGGCTAATTCTTGTCCAATTAGGGTTTTTAACCAATCTTGTCCATCCAATATGTGTTTTGTGTCATTGGATGAACAATTAGGTCATTTTGATCCTCCCTAAACTTAATCTTGTCCAATTAGGGTTTCTAACCAATCTTGTGCATCCAATAGGTGTTTTTGTGTCATTGGAAGATTATTTAGGTCATAATCGTCCTCCCTACCCTTAATCTTGTCCAATTAGGGTTTTTAACCAATCTTGTGCATCCAATAGGTGTTTTGTGTCATTGGATGAACATTTAGGTCATTTTCGTCCTCCCTAAACTTAATCTTTTCCAATTAGGGTTTCTAACCAATCTTGTGCATCCAATAGGTGTTTTGTGTCATTGCATGAACAATTAGGTCATTTTCGTCCTCCCTAGGCTTATTCTTGTCCAATTAGTGCTTCTAACCAATCTTTTGCATCCAATAGGTGTTTTGTGTCATTGGATGAATATTTAGGTCATTTTCGTCCTCCCTACACTTAATCTTGTCCAATTAAGGTTTCTAACCAATCTTGTGCATCCAATAGGTGTTTTTGTGTTATTGGATGAACATTTAGGTCTTTTTCGTCCTCCCTAAACTTAATCTTGTCCAATTAAGATTTCTAACCAATCTTGTGTATCCAATAGGTGTTTTTGTGTCATTGGATGAATAATTAGGTCATTTTCATCCTCCCTAGGCTAATTCTTGTCCAATTAGTGCTTCTAACCAATCTTGTGCATCCAATAGGTGTTTTGTGTCATTGGATGAACAAGTAGGTCACTTTAGTCCTCCCTAGGCTTATTCTTGGCCAATTAGGGTTTTAAACCAATCTTGTGCATCCAATAGGTGTTTTGTGTCATTGGATGAACATTTAGGTCTTTTTCGTCCTCCCTAAACTTAATCTTGTCCAATTAGGGTTTCTAACCAATCTTGTGCATCCAATATGTGTTTTTGTGTCATTGGATGAACATTTAGGTCTTTTTCGTCCTCCCTAAACATAATCTTGTCCAATTAGTGCTTCTAACCAATCTTGTGCATCCAATAGGTGTTTTTGTGTCATTGGAAGAATATTTAGGTCATTTTCGTCCTCCCTAGGCTAATTCTTGTCCGTTTAGGGTTTCTAACCAATCTTGTGCATGCAATAGGTGTTTTGTGTCATTGGATGAACAAGTAGGTCATTTTCGTCCTCCCTAGGCTTATTCTTGTCCAATTAGGGTTTTTAACCAATCTTGTGCATCCAATAGGTGTTTTGTGTCATTGGATTTACATTTAGGTCTTTTTCGTCCTCCCTAAACTTAATCTTGTCCAATTAGGGTTTCTAACCAATCTTGTGCATCCAATATGTGTTTTTGTGTCATTGGATGAACATTTAGGTCTTTTTCGTCCTCCCTAAACTTAATCTTGTCCAATTAGTGCTTCTAACCAATCTTGTGCATCCAATAGGTGTTTTTGTGTCATTGGAAGAATATTTAGGTCATTTTCGTCCTCCCTAGGCTAATTCTTGTCCGTTTAGGGTTTCTAACCAATCTTGTGCATGCAATAGGTGTTTTGTGTCATTGGATGAACAAGTAGGTCATTTTCGTCCTCCCTAGGCTTATTCTTGTCCAATTAGGGTTTTTAACCAATCTTGTGCATCCAATAGGTGTTTTGTGTCATTGGATGAACATTAAGGTCATTTTCGTCCTCGCTAAACTTAATCTTGTCCAATTAGGGTTTCTAACCAATCTTGTGCATCCAATAGGTGTTTTTGTGTCATTGGATGAACATTTAGGTCATTTTCTTCCTCCCTAGGCTTATGCTTGTCCAATTAGGGTTTCTAACCAATCTTGTGCATCCAATAGGTATTTTTGTGTCATTGGATGAACAATTAGGTCATTTTCGTCCACCCTAGGCTAATTCTTGTCCAATTAGGGTTTTTAACCAATCTTGTGCATCCAATAGGTGTTTTGTGTCATTGGATGAACAATTAGGTCATTTTCGTCCTCCCTAGGCTTATTCTTGTCAAATTAGGGTTTCTAACCAATCTTGTGCATCCAATAGGTGTTTTTGTGTCATTGGATTAACATTTAGGTCATTTTCGTCCTCTTTAAACTTAATCTTGTCCAATTACGGTTTGTAACCAATCTTGTGCATCCAATAGGTGTTTTTGTGTCATTGGATGAACATTTAGGTCATTTTCTTCCTCCCTAGGCTTATGCTTGCCTATTTAGGGTTTCTAACCAATCTTGTGCATCCAATAGGTATTTTTGTGTCATTGGATGAACAATTAGGTCATTTTCGTCCACCCTAGGCTAATTCTTGTCCAATTAGGGTTTTTAACCAATCTTGTGCATCCAATAGGTGTTTTGTGTCATTGGATGAACAATTAGGTCATTTTCCTCCTCCCTTGGCTTATTCTTGTCAAATTAGGGTTTCTAACCAATCTTGTGCATCCAATAGGTGTTTTTGTGTCATTGGAAGAATATTTAGGTCATAATCGTCCTCCCTACACTTAATCTTGTCCAATTAGGGTTTTTAACCAATCTTGTGCATCCAATAGGTGTTTTGTGTCATTGGATGAACATTTAGGTCATTTTCGTCCTTCCTAAACTTAATCTTGTCCGATTAGGGTTTCTAACCAATCTTGTGCATCCAATAGGTGTTTTTGTGTCGTTGGAAGAACAATTAGGTGATTTTCGTCCTCCCTAAGCTAATTCTTTTCCAATTAGGGTTTCTAACCAATCTTTTGCATCCAATAGGTGTTTTGTGTCATTGGATGAATATTTAGGTCATTTTTGTCCTCCCTACACTTAATCATGTCCAATTAAGGTTTCTAACCAATCTTGTGCATCCAACAGGTGTTTTTGTGCCATTGGATGAACATTTAGGTCTTTTTCGTCCTCCCTAAACTTAATCTTGTCCAATTACGGTTTCTAACCAATCTTGTGTATCCAATAGGTGTTTTTGTGTCATTGGATGAATAATTAGGTCATTTTCGTCCTCCCTAGGCTAATTCTTGTCCAATTAGGGTTTCTAACCAATCTTGTGCATCCAATAGGTGTTTTTGTGTCATTGGAAGAATATTTAGGTCATTTTCGTCCTCCCTAGGCTAATTCTTGTCCAATTAGGGTTTCTAACCAATCTTGTGCATGCAATAGGTGTTTTTGTGTCATTGGATGAACATTTAGGTCTTTTTCGTCCTCCCTAAACTTAATCTTGTCCAATTACGGTTTCTAACCAATCTTGTGTATCCAATAGGTGTTTTTGTGTCATTGGATGAATAATTAGGTCATTTTCGTCCTCCCTAGGCTAATTCTTGTCCAATTAGGGTTTCTAACCAATCTTGTGCATCCAATAGGTGTTTTGTGTCATTGGATAAACAAGTAGGTCATTTTAGTCCTCCCTAGGCTTATTCTTGTCCATTTAGGGTTTTAAACCAATCTTGTGCATCCAATAGGTGTTTTGTGTCATTGGATGATCATTTAGGTCTTTTTCGTCCTCCCTAAACTTAATATTTTCCAATTAGGGTTTCTAACCAATTTTATGCATCCAATAGGTGTTTTGTGTCATTGCATGAACAATTAGGTCATTTTCGTCCTCCCTAGGCTTATTCTTGTCCAATTAGTGCTTCTAACCAATCTTGTGCATCCAATAGGTGTTTTTGTGTCATTGGAAGAATATTTAGGTCATTTTCGTCCTCCCTAGGCTAATTCTTGTCCAATTAGGGTTTCTAACCAATCTTGTGCATGCAATAGGTGTTTTGTGTCATTGGATGAACAAGTAGGTCATTTTCGTCCTCCCTAGGTTTATTCTTGTCCAATTAGGGTTTTTAACCAATCTTGTGCATCCAATAGGTGTTTTGTGTCATTGGATGAACATTTAGGTCATTTTCGTCCTCGCTAAACTTAATCTTTTCCAATTAGGGTTTCTAACCAATCTTGTGCATCCAATAGGTGTTTTTGTGTCATTGGA
>JBBPBS010000960.1:323603-334522 GCA_037974835.1 Cicer judaicum | reverse complement strand
GATTTCTAACCAATCTTGTGTATCCAATAGGTGTTTTTGTGTCATTGGATGAATAATTAGGTCATTTTCATCCTCCCTAGGCTAATTCTTGTCCAATTAGTGCTTCTAACCAATCTTGTGCATCCAATAGGTGTTTTGTGTCATTGGATGAACAAGTAGGTCACTTTAGTCCTCCCTAGGCTTATTCTTGGCCAATTAGGGTTTTAAACCAATCTTGTGCATCCAATAGGTGTTTTGTGTCATTGGATGAACATTTAGGTCTTTTTCGTCCTCCCTAAACTTAATCTTGTCCAATTAGGGTTTCTAACCAATCTTGTGCATCCAATATGTGTTTTTGTGTCATTGGATGAACATTTAGGTCTTTTTCGTCCTCCCTAAACATAATCTTGTCCAATTAGTGCTTCTAACCAATCTTGTGCATCCAATAGGTGTTTTTGTGTCATTGGAAGAATATTTAGGTCATTTTCGTCCTCCCTAGGCTAATTCTTGTCCGTTTAGGGTTTCTAACCAATCTTGTGCATGCAATAGGTGTTTTGTGTCATTGGATGAACAAGTAGGTCATTTTCGTCCTCCCTAGGCTTATTCTTGTCCAATTAGGGTTTTTAACCAATCTTGTGCATCCAATAGGTGTTTTGTGTCATTGGATGAACATTTAGGTCATTTTCGTCCTCATTAAACTTAATCTTTTCCAATTAGGGTTTCTAACCAATCTTGTCATCCAATAGGTGTTTTGTGTCATTGGATAAACATTTAGGTCATTTTCGTCCTCGCTAAACTTAATCTTTTCCAATTAGGGTTTCTAACCAATCTTGTGCATCCAATAGGTGTTTTTGTGTCATTGGATGAACAATTAGGTCATTTTCGTCCACCCTAGGCTAATTCTTGTCCAATTAGGGTTTCTAACCAATCTTGTGCATCCAATAGGTGTTTTTGTGTCATTGGATGAACATTTAGGTCATTTTCGTCCTCCCTAGGCTTATGCTTGTCCAATTAGGGTTTCTAACCAATCTTGTGCATCCAATAGGTGTTTTTGTGTCATTGGATGAACAATTACGTCATGTTCGTCCACCCAAGGCTAATTCTTGTCCAATTAGGGTTTTTAACCAATCTTGTCCATCCAATATGTGTTTTGTGTCATTGGATGAACAATTAGGTCATTTTGATCCTCCCTAAACTTAATCTTGTCCAATTAGGGTTTCTAACCAATCTTGTGCATCCAATAGGTGTTTTTGTGTCATTGGAAGAATATTTAGGTCATAATCGTCCTCCCTACCCTTAATCTTGTCCAATTAGGGTTTTTAACCAATCTTGTGCATCCAATAGGTGTTTTGTGTCATTGTATGAACATTTAGGTCATTTTCGTCCTCCCTAAACTTAATCTTTTCCAATTAGGGTTTCTAACCAATCTTGTGCATCCAATAGGTGTTTTGTGTCATTGCATGAACAATTAGGTCATTTTCGTCCTCCCTAGGCTTATTCTTGTCCAATTAGTGCTTCTAACCAATCTTTTGCATCCAATAGGTGTTTTGTGTCATTGGATGAATATTTAGGTCATTTTCGTCCTCCCTACACTTAATCTTGTCCAATTAAGGTTTCTAACCAATCTTGTGCATCCAATAGGTGTTTTTGTGTTATTGGATGAACATTTAGGTCTTTTTCGTCCTCCCTAAACTTAATCTTGTCCAATTACGATTTCTAACCAATCTTGTGTATCCAATAGGTGTTTTTGTGTCATTGGATGAATAATTAGGTCATTTTCATCCTCCCTAGGCTAATTCTTGTCCAATTAGTGCTTCTAACCAATCTTGTGCATCCAATAGGTGTTTTGTGTCATTGAATGAACAAGTAGGTCACTTTAGTCCTCCCTAGGCTTATTCTTGGCCAATTAGGGTTTTAAACCAATCTTGTGCATCCAATAGGTGTTTTGTGTCATTGGATGAACATTTAGGTCTTTTTCGTCCTCCCTAAACTTAATCTTGTCCAATTAGGGTTTCTAACCAATCTTGTGCATCCAATATGTGTTTTTGTGTCATTGGATGAACATTTAGGTCTTTTTCGTCCTCCCTAAACTTAATCTTGTCCAATTAGTGCTTCTAACCAATCTTGTGCATCCAATAGGTGTTTTTGTGTCATTGGAAGAATATTTAGGTCATTTTCGTCCTCCCTAGGCTAATTCTTGTTCGTTTAAGGTTTCTAACCAATCTTGTGCATGCAATAGGTGTTTTGTGTCGTTGGATGAACAAGTAGGTCATTTTCGTCCTCCCTAGGCTTATTCTTGTCCAATTAGGGTTTTTAACCAATCTTGTGCATCCAATAGGTGTTTTGTGTCATTGGATGAACATTTAGGTCATTTTCGTCCTCATTAAACTTAATCTTTTCCAATTAGGGTTTCTAACCAATCTTGTGCATCCAATAGGTGTTTTTTTGTCATTGGAAGAATATTTAGGTCAATTTCGTGCTCCCTAGGCTAATTCTTGTCCAATTAGGGTTTCTAACCGATCTTGTGCATCCAATAGGTGTTTTTGTGTCGTTGGATGAACAATTAGGTCATTTTTGTCCTCCCTAGGCAAATTCTTGTCCAATTAGAGTTTCTAACCAATCATGTGCATCCAATAGGTTTTTTTGTGTCATTGGATGAACATTTAGGTCATTTTCGTCCACCCTAGGCTAATTCTTGTCCAATTAGGGTTTTTAACCAATCTAGTGCATCCAATAGGTGTTTTGTGTCATTGGATGAACAATTAGGTCATTTTCGTCCTCCCTAGGCTTATACGTGTCAAATTAGGGTTTCTAACCAATCTTGTGCATCCAATAGGTGTTTTTTTGTCATTGGAAGAATATTTAGGTCATTTTCGTGCTCCCTAGGCTAATTCTTGTCCAATTAGGGTTTCTAACCGATCTTGTGCATCCAATAGGTGTTTTTGTGTCGTTGGATGAACAATTAGGTCATTTTCGTCCTCCCTAGGAAAATTCTTGTCCAATTAGAGTTTCTAACCAATCATGTGCATCCAATAGGTTTTTTTGTGTCATTGGATGAACATTTAGGTCATTTTCGTCCACCCTAGGCTAATTCTTGTCCAATTAGGGTTTTTAACCAATCTAGTGCATCCAATAGGTGTTTTGTGTCATTGGATGAACAATTAGGTCATTTTCGTCCTCCCTAGGCTTATTCGTGTCAAATTAGGGTTTCTAACCAATCTTGTGCATCCAATAGGTGTTTTTGTGTCATTGGAAGAATATTTAGGTCATTTTCGTCCACCCTAGGCTAATTCTTGTCCAATTAGGGTTTCTAACCAATCTTGTGCATCCAATAGGTGTTTTTGTGTCATTGGATGAACAATTAGGTCATTTTCGTCCTCCCTAGGCTAATTCTTGTCCAATTAGGGTATTTAACCAATCTTGTGCATCCAATAGGTGTTTTGTGTCATTGGATGAACATTTAGGTCATTTTCGTCCTCCCTAGGCTTAATCTTGTCCAATTAGGGTTTCTAACCAATCTTGTGCATCCAATAGGTGTTTTTGTGTCATTGGATGAACATTTAGGTCATTTTCGTCCTCCCTAGGCTTATGCTTGTCCAATTAGGGTTTCTAACCTATCTTGTGCATCCAATAGGTGTTTTGTGTCATTGCATGAACAATTAGGTCATTTTCGTCCTCCCTAGGCTTATTCTTGTCCAATTAGTGCTTCTAACCAATCTTGTGCATCCAATAGGTGTTTTTGTGTCATTGGAAGAATATTTACGTCATTTTTGTCCTCCCTAGGCTAATTCTTGTCCAATTAGGGTTTCTAACCAATCTTGTGCATCCAATAGGTGTTTTGTGTCATTGCATGAACAATTAGGTCATTTTCGTCCTCCCTAGGCTTATTCTTGTCCAATTAGTGCTTCTAACCAATCTTGTGCATCCAATAGGTGTTTTTGTGTCATTGGAAGAATATTTAGGTCATTTTCATCCTCCCTAGGCTAATTCTTGTCCAATTAGGGTTGCTAACCAATCTTGTGCATGCAATAGGTGTTTTGTGTCATTGGATGAACAAGTAGGTCATTTTCGTCCTCCCTAGGCTTATTCTTGTCCAATTAGGGTTTTTAACCAATCTTGTGCATCCAATAGGTGTTTTGTGTAGTTGGATGAACATTTAGGTCATTTTCGTCCTCGCTAAACTTAATCTAGTCCAATTAGGGTTTCTAACCAATCTTGTGCATCCAATAGGTGTTTTTGTGTCATTGGATGAACATTTAGGTCATTTTTGTCCTCCCTAGGCTTATGCTTGTCCAATTAGGGTTTCTAACCAATCTTGTGCATCCAATAGGTGTTTTTGTGTCATTAGATGAACAATTAGGTCATTTTCGTCCTCCCTAGGCTAATTCTTGTCCAATTAGGGTTTTTAACCAATCTAGTGCATCCAATAGGTGTTTTTGTGTCATTGGATGAATATTTAGGTCATTTTCGTCCTCCCTACACTTAATCTTGTCCAATTAAGGTTTCTAACCAATCTTGTGCATCCAATAGGTGTTTTGTGTCATTGGATGAACATTTAGGTCTTTTTCGTCCTCCCTAAACTTAATCTTTTCCAATTAGGGTTTCTAACCAATCTTGTGCATCCAATAGGTGTTTTGTGTCATTGCATGAACAATTAGGTCATTTTCGTCCTCCCTAGGCTTATTCTTGTCCAATTAGTGCTTCTAACCAATCTTTTGCATCCAATAGGTGTTTTGTGTCATTGGATGAATATTTAGGTCATTTTCGTCCTCCCTACACTTAATCTTGTCCAATTAAGGTTTCTAACCAATCTTGTGCATCCAATAGGTGTTTTTGTGTCATTGGATGAACATTTAGGTCTTTTTCGTCCTCCCTAAACTTAATCTTGTCCAATTAGGGTTTCTAACCAATCTTGTGCATCCAATAGGTGTTTTTGTGTCATTGGATGAACATTTAGGTCATTTTCGTCCTCCCTAAGCTAATTCTTGTCCAATTAGGGTTTCTAACCAATCTTTTCCAACCAATAGTTGTTTTGTGTCATTGGACGAATATTTAGGTCATTTTCGTCCTCCCTACACTTAATCTTGTCCAATTAGGGTTTCTAACCAATCCTGTGCATCCAATAGGTGTTTTGTGTCATTGGATGAACAAGTAGGTCATTTTCATCCTTCCTAAACTTAATCTTGTCCAATTAGGGTTTCTAACCAATCTTGTGCATCCAATAGGTGTTTTTGTGTCATTGGATGAATATTTAGGTCATTTTCGTCCTCCCTACACTTAATCTTGTCCAATTAAGGTTTCTAACCAATCTTGTGCATCCAATAGGTGTTTTGTGTCATTGCATGAACAATTAGGTCATTTTCGTCCTCCCTAGGCTTATTCTTGTCCAATTAGTGCTTCTAACCAATCTTGTGCATCCAATAGGTGTTTTTGTGTCATTGGAAGAATATTTAGGTCATTTTCATCCTCCCTAGGCTAATTCTTGTCCAATTAGGGTTGCTAACCAATCTTGTGCATGCAATAGGTGTTTTGTGTCACTGGATGAACAAGTAGGTCATTTTCGTCCTCCCTAGGCTTATTCTTGTCCAATTAGGGTTTTTAACCAATCTTGTGCATCCAATAGGTGTTTTGTGTAATTGGATGAACATTTAGGTCATTTTCGTCCTCGCTAAACTTAATCTTGTCCAATTAGGGTTTCTAACCAATCTTGTGCATCCAATAGGTGTTTTTGTGTCATTGGATGAACATTTAGGTCATATTTGTCCTCCCTAGGCTTATGCTTGTCCAATTAGGGTTTCTAACCAATCTTGTGCATCCAATAGGTGTTTTTGTGTCATTGGATGAACAATTAGGTCATTTTCGTCCACCCTAGGCTAATTCTTGTCCAATTAGGGTTTTTAACCAATCTAGTGCATCCAATAGGTGTTTTGTGTCATTGGATGAACAATTAGGTCATTTTCGTCCTCCCTAGGCTTATGCTTGTCAAATTAGGGTTTCTAACCAATCTTGTGCATCCAATAGGTGTTTTTGTGTCATTGGAAGAATATTTAGGTCATTTTCGTCCTCCCTAGGCTAATTCTTGTCCAATTAGGGTTTCTAACCGATCTTGTGCATCCAATAGGTGTTTTTGTGTCGTTGGATGAACAATTAGGTCATTTTCGTCCTCCCTAGGCAAATTCTTGTCCAATTAGAGTTTCTAACCAATCTTGTGCATCCAATAGGTTTTTTTGTGTCATTGGATGAACATTTAGGTCATTTTCGTCCACCCTAGGCTAATTCTTGTCCAATTAGGGTTTTTAACCAATCTAGTGCATCCAATAGGTGTTTTGTGTCATTGGATGAACAATTAGGTCATTTTCGTCCTCCCTAGGCTTATACGTGTCAAATTAGGGTTTCTAACCAATCTTGTGCATCCAATAGGTGTTTTTGTGTCATTGGAAGAATATTTAGGTCATTTTCGTCCACCCTAGGCTAATTCTTGTCCAATTAGGGTTTCTAACCAATCTTGTGCATCCAATAGGTGTTTTTGTGTCATTGGATGAACATTTAGGTCATTTTTGTCCTCCCTAGGCTTATGCTTGTCCAATTAGGGTTTCTAACCAATCTTGTGCATCCAATAGGTGTTTTTGTGTCATTAGATGAACAATTAGGTCATTTTCG
The DNA here is from genome assembly GCA_037974835.1 of Cicer judaicum. NCBI lineage: Eukaryota > Viridiplantae > Streptophyta > Magnoliopsida > Fabales > Fabaceae > Cicer > Cicer judaicum. The sequence goes on along the minus strand of JBBPBS010000960.1, from coordinate 327,883 downwards.
TCCACCCTAGGCTAATTCTTGTCCAATTAGGGTTTTTAACCAATCTAGTGCATCCAATAGGTGTTTTGTGTCATTGGATGAACAATTAGGTCATTTTCGTCCTCCCTAGGCTTATTCGTGTCAAATTAGGGTTTCTAACCAATCTTGTGCATCCAATAGGTGTTTTTGTGTCATTGGAAGAATATTTAGGTCATTTTCGTCCACCCTAGGCTAATTCTTGTCCAATTACGGTTTCTAACCAATCTTGTGCATCCAATAGGTGTTTTTGTGTCATTGGATGAACAATTAGGTCATTTTCGTCCTCCCTAGGCTAATTCTTGTCCAATTAAGGTTTCTAACCAATCATGTCCATCCAATAGGTTTTTTTGTGTCATTGGATGAACATTTAGGTCATTTTCGTCCACCCTAGGCTTATACTTGTCCAATTAGGGTTTCTAACCAATCTTCTGCATCCATTAGGTGTTTTGTGTCATTGGATGAACATTTAGGTCATTTTCTTCCTCCCTAGGCTTATGCTTGTCCAATTAGTGTTTCTAACCAATCTTGTGCATCCAATAGGTGTTTTTGTGTCATTGGATGAACAATTAGGTAATTTTCGTCCACTCTAGGCTAAATCTTTTCCAATTAGGGTTTTTAACCAATCTTGTGCATCCAATAGGTGTTTTGTGTTATTGGATGAACAATTAGGTCATTTTCGTCCTCCCTAGGCTTATTCTTGTCAAATTAGGGATTCTACCCAATCTTGTGCATCCAATAGGTGTTTTTCTGTCATTGGATGAACAAGTAGGTCATTTTAGTCCTCCCAAGGCTTATTCTTGTCCAATAGGTGTTTGGTCTCATTGGATGAACATTTAGGTCATTTTCATCCTCCCTAAACTTAATCTTGTCCAATTAGGGTTTCTAACCAATCTTGTGCATCCAATAGGTGTTTTTGTGTCATTGGATGAACATTTACGTCATTTTCGTCCACCCTAGGCTTATGCTTGTCCAATTAGGGTTTCTAACCAATCTTGTGCATCCAATAAGTGTTTTTGTGTCATTGGATGAACAATTAGGTCATTTTCGTCCTCCCTAGGCTAATTCTTGTCCAATTAAGGTTTCTAACCAATCATGTCCATCCAATAGGTTTTTTTGTTTCATTGGATGAACATTTAGGTCATTTTCGTCCACCCTAGGCTTATACTTGTCCAATTAGGGTTTCTAACCAATCTTGTGCATCCATTAGGTGTTTTGTGTCATTGGATGAACATTTAGGTCATTTTCTTCCTCCCTAGGCTTATGCTTGTCCAATTAGTGTTTCTAACCAATCTTGTGCATCCAATAGGTGTTTTTGGGTCATTGGATGAACAATTAGGTCATTTTCGTCCACCGTAGGCTAATTCTTGTCCAATTAGGGTTTTTAACCAATCTTGTGCATCCAATAGGTGTTTTCTGTCATTGGATGAACAATTAGGTTATTTTCGTCCACCGTAGGCTAATTCTTGTCCAATTAGGGTTTCTAACCAATCTTTGCATCCATTAGGTGTTTTTGTGTCATTGGATGAACAATAAGGTCATTTTCGTCCTCCCTAGGCTAATTCTTGTCCAATTAGGGTTTCTAACCAATCTTGTGCATCCAATAGGTGTTTTGTGTCATTTGATGAACATTTAGGTCATTTTCGTCCTCCCTATACTTAATCTTGTCCAATTAGGGTTTCTAACCAATCTTGTGCATCCAATAGGTGTTTTTGTGTCATTGGATGAACAAGTAGGTCATTTTCATCCTTCCTAAACTTAATCTTGTCCAATTAGGGTTTCTAACCAATCTTGTGCATCCAATAGGTGTTTTTGTGTCATTGGATGAATATTTAGGTCATTTTCGTCCTCCCTACACTTAATCTTGTCCAATTAAGGTTTCTAACCAATCTTGTGGATCCAATAGGTGTTTTGTGTCATTGGATGAACATTTAGGTCTTTTTCGTCCTCCCTAAACTTAATCTTTTCCAATTAGGGTTTCTAACCAATCTTGTGCATCCAATAGGTGTTTTGTGTCATTGCACGAACAATTAGGTCATTTTCGTCCTCCCTAGGCTTATTCTTGTCCAATTAGTGCTTCTAACCAATCTTGTGCATCCAATAGGTGTTTTTGTGTCATTGGAAGAATATTTAGGTCATTTTCATCCTCCCTAGGCTAATTCTTATCCAATTAGGGTTGCTAACCAATCTTGTGCATGCAATAGGTGTTTTGTGTCATTGGATGAACAAGTAGGTCATTTTCGTCCTCCCTAGGCTTATTCTTGTCCAATTAGGGTTTTTAACCAATCTTGTGCATCCAATAGGTGTTTTGTGTCATTGGATGAACATTTAGGTCATTTTCATCCTCCCTAAACTTAATCTTGTCCAATTAGGGTTTCTAACCAATCTTGTGCATCCAATAGGTGTTTTTGTGTCATTGGATGAACAATTAGGTCATTTTCGTCCACCCTAGGCTAAATCTTTTCCAATTAGGGTTTTTAACCAATCTTGTGCATCCAATAGGTGTTTTGTGTTATTGGATGAACAATTAGGTCATTTTCGTCCTCCCTAGGCTTATTCTTGTCAAATTAGGGTTTCTACCCAATCTTGTGCATCCAATAGGTGTTTTTGTGTCATTGGATGAACAAGTAGGTCATTTTAGTCCTCCCTAGGCTTATTCTTGTCCAATAGGTGTTTTGTCTCATTGGATGAACATTTAGGTCATTTTCATCCTCCCTAAACTTAATCTTGTCCAATTAGGGTTTCTAACCAATCTTGTGCATCCAATAGGTGTTTTTGTGTCATTGGATGAACATTTACGTCATTTTCGTCCACCCTAGGCTTATGCTTGTCCAATTAGGGTTTCTAACCAATCTTGTGCATCCAATAGGTGTTTTTGTGTGGATGAACAATTAGGTCATTTTCGTCCACCCTAGGCTAAATCTTTTCCAATTAGGGTTTTTAACCAATCTTGTGCATCCAATAGGTGTTTTGTGTTATTGGATGAACAATTAGGTCATTTTCGTCCTCCCTAGGCTTATTCTTGTCAAATTAGGGTTTCTACCCAATCTTGTGCATCCAATAGGTGTTTTTGTGTCATTGGATGAACAAGTAGGTCATTTTAGTCCTCCCTAGCCTTATTCTTGTCCAATAGGTGTTTTGTGTCATTGGATGAACATTTAGGTCATTTTCATCCTCCCGAAACTTAATCTTGTCCAATTAGGGTTTCTAACCAATCTTGTGCATCCAATAGGTGTTTTTGTGTCATTGGATGAACAATTAGGTCATTTTCGTCCACCCTAGGCTAATTCTTGTCCAATTAGGGTTTCTAACCAATCTTGTGCATCCAATATGTGTTTTTGTGTCATTGGATGAACATTTAGGTCTTTTTCGTCCTCCCTAAACTTAATCTTGTCCAATTAGGGTTTCTAACCAATCTTGTGCATCCAATAGGTGTTTTTGTGTCATTGGATGAACATTTAGGTCATTTTCGTCCTCCCTAAGCTAATTCTTGTCCAATTAGGGTTTCTAACCAATCTTTTGCAACCAATAGGTGTTTTGTGTCATTGGACGAATATTTAGGTCATTTTCGTCCTCCCTACACTTAATCTTGTCCAATTAGGGTTTCTAACCAATCCTGTGCATCCAATAGGTGTTTTGTGTCATTGGATGAACAAGTAGGTCATTTTCATCCTTCCTAAACTTAATCTTGTCCAATTAGGGTTTCTAACCAATCTTGTGCATCCAATAGGTGTTTTTGTGTCATTGGATGAATATTTAGGTCATTTTCGTCCTCCCTACACTTAATCTTGTCCAATTAAGGTTTCTAACCAATCTTGTGCATCCAATAGGTGTTTTGTGTCATTGCATGAACAATTAGGTCATTTTCGTCCTCCCTAGGCTTATTCTTGTCCAATTAGTGCTTCTAACCAATCTTGTGCATCCAATAGGTGTTTTTGTGTCATTGGAAGAATATTTAGGTCATTTTCATCCTCCCTAGGCTAATTCTTGTCCAATTAGGGTTGCTAACCAATCTTGTGCATGCAATAGGTGTTTTGTGTCATTGGATGAACAAGTAGGTCATTTTCGTCCTCCCTAGGCTTATTCTTGTCCAATTAGGGTTTTTAACCAATCTTGTGCATCCAATAGGTGTTTTGTATAATTGGATGAACATTTAGGTCATTTTCGTCCTCGCTAAACTTAATCTTGTCCAATTAGGGTTTCTAACCAATCTTGTGCATCCAATAGGTGTTTTTGTGTCATTGGATGAACATTTAGGTCATTTT